>JAWWES010000094.1:24360657-24378359 GCA_035583135.1 Lophotriccus pileatus | reverse complement strand
CCCTGACCGGGAATCGAACCCCCGGTCTCAAGGGTACCAGCCCTGCGTCTTAACCACTAGACCACCGGGGGCTCCCGGTTTTACTATTTAGACTTTAAATATTAGTATCACAATTTTAAAACTTGAGAACTGGAAAAAGAACTTCAATGTCTCAAGACCTGTCTATTCTCCAGAGGGAGAGAGGTCATTGATCTCATGAATCTCTGTACAGTTGCTTATTATCTGTATCCTCTCTTATGAATATTGGAAGTAAGTCGAACTTCTCTGATAAACAGCAGTATTGTCCCGTCCCACATATAATTTCAAGACATGGAATATATGCACATATTTTCAATGATTTTTAGTACTTTTTATCATTTCCTTAATTACAGATGTTATTCTTTATATATTCCTCCAAATGCTTAGTCAATAGTAAAGGCTGGAACTTTCGTGTTGTTAATTTTTTTCAGTATCAAATGCCATATCTCAGTTGAACAGATATATTTCATCATTAAAAGCTTTGTTCATGCAAACACTGAAGATAATTAAAAAGTCATTCTTCAGAGAAGATAAAGTGCTACTTCTGAACATAGATATTTTATAGTATGCATTAGATAATACATTTTCCCTTCATAGAAAGTGCAATATTATTTTTTTTTTTTCAGGAGAGTACTTCAGAACTTTTATCTTTATATAAGATTTATATGTGACTTTTTTAATTATCTGAAAAGATTTTCAGTTCTGATAAACAAAATAAGAATGAGCATAGCCTGTTTTCTAGCCACTCAAGGTATAAAAAATTCTTTAGAACTATAACTAAATCATTTTCAGAGAAAGTACTTAGACTTACAAGTATAGCTTTTTAAGGAAGATTTTCTTGTGACTTTTTGCAAAATTCATCCCAGTATTTGTTGTATTTTCCTGAGTTGATGCTGACTTGAATTTTTGGAGAAGAAATAATTTTTTGATCTTTAATTTAGCTGGCAAAGTTTCTTAAGGAGGCAGTTGTTCAAGAAGAGTGATTTGACAACATCTGATCATATTTCTCATTTATGCCATGCATTTTGTTCCAGGAATAAAATTACTAGGAAAAGTTTAAGAATGCAAGTGATTTCCATTATATTGATTGATCTGTTTGTCTCTGAAGATGTGGATCCTATATTTTCAAGTCTGAAATTCAAAATGTATGAGAATGCCATCTTATAAAGGGGAGAAGTTAATTTCACAGAGTATTATGTTTCTGTAGTGCAGTATGGCCTTTGTATAAAGGTTCCTTACTCATTTTCTGCTAAGAAGGCCATTAGGCAGCAGCAGATAGTTAGGATAAATTTGCTAAGCACTGCCATTTTATCCAGCATCTCCACAAATGCTGCCATGTGAAGAGCTCAACTCTGACTCAACTTCTTTAGTCTGCCTATTAGAGGTGTTACTGGGTCTCAGGGTACATATGTATCAGTGGCTGGTACTGACCCAGACTTTCAGTCTTTAACACATTTAACTTACATTGCACATCTTGGTTGCTGTTTTGTGATACCCTTCACATATGTCTCATCTCCTGTTTTTTTGTGCGCATACACTATCTAATTGATAACATTTTTTGTATTCTCTGTCATACTTTCGATTACCTAAAGTGTAGTGTTAAAATATCCATCTGTGTAGACTTTAACTCATGAAAGGCTAATTCTGTTTTCCATTAATTTTACAATATTTTTAAAGCACAAAATTATTATTTAGATATTCTGCAGAAAGTGTTATCCTTTCTCTCCAACTCACTACATTTTTTGTCCATATTTGTTGGCTGCAGCCTCCTAAACTTGTCAAATGAAGAAAATTATGGTGACTTTTCTAAAAAGGCTATAAAATGTCATTAGAAATAAGTTCTAAATGCAGTCTATATTTATTTGAAGGTTTGATTTTTATTTTTTTTCCCACAGGTTTTTCTGGTTTAACTAGTTTTTTCTAAAGGTTACTCTGGTTTTAGTGACCTTTTGAAAATTGGCTTTGCAAGTATGGAAATACATTGCTTGAAAGAAAAAAAGAAGAAAAGTTAAACTGTTCTAAATTATGGCTAGATGTAAAGATCTGATTGAGACGAGGATTAGTAAGAAAAATAAAACAGATTCTTTATTGGATTTCCTAACTATTACAAACTTGTAACCTGTTTATGATCTACTTCAGTGAGAAACATTCTCAGAATAAATTTGTTGAGTTATACCTAAGAGTAAGCAAAAAAATATCCATTGCAATCATTCAAACAAAACACAAACTAAAAACCACTTCAGTTTGGTGAGTTACATTTTTCAGTGCTGTGGGAGATGTCTACATGTCACAGCCATTTACTGCAGTCCTTGCTTGTTGCTCATGTGCCATTTGGCAGATATAACCTCTGTCTCTGTAGGCATTCCTCAGTTTTATGGCAACCTGTTTTTGCTGCTAACTTTAGGGCAGAAATTCAGTGATTCTCAACCTTTGGTAAATCTCCTCCCACAGGTGATTGGAGCTTGCAGCTTGCAAGTGTTCACTGCTAACTGAGTGGGCACAACACTTATGGAAACAAGTCTCGTGTAATGAGAAGTTAATTAAAAACAAGAACCCGAAGAAATGAAGTTAACACAAGTTGATTACCCAAATACTGTCTTCAGATCAAGAAAGATACAAAATAAAGGTGAGGGAAGAGACTGTGCATGTATTTTCCACATCATTCTGAAGAACAGGCTTGAAGCCAGACCTTGCAAGGTTTTCTTGCCTATATTATATGAATTAAAAATTTAAAAGCAAACTGCAGAGATCTGCTGTTGCAACTGAAGTTCTCATGCTGTCTTCTAGTCAACATATATTGAATTGTTTCATTCCATCAGCCTTTAGATTTTGTGTGATAACAACCCAAGTTTTAAGAGTAGACAATGCAAGGAACAATACTAACAAAAAAAAACCCTATTGTATTTTCCCAAATAACTAATTCAGGCTTTTCTTTTAATTTTGCTTGAGCTATTTCTCCAAGAAAATAGGCAATCAAACGGCAATACTTAGTAAATTAAAACTGCTGCCATACTGAGGAAGAATGTAGAGTATATTTAACAAAGTTGTATGTACAACATGTTTATTATTGTAACTGAAAAATATTAGTAGAGCAATACAATAGATACATAAAAGGCTGTTGTGAAATAGTAAACCCACATAAAAATGACTGGCATAGAGAAAACTCTTTTAAATCATTTCTCCGACAAGATGATGAAAGCTAAGTTTGGACATCAAAAGAAGGGATAGGGAAGAAAAATGGACATTCTTTGGCAAGATGAAATGAAAGATATTGATTTAGAAAAAGGAAAGTAGCAAGGCTCTAAAAGCCTGGAGCACTTCAGCACTGTGTGTATTTTGGCCA
Organism: Lophotriccus pileatus; assembly: GCA_035583135.1. Taxonomy (NCBI): domain Eukaryota; kingdom Metazoa; phylum Chordata; class Aves; order Passeriformes; family Tyrannidae; genus Lophotriccus; species Lophotriccus pileatus. Next base: position 24,374,998 of record JAWWES010000094.1, on the reverse strand, counting down.
AAGGAGAACTAGAGCATAACAAATCAACTTCTGAGGCCTTTTCCAAGAATTGCAACACGTGTGACTGTGTAGACAAAAGTTCTGAGCCGTTTCTCACTGCTCAATGCTTCAACAGGCTCAGCCATATAACCTACACATTCTTGCAGTATTCACTGAATGCTTGTGCAAGGACACCAGTTCTAAAGTCCCTGTTACCCATAGTCTTTGATGACATTGAGTAACTTTGGCAATGATATCAGCAAGAACCAGCATAGTGATTCACAGACTGGAGAGCTAAAAGGGTGAGAAGTTTCTCATCATACCTGATTTGCAGATGAATTACTGTGAAATTATATTTTAGTAATCCTGATCAAACTTTGCTTTCAGCCTCTACCCTGTAAATTTGAGAATCCCATATTTTCCTGTCAATCAGTCTTATAAAATAAAAAGGAAAAAGCAAAAACAAACTGTTTACTGGATAAGTGCTAGCATTGGTAAAATTTTTGTCATGGCTTGCTGAGTAAATACCTGACTTTTTTTTTTCTCCAACACCTTTCTTCTGTTTGACCACAACTGGGCTAAGGGTTTCAGCTTGGAGTACTTGACATGACAAAGGATGTTCAGTTTATCTATTTAAAGGGCCTTTTTACTTTTATTAGGCACATATGTTTCAAGGCAAGATCCAGGTAAAAACTATGATTCAGGAAATTTTTTTCCTTCATGACACAGAACTTTTCCCTCAAGCAAAAAAAAGCTTGCAAAGTTCTGTTTCATTAGATTTATTGACAAACAAAGTACAATTTGTAATTAAAGAGTTAAGTAAAAAGTATAAACAGTTGAATTGGAGAGTATCTATTACACAACTTGAACCTAAACTGGTTGGTGACAGTAAGAAACTTTTTGTTCATTTTTAGGAAAGTAAGATTAGAGTTGTAAGGATGAGGCTTTTTGAGGTGCCTTTTATAATTTTTTCCTCTTTTTTCTTCAAAGTGGACACCATTGATTAAACTGTTTCCAAAATTCCTGTCATGTTTTATATTCATTCCTTGAAATAACTGTTTTCTTTTGCAAACCAACTAGCCAACAGAAGTAAATAATAAGAAAGAGAGAAAAATATCTTAAGTTGAACATCATTATTGATTCTCTCTATCCCAGAATTCATAGACAATGTCAAATTAAATGCAGGAGGTCCAACTTTAATTCCAGCTCTGCTCTAGACATCTGTCCTGGAGTCCCTAAATATCTGCGAAAAAGTCTAAACCACGGACCAGACAAACATCTGCTCCAAATTTTGTAGCTAGATGACAATTATAAAATGAATCTAGAAAGTTTCTTTCATTAATCAACTCTGAATTTTGAAGCCGTTACTTGAAATGTGAAAGGGAGGTTCACTTGTCAAGGTGCCCTTGGTCTCTGACTGTCAGGAGTCACTGTGCTTTAAATGCAGTGCTGGAGTTCTAAGGAGCAAGAGCCTTATAAGAGTTATATTTTGATTGACGAGTAACATTATGACTGTTATTTTAGCAGAGGTCTGGAAAACTGTAATAATTAGCCTGTCAGCTCAATTGTTACTCTTCATTAAAAATGAATATGGGAGAGCAATTAATCTCACATCTTTAACGTCATTAGGCTGTTCCGTTACTGCCGTTGTGTGCAGTTCAATATGTCAATTAATCTTCAGAACAGTATTATTTTCTAATTTAAGACTTCACTTTCCTTATTTTGGTGGTGTGCTTGAAGGACAACATTTCTGCTTTAACATACACCAGACAAAATAAAATTGTTGAAATGGAACCACAGTTGAAAAGTCTGTCTTAGAGTGTAAAATTTAACATGATTATCTCCCAAATCAGGCTTCACACTTCCCTGCAGGACTAAAACTGATGGAATAGTTTTGGTAATACAGAAACAGCTTAGAGTTACGTAAATGAAGGAACAACTGTTTATCTTTCTCTGCCTTCCTTACCATTTAACTTTGCAATTGTACCAAGTGGTGGTGGAGGAAGTTTTGCAAAGCTAGAAAACTTAAGCATGAAGTTGGATGCATCAAGTCTTTTCAAGTTATGTCCATGAGATGGTGGTACTCAGGATCCTGTATGGAGGAAGATAAGCAGAAAGGGGACTAGAAGCCTGAACCTCTAAAGAGCTAACTTTGACCTCTTTAAAGACCTACTTAGAGGAATCCCATGGGATAAGGTTCTAGAAGAGAAGGGAGTCTAAGAGAGCTGGCAATATTCAAGCATCATCTCCTCCAAGCTCAAGACCAGAGTATCCCCACGATGAAGAAATGAGGCAAACATGGGAGAAGACCTGCATGGATGAGCAGTGAGCTTCTAGCAAATCCTAGATGGAAGAAAGATACTTATGGGATGTGGAAAAGGACATACCATCACTGCATGCAGAGATGCAACAAGGGAGGCCGCTTGGAATTGAGTCTGACAGGAAGTATCAAGGACAAGAAGGACCTCTATAAATACATCAGTAGGAAAAGTAAGACTAGGGAAAATGTGGGGCCACTGTTGAATCAGATGGATGTCCTTGTGGCAGAAGACACAGGGAGGGTAGAACTACTGAATACCTTCTTTTCCATGGTCTTTATTAGTGAGGCTGGCCCTCAGGAATCACAGACGATAAGAGAAGAAGGATGGAGTAAGGAAGACATCTCTTGGTAGTAGAGACTTGGGTTAGAGATCAGCTAGACAGAAGACTTAACAGACACAAATCTGTGGGCCCTGGTGGGATCCACTCACAGACGCTGAAGGAGCTGGAAGATGTTGGTGCTAAGCCACTGTCCATCACTGAAAAATCATGAAAAACAAGAGATGTGCCCAATGCCTCATTTGATTAGATGATCTCTGGAGGTCCCTTCCAACCCTAACTATTTTGTGATTCTCTGAATTTCCAAATACATCAAAATGAACACAGATCAGACAGCAAACTTGTGTTTGTTCTGCAATTAGTACAGAATATTTTTTATTAAGTGGATTAATCAAATATTTCACTGGAGGTAACTGATAATTTACACTTTTTTTCATGTCTTTCTGAACTACAAGCCTCTTTTTTCTGATTCCAGAAACAGGTGGCCCATTAAGATCTTATTTGAGGAAATTACTCTAGTCCCTGTTAGTTACAGGACCTGGGCTAGCTGAACTGCATACAGTCACCAAATGCCAATTTTTCCAAAAAATTAAGATATACATTAAATAATTTATCCTAAATACCAGCACAAATAACGTCCAAGTGTTCAACTTATTTTTGAGCTCCTAAAGACTCTCCAATGATATATCAACTAGTTCAGGAACAGAGAATCTCTTCTCGTGTCATTGTCATTTTATGTTATTGAAATAAATATTCAATATTCCTGTTTGTATGTAGTACACACTGACCAAGCCACAGTTCAGAAGTATGTCATTGGGGAATTATTAACACCAAAATGAATTCTGAATTAGAAACCCCACAAAGTTTTGAGAAAAAAAGTCATTTTGAGCAAATTAAAAAGAAATGAGGATCAATTGGCTTTTAGGATATTTTGAACTCTAATATTCATTCAATTTAGAGGTCCATTCTGACTTTAGCTCTTCAGGAAGCCAAGAAATCAATTCACCTTTTCTGTCAGCTAAAGAAATATCTATGGAATTGTTTTCTGTGTTCAACAGATGTTACCTTCCGTGTGGGTCATGTCTGAATTATCTGAGGAGATGCTGAAGAACAGAGAAGATTTGTCTATGACTGTATAAATTAGTGTTTTGTTCCTGGTGTCTACTTCTAAAGTGAACTGATTAAGACAGAGATGAACAAACCTTTCTTTGGCAGAATTGCAAAACACTTCAAGTTCACTGTCATCCAGGTGACATACCAAAAAGGGGAAAAAAAGCAAACTAGTTTCAGATGTGTATGCATGTTGTTTTTCAGGGAAAAAAACAAGCCAAACCAAACCAAAACTTTATCTATACAGTAGAAATACTAGTATTCTTCTCCCAGATAATTTCTAAGTATTGTATTTCTATTAACAGATAGGGAACCTTCAAGTTAGATCTCTTGAACAAAGAACGTGAAGTCTTTTCACTGAAAAGAGAAGCAGAACAAAATTAATTTTCCAATTAAGATGAGGTGGAAGAGGATTGATCAGTTAATATAGATAATTTAATTAGATTAAATTAGTAATTACAGCTCTTCTTTTAGGAACTGTAGATCTGGTAGACTGCAAATGGAGTGTGACTGAGCATCAGCTTGAAATTTTCTCATAGGCCAACCTTTGTAGAGGATTTTTGGCCCACTGCAGAATATGGATCAGTTCTCTGAGAAGGTTTTCTTTTTATAAGATCATGGGAGTGAAGAAAATATTAAATATTGGAAGCAAAATTCCTAACAACAGAGCAGATGACACACTAAGACAGCCTTGGTGATCAACACTTACAGAAGTATATTGAAAAGAGTGTTTTATCATGTTTACAAAAAAAGGGAACAAAATGACTTCTAGAGAAGAAAAGTCAAATTTGTGAAGTGGGCAATATATTCAACATGTTTCTAAGCTGTGAATTAGTGGAAGCACAGTATCTGGAGATACAGGGAAGGTACATACAAATACCATAGATGATACAGTGGCATGACAGTGCAGATAACAATGGCTAGCACAGATATACTGATATCTTCCCCTCTGCATGGAGGACCTGAGAGTCAACAAGGTAACAAGAGACAGTATGTAATTCATTATGTCTCGGTCAAGATTGCTGAATCAAAAGCTAAAGAATAGAATCTGTGCTCTTGGTGTAATTGTCAGAGACTGAAAAAATCTTAATAAAGACAAAAGTCATATTAACTGAATTTTTTTTCCTTTCTCTAATGATGTATTAAATAATTCCATGAAGCTGCATTTGAAATGGCCTTTTATCTGGGTGAAACCCAAACACTGTTCTAGAATCAGATAACTGATTTTGAAAACAAAGTAATCAAAATGGAAAGACACAAATGAATACTTTTTGCTTACATAAAAATAGAAATGTAAATTGCAATCTCCACCTCATAGCTAATGAGTATGCAAGATTATACATGTTGTGGGGCTTATTTAGGATCAAAGTAGTAGGAGGCTGATTTTTCAGAAAGGAATTACAGGTTATTTTCTTTGACAAGTATTTTTAGACTGAATAACATACATATTTATTAAATGTGCATCGTTTGTGAATCAGGGCTTAATTAAATACTGAATTCATAAAATACACTCACTTTGAAGTTCGGTTTGTTTTTTTTTTAATAGTAAGCAAACATTTGCTGTTAAGAATGAAGTGTTGAAAGGGAGTCAGGTAAAGATTGTGCTAAAGTGTATTTTCTTGAGAGTTACAACACTGAGGTCTTGCTGTTTTGCCTATTCCTTTGTTAAGTCATAGGCATATGAATTCATATAATTAAAAATAATCCTTACTAAGCATGCAAATCCAGTGTTCATTTAATTTTTTTGTAAGTTATTTTCAACAAAGCTGAAATTTGAATAAATGGAAAAATGGATTACATCTTTGTACTTGAAGAATTTTGGAGTGTTTGTCTTGTTTCAGGTGGGTTCAGACTTTCTCTCAGTTGACTTCCTGATGTCTGGGGTGGGCAGAGGATATTTTAAGAAGTACAGAAACTGGGAACCTTATTTCTAAGAGACAGTAAAGAAAAAAATCATTAATATACTCACCTGTTATTCCTGGGTTTTTACAGATCTGTTGGGAGAGGTGTGAGGACTTTGTGGGGATAAAGAAAGTAATTATTTCTTTTGTCTTAGTTTATCTTTCATCAGCCTTCTGTCTTTTGATGGGGGTGCACTACAGAAGATTCTTGAGGAGCCTGTGAAATGACAAGGAATTCCACATGAAAGGCTTGGCAGCCAGTGAATTGATTTGCATGCACTGTCAAGTGACTACAAAAAATTCAAGCTGATAATGAAAGTGTTTATATTGTAGCAACAAGTTAACAGAAAGTTAAATCCTTCAGTGATGTAGGTGGATTAGTATGCAAGAGTTAACACTAACAGCAGACACCTCATTGCCCTCACATTTATTTGTAATTCCCAGCACAGTACAAAATGCAGTATTGAGATTAGGATTTATGTTCTTAAGTTTATTTTTAAATAATGTTCATGGTACTAGTTTGTAACTTAGTGACACTCCCCTCTGTTGAAATTTTTGTCTATTTTCTTGTTGTTAAGCTGCTGAGATAAACATAGTAATAAAACTATTCTATGCACTTGCCTGGTTATTAAAACTGAGACACAAATGAATAAATGTTGGTTTCTCCATTACTTGAATGCCATTTGCAGATTATCAGAGATAGTATTACAGCATCTGCCTGATTAGAATAGGACCATTCAAGCTTTGAAATATATAGTTATGGAATTTGTCATTTTAATATCAATTACACAATCTGAGTCAACAGTGCATGGTAATGGAGATTTTAAAATAAGGCAGGAATTAGGAATACAGATATACCCTTCTATAAACCTGTCTTTATAACCATATGCAGTGATTCATTTAAAAGCAAGCAGATGTGTGTTACTCTAGGAGTTTTCCTCTCAATTTAGTAACTCAAATGCACATACATTGATTATGAGACAGAGTCTCTGGTGCAGAGTAATTCTGAGATTGCCATTGCTGATATAAATCCTTTAAAGTAAAATAAAATCAGGTTTGCTCCTCAGAAAATCTGTAGAACACAAAGGTTGTTTTTAATTTGTTTATTTGGGGGGTTTTGGTAATTCGTTTTGTTTGGGGTTTGTTTGTCTGTCAGATTTTTTTATTAATGTTGCTATATAAGGTATCAGGACATCAATATATTTGCCCAGAGTGATTAGTCTTTTTTTTTAATTTTCTCTTTTCTTCAATCACAAACAAGGGTTTGCACATCCTCAGAGGCAACTGAGGCAACTGAGGCAGTTGTACAGGAAAGAAGTATAAAAACATAGAAAAGAAAAATCTTGTTAAAGTGGGAAAAAAGACTTTGTACGTAATAGGTAAAGGAACATGGGCAGAGCAGTAAGAAAAATAATGGGAACCAAAATGGTGATAAATTAAATTAAAAAGACACAAAGTTTTTTGCTTCTGCAAAGAATAAAATATTCACTTTGGATGCCTTTCTTTTTATTATTATTTTTTGATGACATAAAAACCCCCCAAAACAACACACACAGAGTACTATATTAAACTGCTAGTGAAAGGTTATTGATGTGTATAGTCTTATCCAGCTTCCCTTTTGGGGACAACAGCAGAATGATGAGCTATAAAAGATTTCCCTTCGAAATTTCTTTTATTGCCTGGATAGCTCAACGTGCAGTAAGATTCAAGAGGTGGAAGGAAAATCCAAATGCATTGCACAACACTGAGAAATTAAGCTCAGTTACATAAAGATAGGTCCTTATGGGCATACTTCGCGAATGCCAACATTCTAGTACAGTGAAAGCAGACTTGAATCATTAAAATTCACTTTCACCTCCTGATTTGTTTTGCTGAAATGTAAGATCTTGTTCTCAACAGTCACTTACTGCAAAGTGTTGAAGATCATGAAAAAAAGAACTTTTGACAATTGCATTTACAAGCAATCTTCATCTTCGTAGTAAAATGCTGCCCTTAAAACCAAAATCTACATATTAGTTGACTTCTGTGTGCTTGTCAAGATGTTAAGGTTAGATTCTCTTGACAAAAAGTTACACGTGTTTATCAAAGACAGAACAAAACCTAATGAAACAAATGATAATTGCTAGATTTCTTTGTGTCACTTCTCCACAATGTGCAAGAACCCTTGGGTGGTGGGGTATGGCATAATTCTTTCCTCAGTGATGTCCAGGGTGAGATATATTCCCTGTGCTGTTAATTTGGGTGCATAGAAGTTTCCTGTTTAGGGTTTTCTGACTAAAACCCTTATTTATTCCTGAACAGGGGGAGAGAAGTGCACCGAACATGGATAAACTCCGTGAGTGAGATCCAAACATTGTGCATATGTGACAATTTAAAACAGAAGGTATGCAGTAGACTCTAAGTTACCTAAAACTGAGAAACAAGATTCTTAACTGCCATTTAACTTGGTTTTGCCTTTTGCTTAATTTCCTTAACATTTTCTGTTTTAAAAACAAGGCCACCTGAATGCTGGCTGATCCATTTCTCTGACAATTTGCTAGTTATGGCTGTGTCCAGCTTTATGGAACTTTTCATTTATGCAGCTCTGTTGTATTGTAAAGAGCTTACACTCTTGATTTGAATACAGAATACAACACTGGCAATAAAACCAAACTGAGCAGCTTGAAAAAAATTTTAAAAAAATAAAAGAAACAAAGAGTGAAGGAATCAAATCTTGAAATTAAACAGTTAATTTGGTATCATGTTATAAGTGCAGGTATTTAATGCAATATGCAATTTTGAAGGAAAAAAATTACTTTTGCCCTGATGTTTTTTAACTCAAGAATTTTTTTACTCCAAGACTTTTTTTGTCCCTTCAAAGTGTCAGTGTAGAACACAACATGTAACTAAAATACAGTCTGAAAATATCACAGGACATAATGCAGACGACAGACTCACAGAAACCTGTTGGTAGAAAAGTTATGTGTTTTCAGTGAGTTTCCTTGTAATGTAAAATTTTTGAGAACTTGTGTGCCACTTTTTTTAAAGACATACACCGATTGCCCAAAACACAATTAAAGAGTTCTTACCTGGTTCATTATTTGACTTTGCTGTCTGGCTCCCTGAAACCTGGAACACTGTGCAGCCTCCCAGTGAGAAATATCAAACAGCAAAGTATAATACAGTTCAATACTTTCATCGAACTGTAATGAAAGATCCCTTGGGGCTACTATTAAGTTAGTTCATATTCACTCCACCACAATCCCTTTTGATTAGTGCGTCTTTCTTGATGTTATTTTATCTGTGATATCATTCCAGAGTGAAGGATTTCATCTGTCTCACACATTTCTTAGAGCAGATGACTTCTGACTTTGATGCAGGCAATTATTAAATGGTCATTTAGGACTGTATTTGAAGATGCCTCTTGCATTTTTTTCTCTTGAGGAAATTGCATTTCCATTCCATTTTTACCTTTCTTCTCCTTCAGTAATAACTGATCTGCATTCAATTGGAACTATCAAAACTCTTCAAAAATGCACTTGTAATTTTTGAAGACCTGGACTGGTGCATCCTGAAGCACACAAACAATTCAATTTTAGTTTATTGGAATTCTCTTAATATTTTTATTTCAATTAAACTAGCAATTTTCGTTTTTCTCCACTATGTGCATACACCTCTGCTGTACAAAATGCATTTGATATGGCTTGCCTGAAACTCTACTATCTTCACAGTGTATTTTTGCATCTAGATACTGAAAATAAGACTTATTTCTGTACATCTGTGCTTGCTAAACAGGTCTGTCCTGTTCAGTGATAGTATTCTGAGAAAATATGAAGGTGATTGATCATATTTTCTTTCAAATCCTTTAGAGTTTATTGTTTCACAACCCTTTCATAAATCTAATACTAAATCTCTTTGAACTATGAAAGTGGTGCTGTGGATTTGGGTAGTCTTCATGTTGGTATAATGTAAAAACAAAGGGGAAAGATCTGGATTTTATTTAGAGTTTTGTAACTTGCTAGATTTGGGGTAGGGAGTGTGGGATCACCGTACCTGTGGAGAGCAAGCCATGGGTGCACAAAGCATGCCCTTTAAACTTACAGTTCTACTTTGCTCATTTCAGTTCTATTATTGTTCTATTTTGCTCATTTGGCATTTAATAACTGTAGGTATAAATCAAAGTATCCTTGTGTTTGTCTGTTTTTTTTAATCAGAGAGTACTTGTTGTAGCTATAAAACACTACAATGCAGTTTAAAGAATAGTCAATCCAAAAGGACTTTTATGTGGAATAAAATAGTGTTAACTTCCTAAAGATCAATTTGTAGAAATCTTAAACAGCAGAGCAAATTCATTCTTTCCTTATGTATCTGTATCTCAGAGCAACCACACTGAAAAGTGGTGTGTTGAAGACCCAGGCTGCCATTACTCTTGAGTAGGTGTATGGCAGAACTAAATACTTGTGAATGAGTACTCACCTTGAAGGTTTCTTTGCCTCTCCTTCTGGCAGCTTGTCTTGCTGTAGCAGGTGCATGGTTTGCCTCCATTATCTGCAAAATAGATGAATTCCCAGAGCTATGTTTACACATGAGAATAAAGTGTTAGTTAATATCTTTAAAAAGTGCGAAATGGAAATAAATTAGTATAAAAATGTGCAAAAATTGTTGCTTCTCTAACAGGATCTATTAATTACAATGCAATTATGAGAATGGAATTTTACATTAAAGCAGTTTGCCTTTTCATGTTTAGGCACTATTTGTCTTTTCTGACATTCATTCACCCACAGCACTAATTCAGCATATTAACTTGTTTACATCCTTCTTTTTTCTTTGCAGTTTTCTCCATCTAACCTTCATCAATAAATAGCATTATGTGGAAAAAAATACCTGGGCCAAAATTAATGAAAACTGGAACCTAACATGTTAGCAGATAGAAAATGTGGTCAGCCTGTCTGACTCCTCCCCACACAATACATGCTAAGGGGTATGAAAGGGAGGATGGAGCAGAATGGAAAGATACAGTTAGAGCAGTATGGAAATTACAGGGGAAAATGTGGTTGCTTCTCCTTGGATGAAATGTGGTCAGCATGCCTGACTTCCCACACACAGCATATGCTAAGGTGGAATGAAAAAGAGAGTGGAGTGGAGACCCTGTGGCCAGATTCTGCTGAAATCCTTGCAGAGGGGAGAACTTGGTAGTACCTTGTAGCTGATAAGCTGCATAGGACCTGTCAACCAAGGGACATAAAAGATGATGTCTCTCTGTTGAACCAGAAATCACGGCAAAATCACTCTCTTCATATGCATACAGCCACCCTGAAGTTACCTGCCTCCAAGGTGTGATCACCCCTCACTGAGTATGTGCACTACATTTTATTGACTAATGAATTGAGAAAAATTTACACTAATCAGTAACAAAGGTACATATGGCTAGAGTCACTCAAGCTCCATCTAAACATAAAGAAGTAGTATAAAAATACAAAGTAAAACACTTAAGAATAGTGATATGTTAGGAAAAAGAGAGAAAGAAAGAGAGACAAAGAGAGAAATTACATAGCATTTTAATGACTGCCATGATCAGTATTCATTTTATTAATGAGTGACAAAGTTTTCAAGATATGTTATTTTGTCTGCAGCTCTTACTAGATGTAACATATAAACACGTTTTACTTTTTCCCTCAGTGTATTCTGCACAATGCATTCACCTAAGAGTATATTTTCCTGAACATAATCTCTTCATGTCTAAATTTTATTTTACAATATTAAATTCAGTTTGTAGATATATGTCTGAAGATGACATTACCATTCTTAAGCATTTTGGAAAGACATACATGCATTTTTTTTCTTGGTGATGTATTTAGTATAATAATAAGGATGCTTACAGTTTCACACTGAAATTCATAATTTTTCAGTCATTTTGCCTTGATTTTTGGAAGTGTTTGTGGCATGACTCCCTGCATGCTTCTACAAAGCTAAAATTCCCATGTTAAATGCTTAAATTTACAATTTTGTTTATAACATTTAAGAAACTCTAACACTTTAAAATTTTAGATTTTCTTCTAAATACATCTTAATGATGTCAGTTGTTATCTTTTAAAACCTGAGGAACTGAAACAGTAAGAAAGGCAGTGGTTTATAAAACTGTATTTTACATTTTTTTGAAAGATTTACAAAAATTAAAATTCAAGAAAAAACAAGTTTAAAAAAGTAGAATATAGATCTTCAGACTAGTACCTTCAATCAGAAGATGGTGAAAATTAAGTAGTTTATTTATTTATTTATTCATTTTTCTGGCTTTGACTTCATTTACAGTTCTGAAATGCACATGATTACCCATTTAATTTTAATATCAAATGCTTCATCACACAGCTTAACTAAGAAGAACCTTCAAAAATATGAAAATCTATCATTACGCATAGTTTAAAAATTTAGTCTGCTCTTGACTGGTGCTCATTTCAATACAGAAGAGATCTTAGTAAACATACACGGATGCTTGCAGTTAGTAAATTAATATCATTTTTTAATGCACAATAATGGAAGGAAATGACAGTAACGGAAACTATTCAAACTGATATTACATTCTTACTGAGGACAGTGTCCTGCCACAATACACCCAGCCAAAGTACTTGCTGGAGATATGTTAATTTCCTTTCAAAAAAAAAAAACAGTTAAAGACACTGAAGATGAAGCATAAACTGAGCCATTATGATGTCTACAGAAAACATTATGTAGCTCTTTCTAGAAAAAAATCTATGTTTAGCATCCCCAGCTTTAATAAAGATCACGTAAGTGGCAAATGTACTAACAAACTTTAAAAAAAACCCTAAACTATCTCACTTTTCAAGGTCTTTCCACAGGTTTTATAACAAATGAAAAAGGAGATAGAGTCAGACAACTGCTGCAACAGATAGGAAATTCACAAATGTTCTTGGCCTTTTTTTAACTCATTTTAACCATGAGCTACATGATTTATTTCAGGGTAACAAGATTAGTAAATATCTTTTGGTTGGCAGATGCAAAAAACCCCCTTCCATAAACCTATTTGTCACTCCTATTTGGCAACTCTAAAATCATCTGAAAAACAGTCTATGGAGTAATGGATGAACATGAATACAGAAATATATTTAGCCAGGTATTATATCTGCATCAATGCTCTTCTGACAATGAGAGCACTGAACACAGAGAATTTGATCTTAGAAGAGCTTAGGCACCTGGCCTGTGATTTCTGTAGCCTATGACTTAGTATGTCAGACCCTCTGATACCATTCCACTACAGGAATCTTTTAAACCAAAACAGTTCAAGACAAACAACTAGTGGAATACCCTACTTTCTCCAGCGTTTTTACTTTCATCCCACATGTTTCTCCGCCTGCAGTCAAGCACAGAGATACCTGGGCAAGGTGCATATAAAGGTAGCTGAGGACCTGGAGAGAGCCTAGCTAGACCAGCATTGCTCTCCAGAGGGTCTGTCCTATGCCAGCTGGATTTCTCTTTTGGCAAGCAGTAAATAAACCCTGTTTTATTTAGCATTTCTAACTTAAAGCACGGACATATTCAAATGAGAGAGCAGAGTATGCTAAAATACACTGGGTCCTCCTCCACAGTCTCCTTGTGTCAGTGTCTGCAGGAGGCAACAGGGATGTGCAAGGCAGTTCCACCTCCACAACAGAAGAGGGGTCTGCAGCCTCGGGTGTCACACAAGGGCACAGCCACGTTACCAGATATTAAAGCTGACAGTAATGCAATCAGTCATTTAAGGAAGGAAAAATATTTGTTCTCTTGACCTCTGAGCAACTTGCTGTATTGAAATTGAATATGTATATAAATACACACATACACCTTTAAAGTTGAGTATTTATAAAACCCGTTTTGAGAAAATTAAAAATTGCCAGTGGTTTTTTTTTGGTTTTTTTTTTTTAATGGTTATTATTTTCCTTGCTTGCACCTCTGTGCAATGTTTCCATTGACAATCTTTCTGTAAGGCAGGGACCTTTTTCTGGAAAAGCCATGCTTTAAATTACCCTAAACGTAAAACCAGGCACAGATCTTTACAGCTTCCTTACTTGTGTCATTTCAGAGAAAAGACTCCTTCCCACTCCATTAGAGTGATGAGAGGCATTTTAGGAGGTTAGTCAACCATTTAAGAGGATATGGCTTCATTTCTCTACAGTCTCTTTACAGCAAGAAAAGATTCACTTTTGAATTGGATTTCTAGGAAAAAATTGATCATTTTAATCTTAAACCAAACAATTTAATATAATTTGTTGCATAAAAAGAAAAAAAATCATTCACAGTGTGTTGAATTTTCCAAAGTTCTTTGCGGTATTCAAATAAAGATATTTAAACGTGATTGTATTTGCCACAATTTTCAGTTAAATTTTTCATGTCTGTGATAATTTGCCCTGATTTTTTTCTAGAACTGTTGATATGAAAATATTTTTTCTGTTAAGCATGTAAAGTAAAAAATCCAACTGAACACCTCTTTATTTAAATACATGACCCAACGTTATTAAAATGTATATTTTTATATTTTCAGAATTCCTCCTCCAAAAAGTAATCTAAAAATTTGATGGGGATGTACTTCATATAGTTGTTTATTTGAGGTGAATTTATATGAGTAATTTAATTATTATAAATTTATTTAGGTGCATTTCCCCTTGCCTGTATTCAATTTTATTCAATATAATTGCATGTATTCCATTATGGGAGCCCCCGGTGGTCTAGTGGTTAAGACGCAGGGCTGGTACCCTTGAGACCGCGGGTTCGATTCCCGGTCA
>JAWWES010000094.1:24319244-24352457 GCA_035583135.1 Lophotriccus pileatus | reverse complement strand
TTAAAAAAAAAAAAAAAAAAAAAAAAAGAAAGATCAGAAATTACAAGGAGATTCAGTCAAGACTGTGAATACAGCTTCTTGAGCAGTATTGACTGGAAATAAAATTATTTTTTTTATTTGAAATGGAAAATTTTAAAGGGAACTGAATAAATTGATTGACTTGCTATGACAGAGGCAGGATGAGATGCAGGAAGAATGGGAATGACTACGTAATAAATCTTTCCTTTAGAAAGAAGCTAGGTCAGGTCTAAAAGCGTAACAACACAAGGCTACTTAAAACAGTTATGTAACATAATTAAAAAATAGAATTTTGTCAAAATATATTGTTGGATTCAATGGATAAATATTTCACACAGTAATTTTCAATAGTGGTCTTCACTGAAAAATCTTAGATTTACAAGTGGATATTCTTTTCTTATTTATACCTCCCATGGTAATACATTTTATCTGAAACATTCTTCTCCTTTTTTTTTCTGTCTATTCTCTTTTTCTTCCACGAACAGACAAATTCAGTATATTTTGTTAATTTCCTTATATTTTCTGATTTGTTAAATCTCACACTAAATGAAAAGGTGATATTTGATTCAATTATGTCAATAATATAATTGTTCTAGACAGATTTTCATCAGCAGAGGCCATTTTAGTTGAGTTGGATAATTCAGGTACTTCTGTATCTTCAAATACTTTGTGTCTGGAGAGCTCCAAACCCTGATATTTGCATAGAAATTCATTTTGATATTAAAATCTTAACTGGAAGCTGTGTCAGCTTCAGGATAAGGACCTGAATTATGAATTCTTTTTTGTCCATTGGTTGACTTATAAAATATGATGGAAAATATAAGAATTAATTTGCCAAAAACAGATGGATGTATTAAATAATTTTACCTTTAATTACATCACTAGTTTTGGAAATGAAATCTGTTTTCAAAAATTTATATTAGTCATAGACAAAATAACTGCAATGTACCAAAAAAAGTTGTGACTCTTTGGAATGGTTCTGTGCAGAGCTAAGAGCTGGACTTGATCCTTGTGGGTCCCTTCCAACTCAGCACATTCTGTGATTTTGTGATTTTGTGACTCTGTGAAAAGCTGGTGAAGAAATTCAGATATATAAACAAATATATGATCTGAATTCACACTGGGCTGGGCTGTGTAAAACACGATTAAGTTAAAATATTTAGTGCCTTGATTTTGAGATATGTGTCTAGTTTGGCATTTATACTGCCTATGGTCATCGAGAACAAATTTTGCACAAATTTTATTATAGTAATATTCTGAATACCTTGGGGTAAAGTACACTTACCAACAACATGCTTCAAGAAATATAAGACTTGTATGACTTCTAATAAGACTAGGAATTTCTTTGGATGCAATATAACATTTGAGTTTTGGTGTTTGCAAGTGGTATTTTAACTTCTGCAGATTTTGAACATCTATCAAACTACTTTTCTGTCAATGGCCAAGAACTGGTGTACTCTTTTACTAAAAAAGCTGAGAACTTCTTAAGCCTTAGCCTTCCAAATATTTTGTTTTCTTTTTGTTCCACTTTTAAAGATAAAATGCTGATGGAAACATAGAAATGGCACTAATATGTTAGAAAAAGTGAAATCTTCCAGAATTGTTTTAGTATTATTAAGATCAAACATTTTAAGTACAATCAACATATACTAGCTGTCATTTACAGTGAATCTTAGAATCAGATGTAAAACCTTTGATGGATAATGGAAATACACCCCAGAGACTCCTACATACTTTGTGTCAGGTCACTGCAGTACAATTTGTCATGCTGTTCATTTGCAGGAGTGAATCAGAAGTAAAGGCAGTATTTTAAAGTGTGACATTATTTAATTATCACATTTTAATGGCTTGTCAGTTTAAAAATATTTTATGATAAGTAACGTTAGTACAAGAAATGCTTTGTAAAATTGAAAGGCTGCAAGGTTAACATGAAAATCCGCAGCATTCCTACACAGCTGACTCTGAAGACACTTCCTGTAGTTTTCTGGAATTGTAAGAGAGCCTCAGAGTTATAGAGGGATTGTGTATTAGATTGCTGTTCATATTTCTTTCCTGTATGCTACAGTAAACTTTCTCAGTGTATTAAAAAAAAGTTTTGGTGGTTACTCCACATTTATGGAAACTTTTGCATACATAGTGCACATCAAAAACAGATGTGCTGAAATGTGCTTTGCTTGTAGCTGTGGGAACTGACACTGTACCTGGCACCAAAGGTATTACCTGCTTGCAAATATATGTGTATTAGACATCATCAAACAGCATGGCCAGCCTTGCAGTGATTTCACTCTGTGTGTTTATCTTCACTAAATTAGTGGGAAAAGCAGAACAACAAAGATTTTTTTATCTTAGGACGCAGTTGCAAAAGCTGATGCCGGGCTACCTGTGCTGCAATTAAACACAGGATACTATCATGAGTTTATAACTCTAATGAGATGAATTAGAAAGAAGTATTAGAAGAAAATTATTGTGAGGGAAGGAGAAGGATCTGTGTAATTATTAGGGCATTGGCCAGCTAGACCCTGATCTTAATCAATAATTTCCAACTTTTATTGTATTTCAACCCTCTCCTCTTGAAGGAAAAACTTTTTAAACAAATATAGATACATGTATTGTAATATTAATCAATTCTTCAGGTACTGTGTTCATAGAAAAGGTTTCACAAAGACCAACAGCAATGGCTAAAAAGAATTAAATTATTTATTGTTAAATATGAATGAGTAACAAGATAACTTGATCAGGCCATGAACACTTATTTTTCCTTTTTGGCATTTGAAAATATCCAAATATTCATTATTCATTTTCCTTAGCTTTTTTTATTTCTGAAAAATATGATTTATAAAAATTTCTTCACTCCAGTGTTATCCAAGCAATTAAATGGAGGGAATACAATTTCCCAAAATTGAAGCATTTTAGTCTAATCTTCACAATGCACGATTGTTGGAAAATACAAAAGTCTTCAAGATATTCATTGCTTTTGTAACTTCTTAACATTGTGTTTGTAACTTCTGTTGAGTTATTCAGTGAGAAGTTTTTTAACAGGTAGTAAGTAAAACTGTTTTCACTATAAATACTGCATCAACAGAAGTTGCCCATATAACTCAGGGTTTCATTCCTCATTGCTAAAAAAGAAACAAAACACAAACCTTTAGAGAGTCCTATTTTTGAAGTGTTCCTGAAGCTGCAGCAGCAAACAGAACAATAATTTTCATATTGTCTTGCACCAAAAGCAGCATCAGTTGAAGCATTTCCGGCATGTGTGTGGGGTCTCCTGCCAACATATACAGGTTACCTTCTAACACCCTGGGGAAAAAAAAAAAGGTGAGCAATCAAACATGAACCTGTTGAGATCATGCGACAATTATTTATCTTGTCAGTTTCATTCACGGGTTCTTGCACTTGTTCTTGTGTGGAAAAGCAGCTGGTGAGCAGTTAGGGCCTAGAACACTGCATATTTTAACTAATTCTTTTACAAAGCAAAAGAAATTCCTCAAAATGATGGATGCACTAGGAAACAGGAGACCTCTAGGACAAAGGTAGCTAAACCTGCTTCAGGAGAAACACTAATTTTGCGATCATGTTTCCAGTTGAAGGAATTACATGAGAAAAATATCTTGATTTGACTGGTCCAGTACTTGCCACCACTTAATTTATTAAAATAGAAACATACAATGGCATCTGCTCTGCAGATTCTTTTTACCATGAGAGAAGTGAAGCAAGCTTCAGCAGTTAAGTGCCTGCACATCGTGTAGAGGCACATGGTCTAATTAAAGTGCTAATCTTCCAGCAGGATGTTCCCCTGATTTCCCCCCTTAACATCTGTATTTCTGCTTCATTTCCCCCACTAACACTGAGTGGTTTTCAACTGTAGTTATTATAGGAAGCTGTAATACAGTACAAATAAAAATATAACAATAATTACTAATTCCACACTAAAATGTGGCATAAAAACTTCAGATGACAAACTCCTCAAATTAAACAAGATATTAATCTTATTCTGTTGTCTGATTATCACTCAAAGAGTACTGGAGGCCTTCTTACAGATCAAATTGTTGCTTCTACTACAGATAAGCTTCCTTCCCTTGTAGTGGGAAGAGCTTGGGAAAGATTTATAACAAAGAGTAGGAAAGATCCCAAAGTCTCTGAAACCATTTTGGAGTGGAAGCAATGAAATAGTATTTAAATTATCCTTTGTTGAATACTAGGACTATTTTAAGTTTAAGGCCCACAGAATTAAAGTCCAAAAGCTAAAATAAAATGTAAGATATTTTTTTCTCTTATTTAACTCAATCGTGAAGCATATTTCCCTCACAAACAAAGCAACATTTGCAAGATTACTAAAAATATTACTTCCAATTTTTTTTCTGCCATACATTTGCTAGGGCTACTGTATAGTGTAAATTTTTGTAAGTCACACTGCCAGTATTCATCCTCATGTAAAGATCTTGACATATGTTGCTGTTTGACAACATATGAACTAAAATTCCATGGAAAGAACATTATTACATTTAATATTTATAAAACTCATATAAAACTCAAATCTCTCTCAAAACTTTGTTTCACAAGTTTATTTTATATAATGTCTTTTCTTAAGTAGAGGGGGGAAAATAGTCTTTTTTTTTTTCTTTTTTCTTTTTTCTTTTTTTTTTTTTTTCCCAAACAGGGTTATTTCTGCAGATCTTACTTCTTGTTTACCAGAAGATTATTAAAACAATAAAGCCTTGTATATGGGAATCAGAGGGTGGAACCCTCTTTACTAGAAAGACAGGAGAGAGTTGGGGCTGTTCGACCTGAAGAGAAGAAGGGTCCAGGGAGACCTTATATCACCCTCCAGTACCTAAAGCACCCAACAAGAGAGTTGGAGAGGAACTTTTGACCAGGTGATGTAACTATAGAACATTGGGGAATGGCTCTAAACTGAAGGAGGGTAGAAAATGATTAGTAATAAGGATGAAATTCTTTATTGTCAAGGTGACGAGGCAGTGGCACAGGTTACTCAGAGAAGTTGTGGATGCCCCATCCCTAAGAGTGTTCAAGGCCAGTTTGGGTGAGGCCCAGAGCAGTGTGGTCTAGTGGAATGTGTCCCTGCCCATGGCAGGGGCATTGGAAATAGATAATTTTTAAGGTCCCTTCCAGCCCAAACCACGCTATGATTCCATGAAAATGAGGAAAATAAAATATAACAGTAATATTTATATTCTAAAGAAAAATCTAATCCCTAATCCTGAAAACACTTTGAAATTGATCTTAATAAGGTCTGAGCTAGAGTTATTTGGTACTTGTTTGTTGTCATTGTTAAAATTGATAATATTTAAGTCCACAGTTAAAATATAACTTTATATATGTGTGAGGTAATTGCCTGTTCTCAAAACCATTTATATATATATCACAGTGGTATGATAAGAGAAAAAGCTGATTCCCCACAGTGTTCATGATTTTTATTGAAAAAATAAGTCTCTTTTGTGATCCAAAATAATTGCTCTGTCAGCTATTGTTCTTTCTATCCATGGGTAGTTTATTTATCCCTGCCTTTCCAAGACTTTCCTTAGAACTTATTTTTTTACTTAAAATGTGTCCCTTTGCATGTGTAGAGAAAAGGTTATTTTCAACAAATAATTGTAAGAAAAGCATAGATGTTGTAACCATTGCTATCTGTACTAATTGTACGTATATATCATATCATATCATATCATATCATATCATATAACACATCTTATGCAACTGTGATGATGTATCTATGCAAAAATGCAGCATAAAACTCATTGTTGAAATAGTATTGTTCAACTTTGGCTTAGAAGAAGTGTGGAGGCTCCACCTCTCCCTTCTGATGTTAGAAAACACTTATTTAGCAAGCCTTTCTTTAGCACAGTGTCATGATAAGAAGGTATTTCATATCCTGTTTTCTTCCTTTTGAGAGAATATTTGCTTAATCAATAAACACTTGTTTATTGTTGATGAGTATGATTTGATAACTGATGAATTTAATTGTATTCAAATTTGCATTGTGTCAAACCAGGTGAAATACAGTCCTGGTTTAAGGCTGTATGTGTGAATTCAGCAGAGACATATAAAAAAACCCCAAAATTATTTACACTTTCAGGTTTGTGACGTCTTTACCTGCCAATAATTTATGTAAAATTTGCTTTACAACTTGTATTAATTATGCTTTTAATTCACAAACTGGTCAAATGATGACAACAGCAAAAATATTTTCTCTTTGATAATGAAGGAAAAATCATTAATCTATATTTTTTATCATTTTGAAAATTAATATGAAATTATTTCAAGGAAATATACAGTGGGGGAAGTATACCTATCCAGGTATTTTTGATATTTGAATCAGTCTATCATGGAGCTGTCTGTAATAAGTAATTTAGGATGAATACTTATAAGCAAGTAAATAAAGACCTCAGGAGGATAATTTCTTTTGCAGTTACACTTCTACAGCACGAACCACAAACAAAAATTACTGTAGCTTTAATTGTCATCCTTCATTGCATGCAGTTCACAGAATACACAGCTTATTTACAACATCAGAAGAAGGTTCTGAGTAGGTACCACTTTGAGATCACTGCCTTCATCAGCTCAAATAACTTTGTAAGATCAGTATTGTCGCCTTCTTAACGATATATGTATATCTGACCTGAGAAAATTTACCATTGAAACTAATGTAATTATTGAGTAATTCACATGACTGTCTGGGACCTGAGCAAGCTTATTTACTTCAACTCTTCCCACATTGCTATATTATTCAAGACAAACCAACAATCCCTCATCTAATTCAACTGGCAATTTCAGGTAGCTGGCAAAAGGCCTACTTACTGGCTTTTGGTGATAATGGTTTCTCAGGAAAATACCCATTAAAAATATATATGACTCAGTTGCTTCTCTCTTAGAATTTCTGACAGGAGAAACTGACCAGAGATTTATATCGCTCCTAATAGACTGTAGCTTCTGTTTATGGAAATTTTTAAACAGGTTTTCAGTTGGCTGACCACATTTGACAGAATTTACTAGCACAGCTAATCTGTGATTCCTTAGTGACTATGAAAGTCTAGTTAAGTATCAAAGTTCTTTGGTTTTGAAAGTATTTTCTATATTTTTTTCTTTACATGATTACAAAATCACTCCCAGTAACTGTGTAATTTGTGTATCACATATCTTCAACAATCCCATTTCAGCTGACACAATTTCATTTTTCCCTTTTGTTTATGTATTAGTACATTAAATATTTGTTTGCGTTGAATTACCTTCCTAAACACTTACTCTCTTCTGTATCTGATATATGTTGTAGGAATTAAAATTACATTTCACAGCAATTTGAATTTGTTGAATTTGTTTATGAACATAATTCTGAGTACTGATGGCTCAAAGCTTTTTGTATTTTTTAACTTTTGTTAATTTGAGTTTTCAAGGCAGATATGAGAAGACAGTATCCATTTACACAAAGAAATAACATGCATGCACATTTTCTGGGATGCTTTGAAGAGCTCAGCAGCAATCATGTTTTTATTAGACCAATACCTGTGGGAAAATAGCTGTCTTTTTTTCATGGGTCACAGTCAATACAGTGCCCGCACAGGATACAAAAGCTAGTTTGCATCCATAAGGTGAACATTTTGAGAAACTTGGCTTCAAATGCCATTTCCAAATGGTGTGAGTGGATATTTCATTGTTGCTTCTGTATTTGTATTTGTGGTATAAGATTCTTATGCCCTGAATTTGGATCAAAGGGGTAAAGAATGTCCTTGCCAATCTGAACTTGTTTAGTATTTCTTTAAAGCAGGAGTAATATTGGGTCCTGTTGCAGAATTAGAGCTGTTATTTTCTTTTTAGTTTGCTTGCAAAAGAAAAGTGGCAGCAATTGTATTTTTCTCTGAAGGCAGCTATTGCAAGGTTTTTACGGTAATACAGGCAGACTGAGTATCCTCAAAGGACTGTGAAGGAAGAAAGGGATTTTGCTATTCAATTAACAGTTTAGATTTTTTTTAAGCCTAATTATCTGAAGAACCACAAAACCACAAAACTAGCACGGGCTTGGAGACCGACTAATGACTATCAGCTCACATAAAGAATGACCTTAACACACAGACCTTTTTTTAAGTGCATTAAAGAAATAATAAAAGAGAAGTTGAGCCTCTGCTCCATCAGTATGCAGAACTCACTGGGACCTGGATAATTGCAGCTGACCAGTGGGATGTAACCCTCCAGTGATAGCAAAAGAAGATGGGATTTCCAGGCTCCATCAATACAGCAGTTCAACTGCATGTACATTCTAGTGATTTCAGCCACCAATTTTAAGTGGTGTGCTGGTTTTAGCTGGAATAAGGCTCATTTTCTTCACAGTGGCTTGGATTTGTGTTTTGGATTTGTGCTAAAATGATGATGATAATATAGAGATGCTCTTGTTACTGCTGAACAGCATTTGCACAGCATCAAGGCATCCACTCCACCAGTGAGGAAGCTGGGTGTGCACAAGGAGTTGGGAAGGAACACAGCCGGGAAAGCTGATTCCAACTGATCCAAGGTGTATCCCATATCATATGATGTCATGCTCAGCATATAAAATGGGGAGAGAAGGAGGAAGGGCTGGACATTCAGAGTGTTGGGGTTTATCTGCCCAAGCCATTGTTATACGTGATGGAACAATTTTTTTCCAGGAGATGGGTGAACACCTGCCTGCCCATGGGAAGTGGTGAATTAATTCCTTGGTTTGCTTTGCTCAAGGGTGTAGTTTTTGCTTTACCTATTAAAAGGTCTTTATCTCAATCCATGAGGTTTTTTTTTTGTTTTGTTTTAACTCTTCCAGTTCTCTCCCCAGTCTCACTGGTGAGGGAGCAAGCGACTGTGTGGTATTTAGTTGTTGGCTGGGGTTAAGCCACAAGAATCCTTGTTGGTGCCCAAGATGGGGCACTGAGATAATGACAGGTTCAGTTAGGATGTGCTAGACTGAATTTATAGCTGTTACCACAGTTGAGCAGTAAATCAGGAGGCTCCTGTGCTTGCCACGGGGATCTCTTGCCTGGCTCTACATTGGAGTCTAGTGCTTGTCAGTGGCTGCTTTTTGCTTTTGCCGCTCACTGCAGTGCTGTGCTGGTGAAAATCTCACTCTGCTGTGCCTGGGAATGTTTTGATAACAGCCTGGCAATGCTCCTGGGTTGGCAGGTGATCAGGGTGCTGCTGCTGTGCCTGTGCTGCTGTACTGGAGAGGCTGGAACTCCAGTGTGAACTGGAATCAAAGGGACTTTGACCTGTGGGTGAGTCCACAGTGGAGCACCTATTTACCTGCCATCCGGGGAGGACCCCACACTGTGGATGTGGGGGTGGATGCAACCAAAGGGGGCTGTGATCCTCTGGGTGCAGGAGCAAGCTTGCTGGCATGACTTGTGACCCCATGGGGGACCTATGCTGGAGTAGTCTGTTCCTGAGGGACTTCACCTCATGGAAGGGACCGACATGGAGCATTTTATGAAGAATTGTAGCCCATGAGAAGGACTCACATTTAAGAAATTCAAGGATGACTATCTCCTGTGTGAGGGACCATACACTGGAGTAGGGGAAGGAGAGATTCTCCTGCAGACCTCTGAATACCATGGTGAGGCAGTCTGTCCCCTGCAATCCATGGATGTAGCGGTGGACTATAGCAGGAACCCCTTATTGGTAGAAAAGTTGGGAGCAGGGACAAGAGTGTGCTGCAATGTTAAACCCAGTGATCTAACCCAAAGGGGTGAGTGGTGGAAATTGTAGTGAATGCACCTTTTTAAGGCACTGTTCAAGGCCTGATAGGATAAGGCCTTGGGCAATCTCGTCTAGTGGGAGGCGTCCTTGTCCATGGCAGGAGGGATTGGGACTAGATGATCTTTAAGACCCCTCCAACCCCTTAACATCCTGTGGTTCTATGATTCTGAGTTGTTGCAACCCATGACTTGAGTTGCAAGTTACAGGTATAACTTTAACTGGAACCATCTGACTCAGTGGAGGAGAAGACTTAAAAGGAGCATTTCAAGTGCAACAGTGAAGAAACTTGGTTGGTTCCCGGTAACTACGCAAAAACTGTGAAAGTGTTGCAAGTGATCACTATACCTGATCACTCACAGGCAAACTGGTGAACAAATGTAGCACAAAGTTAAATATTAAACTGTCCACAACATCTTTGTAACATTGCTGGTATTTGAGGTGAGATACACTTATCTATTCTGAAAATGCAACAAAGCAATCCTAGCTGTACCACAGACACTTAGACACCCAAAGCCTAACTACTTGTATCCACTGATGGATACGCTCAGCAAGTCACAATGAATTTCTGTCCCCCTGGAATTAAAACATTTTCGGGGTTTTATACAAAGTGAAAACTGAAACACTATGTCTTTCTGAATGAGTAATGTCTGATCTTTACTTCTTTTCTAATAAGGCTGAGTTACAACTTACATGACTCAAATCAAATGTTACAAACCAAAGGTGAAGTCTTTGAGTGTTCTGGAATGCATAATAAGCACTGAAATACACAGGAAATATAACATCTGGGAAAATTGCTGTGTATGCAGTTAAGTAGAACAATAACTTATGTTAAGTCATTCTTTCTTTGGAAATTCCCTGAAAAGGATTGCTATGATCACTGATGATACATTCTCCTGTACCGCCATCCCACACTGGTACCATTCAGCTTTCCCAATGAAACAGTATAGTATCACAGCTCCATTTTCTTTCTAATTCAGACAGTAGTCAGCATGACACTCATATAACATTGTTACTTCCTTCAGGCTAAAAGACAAGCCTTATAATCTTCTGCTCAGAATTGTCAGAATCAAGTTATTAGCCACAAAAATTAACTACAGCAGATTGTCTTAATCTTTGCACACAGATGTACACATTTTTAACACAGCTACATAGTGGTAGAGGCAACATACAGAAGACAAGCAAAGCTTTGTTCTTCCCTACCTTCTCTCAAAGAAAGAAAACCATGCAAAATTAACTGAGGCAGATCTGCTTGTGCAGGAGGCAGGATTTTTTTAACTGCCACAGTAATGGATACTGCCAGTAGACTCAATAGAAGCAGACTCCTTAAAAACAGATTGTGCTATTACATTACAAAGCTGAGGGGGAATGGTAATGTGGTGGGAATGTACATTTTCCATCCCTTTCTTCCTTGAGCATCCATTCTCCAACAGCCTGATTCTGCTTTACAATCTTACTCGGTGCAGGAGAAGAAGGGAAGCACTATGGTGGTAGGGATAGTTGCATAGATCCAAATCTGTTTTCCAGATTTATAAATCCAATAGCTCATCTGGAAGACAAAAGTAGCTTAGGTATTTCCAAAATTTCTGTCCTATACACGGAAATTTTTTAGAAGACAAACCTCACAGAGAACCAGCTTGACAAAAACTACTAAAGGTAGGGGATCCAGCCATTTCTCATGGTTATTATGGCAACTAGCAAAAGTTACAGAAAAAATATTACCAATCTTGACTGTCAGGATTTTTCATGGACTGTATTTGATCCAACAGTTTCAACATAAAAGGACTCATTACTCCAATACTTCCCTGAGAGTGTACTGAAAAATTCAGAACATATTTTGTCTCAAGAATTTCTTTAGAGGGTATTCCTGGAACAACAGCTTGACTTTACATCTTGCAGAAAAAATATGCTCTTAAACCAGTTTTTTCTTGAGTTCATCTCTATTAATTTGCCATTCTTTACACCCTTTACACCCTTTAAAATGACAGGTAATGATACCCTGACCAGATTTCCTTTTAATGAAATTAGGCTGTCTTCTGATAAGAATAACATGAGAAGAATTATTGATATAGATTAAGTGTTTCTTGTGAAACTCATTTTGCTTCAATTTTAAATTCTATCATTAGATCACCTAATTAACACTATTGGATTTAAAAAAAAAATTCCTTTCACTCATCCTCTCTTCTTTTATCTTTAATCAAGTATGAACAATAGTACTAATTTTCTGCATATTCTATTCTATTTCTTCATCTGAGAGTGTTAAGTCACATTGTTTAGGAAAGACAAGAAATTTCACTTTGAAGTTTGCTACTCAGATTGTTATGAATCCCTTAGCTTGTCAAACATTCACTTGAAGTGAAACTGTGTAATCTCACAATTGTGGGCTGACTGCACCGTCATCTACACATCTTCTAGACAGTTGATCTTGATTCTCCATCACTTTGTTCCTTGAGTCATCACCCCCAGAGACACTGAAAGCAAAGTGTTTATTAGTGTACAGACATGAAGACCCCACCCATCATTTCCATCATTCTGTTTTCTAAAGTATAAACAAACATCAGAAGAAAAAGATTTGTCAGCCATATTAATCAGGGACAGGGATGAGGGTATCAAAAGAGAAAGCAGAGAGGAGTTTCCAACAGAAAGCTTTCACAGAAGGTTTCTGCATAGTCTATTTATTATACTGATTACAAAGATATGAAGTTGTTGCTTAGGAATGAATGACAGCATGCTTACAAACACTCATCATGAATATCAATACACTTCTGAAGAGATTCCCATGGTTTTTATGGAAACATCAGAGGTCCTCTAACACTTATCATCATGTATGATAGCATAAATTAAGTTTCTTTGTATTAGAAATAAAAGAGTCAAAACCAGAAAGATCAAATGAATAAATGTGTATATATGGTGACTAAGGTACAATATTTGCAGGCAATTATACATCTGCATGATTTGGCTTCACGTTTCTGTACATACAAACTACAGTGAAAATATTCAGTGAATAAGATTATTCGCTCCTTTAAGCCCATGAATTTCAATTCAATATGCATAGGTGTTTGTATTTATGTGTCTAAACAGAGCTTGATTTATTTGATTTGGGTCAGTGTATGTGGTACATATAATTCATATTATTTGTGTTCACACATATTTAGATACATAAAACATAAATATATATTAATGATAAGGTAGTAAAAATTAGTGCAAATATTGTTTGTGTATACAGTTTCTCAGAAAATGAATAAATATTTTCTTTCTCTCCCATTCCTTTTTAAAGCTTTGCTTTGTTTTTTAACCAGAGGAAGTAGAAATATTATTGCTCACAGAATTCCTCATTAGGCCACAAGAAGAACAGAATGTATAGACTAATTTCACTCTTGTTATGACTCTGTGAACTGAAGTTTCACTCTGACAGAAAGGAAAAAGAGATCAAAAAGAAACACTGCAGAGTGCTGCCTCTTTTCCAAGACACTGTCACACTGGAAGTTGATTTACCTTTACATCTCTAGTGTCCTTATGGCGAACCAATTGTACTTCAAGCCCCTTCATGTATTTGTAGACCTGCAGACCAAAAGAATAATACACCATTTTCTGAGTGGCAGAAGTTTTATCTTGACATTTTAACCCCCTGGTTTTCTGGGAACAAGTTTATTTGTCCCTAGCATTAAAGATCAGAAAATTATTGTCTCTGGTTTTCCAGCGAGTTAGAGCAAGCCTGTTGTTAACAAGAGGGAGAAATTAATTATTTCATGCAGCTAATAGGATGCCTTATTTAGTCCATTAAATATTTCTAGTTTTGTTCTGGTACATTGCAACAACAACAAAAACAACAACAAACCCCTTTCTTTTATCACTCCCTTAGTTTTCTGTACAGCTTTGTGTCATGAAGGCATTTAACACTGTAACAACTGAACACTGAAAAATTACATGTCAAGGAAATGTTGTCACTGCTTTAAGCTCACAGAATTGAGATAAAGACTGATTTGGGAGAATATCTTCAGTCATGTACATTCTTACAAACCCCTATTTTAACAATTTTTGCTTTAGTGGTAACTATGTTACATATAGAGTATGTGCTTCTGTACTATAGTATGAAGATACTATACTGTGGGGTGCGTGCATTTTTCTATATAAATAAAATATAAATACATTTGAAATGCAGTAAACTTTGAAACAAAAGTTTTTGATCCAGTGCCTGTAAACTTCATCAGTCAAGAAGGTTAACTTTAATTTGCTGCATACCAAGTGTATATTAAAGTCTCTACTATTAAAACGGGGGAGGGGGCGAGGGCGGGGGAAGAACAGCAAACACTACAACAGAATTTGTAAAACAACTTGGAGCAAAGATAGGTGTATAAATGTGGTGGAGACCTCAATTGTGTTGAATTTTGATCATATTGCATGGAGTTTGATGCATATACTTGCTTGGTTATTGTAAGGTCTTATTGGAACATTGTATAAGTAGAGACTGGAGTGGGTTTTTTTCGTTTTTTGTCTTGTTTATCAACTTAATATCTTTAACCATTATGCTGCTAGGAAGCACATTATCTTAATAATTGATAGTTTACAACAACTTACTCAGATGGTTTGATGGCAAACATGCCTGTCTGTAATTTACACTTTCTTTAAATAAGTAAACATTTGAAGCAAGTATATTGCTAGAGTAAAACAAGGAAAGCAAATCTGATTTTAGCTGTTTTAAAATTTCAGCCTTCTCAAGAGAGTAGGCCTATATCTCATACCAGTGACACATCCCTACTGTGACCTTTTATCATATTTGGTTGTAGGCTTGAAATGCTAAGGTCAGTCCTTTTGATGTCAATTTAAATTATATCAGCATGGATTTTCCTTAATATGAGTATAAACACTCATATTTTTGATGCAGCTTGGATCAGAAACTTGTGGCTGTTTCTTCCTGATTCAAGATGCCTTAGCATTTTGCCATTGGCCTCCAGCAGAATCCCATTTCATGGAGAGGCAGATAAGTGACTTGTCTCATATGACTGGAGGGCACTCTTAAATGTCTGGTTCTACGCCACCTCTGTTTACATTTCCTTGGTACCTCCAAAGCCACTCATACTGTTCAGACTGAAATGAAAGTCTGGTTCATCAGTGTCATAATACAATTTTCTAGAGCCTTGAAAAACATGGATTCTAGACATGATGACTTGGCAGCTGTCATTCTGACAGCAGGAAAATTAAACTTCCAGATATATATTGCTGGCTAAGCACTTGCAGATTAAGGTTTCTACTGAAATAAGATTTTTACAGGTACAGATATGAAAAGTCAGGGCCCCTTGAGGCAAGGGTTGTGGTACACTGGTACAGTGTACTGAACAATGTCATATATTGAGTATCTGACCAGTGGGAAATTTATTGTCCTGGAATTTGTTGATAGACAGCCACTCATGTACTTCTATCGTGTCACATCCCAGTAGTATTTATAACAAAGGAAACTTACAATTTTTCACTAGCTGAGCTATTCCCTATTTGTATCACAAACGGATTTCAAACAAAGTCCTGAGGATTGTATTTCTTCATTCCCATTTGTAGTATAAGCTCATACAAGTACACCATGGAAAGGTCATAGAAATTTGTGTTCAGAAGTTGCTTTCTTTTGCAACCCATACTACAGGCAAATTGCTTCCTCTTAATTAATAGTTATAACACACTAATAGCTAACATACCACTGTCATATGAGCAACTCATCATCTCCCCCGAGTGGATCACTACATTTTATTACTAAAAGAATGTTCTAGGCCTATTTTAATATTCTTTTTTCTTCTATGTGTTGATTTAATATGAAACTTGCATGATGAAACTGTTACATGTAAAAAACAAGTAACTAAAAAATGCAAATGAACTTGTCACTGAAGAAAAGTGGTTCATTTGCAGCTTTTTTCCACCAGCAAACTTAATGTGTATTCATGCAGGTGAAACAATACATATATTAGAAACTAAAAAAGTGGACAAGGAAACCAGCATAACAAGAGGCACAATGCTCCCAAAACACAGGAAGTTCTTGGAGAATATCAAGCAGTACTTAAAATTGTAAGGGCGACTAAGCACTGGCACAGTTTTCTCAGAGAGGCTGTGCAGTCTCCACTCCTGGAAATATTCGAACGCTGTCTGGACTTGGTTCTCAGTAATTGGTTCAAGGTGGCCCTGCTTGATCAGTGGTGCTGGACCAGATGAACTCCAGCGGTCCCTTCCATCCTTATCTGTGAAGATCACCTCTGTGATTCTTTGATTCTATGAATGCCCATCCCAGGTCTTTTAGCATATAATAATACATAAAATTGATTCTAGAGGGACATGCCACTGTTAGTAAAAAGTGTCACAGTCTTAATTGCATCTCATTAATACATCACTCGTCTGCTACCTATGCCTTTCTCTAAGAGCTACAAAAATTTTTGTGTCAGCACACCTTTCTGATATTCCACTCAGATATTCCCTTCTTTACAACTGTCAGTGCACTTTGCCTTGGAAAGTGTTAGTTGGAGCTTCTGCAGTTTATCTATCTCCATTACTCTCAAAAATAATTTTCTGACTGCTCTCAGAGGAAGCTGGTACATGTACGTTTTTCATTGCATGACACAGGATACCAGGAAGGGAGAAGAAGAATACAGGTAAGATAGTCATTGAGACATAAATCATCAACCATATTGAATTCTGCTGTGATTAGCTGGCATATGGATAAAATCATCAAATGTAAGGATTGAACAGTTTATACCAGCAGACATTATCTTCAAGTAATGATATTGCAATGATTAAGAATCTTTTAAAACGATCTTAGATGTGTGGACAAACATGTTCTCCGTGTAAGTTTAAAATTGTATTTAACAATGAACTGTTGGTGTTATTATCATGTGAAAATGACATAGGAAAACATTAGCTTGAGATTTGGTTGAGGTTTTAAAATGTTAATCCTGTAAAATGATTCAGAAATTCAAATGGCAAACAGTAAAAAAAATGTTGGAGTACATGCTTGTTATTTTGGAAATAGAAGAAGATAAATACAAGGTGGAGAAAAAGCATGACAGTGTTGGAGCCAAAGCCTGATGAAGTATATAGGGAAAAAAGAATTACTCTTAATCAATTTTAGTTTAGACTGCCATTGGATCAGTATGTCCTTGGTAAAAAGTTTAATGTTCCTTATTAGTCCTGAAATTTAAGTACCCTTTACACACTTAAAAGTGGACTTTAAAGGCAGAAACTGTAAGTGGCCCTTAAAGACTGCTAATAATCTTGTATTACCTCACTCTGTATACTACATTTTTTCCAAAGTGGTAATCTAACACTTTTTCTGTTGTTCCACATTCATTTGTAATTTGCACTTGAAGAGAGGACTTGGAATAGCAAAGAGCAAATTGGAGCAGCAGAACTCAGATGTGCTTTGTTCGGCTGTAAATGGTCACGTAAGGCAGTAAATACTTAAAAGATTGAATATTACTGGGGAAAGGCAAGGAATATAATCTGATCTTTGTGTATGACAAATTTAAATGAAGTATGATGTAAATAAAACCTTGCTTCCCTAACCTGTAAAAGGTGAGAAGATTACATTTTTTTCTTGAAGTTACTGAAAGCTCTTTTCATCTCTGGCAGACAAGGAATTCCCATTCCAATTCTAGAGACTTTTGCTTAAAAGCTTTTGCTGTCACTGCAGTTAGGGATGTGAGTGGTCAGGTGAAACTGTTCATTTTGGTTTTTCTTGAGGCAAAGAAACTTTTGTCTCAATGGATATTAGAGGATACAGAGAGAAAAAAGAGATGGTTTAGTGTTTTTATTTCTCTGGTGGAAGCTACTGTATTCACCTCTAAGTACTAAGCATTACCATCAGTTTTGCAAGTATAATAGATATAACAGACTGAGAGGCAGAATAAATAAATCTGTGCCAGTGTTTAGACTGCTGAGTCTGGTTTAATCAATTATCTCATAGGAATTGATAACTATACACCATATCACAGCTGTGGCATTAGATGAAAAATTGATAAAACCTTTGTATTCCTTTTACAGCAGGTCCAGGAGTCTCTTGTATGTTCATATTTATTCAGTTATTAGTTAGACAATGGTCATTCAATTCACTAAGAGAAAACATCAAAATTCATTATTTGCATTCAAACTGCAGTGTTTTGTGGTGACTATGGTCCATCTTCCTAATGTCCCATCCTTACAGAAATCTCTATCCAAATGGTCCTTGCCAGAGCACAAGGCTTTCTTCCTTCTCAGTGTAGCAAGGACTGCTTGCTCAGTTAAAACATATAGTTCCACAGACAGCCCAAAAGGAGCAAATTATTGACTAAAATCTACACCTGCAGCACTGTTTTGAAGTAAATTTGGAAGTAGTATTTAGGTTGGGACTCCAATTATTCAGTGGTATACTAGAAACTGTTCATACAAAGTATATATGTTGCAGAAACAGTCTGCAGTCTGTTATTTAAAAAGCATTTTTTCATCAAAACACTGTTGATTTAAAAAAAAAAAAAAAGACAACATAACCTAGTATTACAGATTGTTCAAGCATTGCTTTTCAACCATTTTGGAAAAAAAAATCTGTTCTAGCATAAAATGGATGAAGTCTGTATCCACAATGAACTGAAGATAGAAATAAACCTCTTTTTTTTTTTCTTTTCTACACATCACGCCATCTGTCAGACATATAAAATGGAATACTCACATGAACTGTTTACTTCCATAAAGGATACTTTTTCATAGCATTCAGAATTTTTTAAAGGACAGAATGATATGGTTGTTGTGGTCAGAAAAGTAACAATGACACTTATGTGTGGAACAGAGTGATTCTTTGGACTGGCTCTTCCTTCAGGGAAAATTTATGTAGTTGACTTGTATTGGGTCATATTGATTTATGTCACTATTAGGCTTTCTGTGTATTCAAACTACATAATTTTCTTTTACTGATAAAGTAAAATGTACTTTGAACACCAGAAAATAAAGCTGGGCACAAAATCATGTGAAAATGATGCAGAAATCATTACATATTCTGTAATTAACCTACACTTCTTAAGCAAGATAAGATTGAAAGATCTTGAATTTATGTTCCAAGCAAAGAAAAAGGAGAAAACAAACCAGACTCTTCTACATCTGAAACAGTAGATGTTGCCTTAACAGGCTAGCACATGGATTTCAGAATGGAGTTTAAACTACCTTGTTTATTGAACAATGTTTCGGGTTTTTTTTCAAACTGTGAAAATTAGAATAATCGTGCTACAGAAGACAGTTCTTGACTGATCTGACTATGTGTATATACATACATAGAGATATGTGAGTATGCTACACTATCACCTGCGTTGCATTAAACACAGAGAAAGGTACAACTATGAGTAAACAATTAAGATGCCGAGAGATTTACTTGACATCAGTATTTACCATATTTTTTTTCAAATTCTGTATCTATAAAATATTTGTGTATGTTAAGTAGAAGTGAAGTATCATGTAAATGCTTGAAAAAATAGAACTTTTCTAGAATCAATAAGTGATCATAGATAAAGTTTATATCAGCTTTATCATGGAAATGTACATTAGTATATTCCTAACTTCATCTATATTCAAGTTGCCTTTTCCTTGCTTTTGTATTAGAAAACTTTCTTCAATCATCTAGAAGAAAAAACACCTTTGGATAAACAAAGGCAACTTTTTACTGTCAAAATCAAATTAATCTTCTATTCTCTAATTTAAAGCCTATAACAACAATCAAGCAGACTGGAGCTGTGCCATGGTAAAACAAATGTTGTTGTACAGACATCTCACAACCACTTTCTAATGAGTATTTAAATGTCAATGTGCAAGCAGTTTTACTGAGATACATCTTAATGCAAGTAGAGGCTTGTACTGTTCTCTCATGTTATACATGGTCTTGCTTGGGAAGAAATACAGTTTTATGCCTTTAGAAGACCCCTAAACGTGTTTAAGAATTTCCACCACAGTGATATTGAACCCCTCAAGATTTGAGCCCTTCAAGACGTGAATTGAACTTTGCAATATTTTTTTTTTCAGTTGTTACTCAGTAGTCATAGCTGGACAGTTATGATTAAGCAGTTGCATTGTGGATGTGGTATTCTTGGCTAACCTTTTGTTCTAAGGAAAAGGGAAGACAATCTCAAGATGAATGCGCTGTCTGGACGAGAGCCATCAGGAGCGATGTCAGCAGGACTGAGCAGTAACTGGGGAGAGGTAGTTCCAGCAGTGGGAGATTGTGACCACAGACTCACTGACCACCTACTCAAAATGGACCCCAGATGGATTAAATGGAGGGAAGAGCTCTGCCTGCACACTAATTGGCATGAGGAGTGAGAGATATAATCAGCAAACAGGCAGTGAGTACTAATTAATGGAAAAGTTACATAATTTGTAACCAATGAGTTCTGATGCCTTTGTTTGTTAAAATGCATAAATACTGTAAAGTTTTGATGATCAGGGAGCCAGACTTTTATGGACTGCCACCCAGCTCCCTACTTTGTGCAACCTAGGATGAAATAACAGCAACACTTTGACTTGGTGTGTGAACTGGCACTATGCACTGGACAATAAGCTTGCTTTTGGGACAGCAACAAAGAGTTCCTTTGAATTATGGTGAAATATATGTTTGCATTCCCAATGAAATTTGATCAATATAAACTTTGGGAGCTTTGAGGCTGAAAGTAAAAGACTGTGCAATGAACTGGTAACTCACACAATGCTGATAAATTTGAAATTGCCTAGTCGGAGATTTCAAGGGCTGAATAAGTGGATTTTTCTTGGAACACATGTGGTGGAAGGATAGAAGGTATAAACGTTATTGCCACATCAACTCCTTCCATCCCTTGGATGGCCTTTAGCACTTCATGAATTCCCACTGGACACTGAAGAGGTCTAGTGATTAGAAAAGGGATGTAAAAGGAAGACTAGACATCAAGTAAAAGTTTCAAAGGAAGTTTCAGATTGAGGTATTTTTTTACATGCTATGATAATCTAGGGGTAAGCATGACAAGATGGTGCTCATTTCATTAAAAACAATGTAAAAAGATTAAATAAAAGTATAATCTTACTATATAAATATAAGGCTATATTCAGTCAAGGCACAAAACAAACACTGGGAGGCACAACACAGAAATCTTACAGCCAGGCACAAAAATAATATTTAAATAAATAATTAAGGAAATCAAGACAATTACAAGATACGACAAGAAGACAGGAAAAGATGAGCTACCAAGAAAGATTGACCTATGAATTATGCTGGGTTTAAAATTTCATTGTAAAATTATATTGTCCTGATAAATCAAATCTGGAAAAGTTATGTTTAATTATGATAAGTGGAAATTTTAAAACTTCCTAGTGCACTGTTGCAGCTCAGTGAAATTTTTGCCAGATGATACTTGATTTAACAACAAACATGAACTTTAAATAAGATAAATATTTTCAAAAATGTTTGATAGAACTGTTTTTGAAAAGTTGTTTCACTGTCATTTACACAGCTTTTAAATATCTCCTTCATTCTATAGAAGTAAGGTAGAACTATCTAGAAAAAGCTTGTGGGAAAAATGTGGCAGTTAACAAAATGATTATTTTTATGTCAGCAAATTGTGTTTTCTGGGGGAAATTCAATCTCATGTTGTGTGCTTAAGCACACCACAATCCATGGAGTGGGAAAAAGCAATCACAGTACCAAAGTTAGCTTACAAGGTCCTAGTGCCTTAGAAGTAACCCTCCTTGGTTCACTTTCTTTTCGAGTCTCAGCAAGTAGTGCTTCAGTGGATGCCAGAGGGCCTCCAGTGCCTTTTCCTTTCCAGCTTGTGGCAGTGACAAAGACAGTCTCATGAGTCCTCCATACAGAGGCACACTCTCTCTCTCTAATGAGCAACATGATTTGTCCTATGTTGAGAACACCAGGTGGGAATTGTCCAAAGATAAGATAACTGATAATCTAATCATTACAATTTATTGAGAATACAGCACCTAAATATTGCCAACGCAGTATATAATACAGGAGGGTATGAAGGATTTTGTCTGCGTGTGTGACCAGATCTTAGTAGCCTGGTGCTGCAGGGAGGACAGACCACCCAGAAGCTGCCTTCAGTTTGCCCAGCTGGCTCAGCCTCCAGCAGCGTTTTTGTACCCTTTTGCAGGCCAAACAGACACAAAGTCAATCGCAATCATCACAGCTCAGCCACCTCTGGAATGCAAGAGTTCCTCCTGCAATTCCCACCTGGTGTTCTTACCTTAGGACAAATCATACTGCCCATCAGTCACCATGAGGATAGAGAGTGTGCGGGGGAAGGACAAATATGAAGACCTGACTCTCTGGTTTTGCCATCACAGATCTCTGTGCTCCAATGTTATTTAGCAGTGTATAATCAAATTTGTAGTCTGTAGCTGCCTTCAAGATCTTTGATAAACCTCAGTGATTGATTGAAATTAGCAGCTCAAAAAGATGAGCAAATATGGCACTTCAGAAACATGGAACATCATATGCATCAGGGCAGCACGTAAGACAGTGATATTTACATGCTTCTGATCCTGTTGTGGATTATTCTAATTGAAATTACCTGGCTTGTGGCCAAGAAGGAAAAACCATACTCCAGAGGTTATATACTATGGATGCTAGCTAAAAATCCAGCTAAAATGCTAGCTTTTTGTTACCTAATTTTATTAAAATTTTTCTTGCAACATATACTTATTTCTTAATGTATGAACCTTTATCTAGCAATGGATAAAAGTGTATTAGTGAGTACCAGGCACGTGAAAGAGAGAACAGTTTCATTTGATTGATGACTTGTTTGTTTATTTTTGTAAAGTGAGATCTGCTTTTAATGACAAAAAAATTGAGGGAGAATACGAAATATGTATACAAGGTGGAATAACTAGGGTGAGCCTTTCACTGTTAAATACAGATTCTTCTCTTTCACATATGAGGATACTTCGTTTGACTCATAATAGATATGTATGTGCACATGCAGGGGACGGGAAGGCAATTGTCGAAGAATTTTTGA
Source organism: Lophotriccus pileatus (assembly GCA_035583135.1). NCBI lineage: Eukaryota > Metazoa > Chordata > Aves > Passeriformes > Tyrannidae > Lophotriccus > Lophotriccus pileatus. The sequence goes on along the minus strand of JAWWES010000094.1, from coordinate 24,329,721 downwards.
CTCTTGTTTGTCCTGCAATAGTTGATAATTGGTGACATGTTTTCCTAAATAATTCAGTCACAACATTAGGGCTTACCTCTCATTGGTCAGACAAGTAAATTAGAATATATTTAATTTCATCATTCTATAGACTATTCACTCATGCATTAGCCATTTATACCTACTCTTCATTGATTTAATTACAACACTACGGAGGCACAGAGAAAAACAGAAAACTATCTCAAAGAGAAATTTGTATTAACAAAATAGGGAAGGCAGGCTAGTAAATGAAACTCAGTACATAATAAATAACTAAAATTATTTTGATTGAAGTTGACAACACCAGATATCACAACACTAATCTCTTATAAAAGTCTTTTTAGACTCTGGATCACTGATTAAGTAATATTTATGGCCTTTGTGTCAAAGACCTGGAAGGATAGCAGAAATAACATGAAAAGTAATATTAATGAAGCAAATATTAGTAAAATTCACTGGGTGTTAACTTTATATTTTAAAATAAGAATTTTTGAGTAGGTGAGTTTGTGAATTTCATCTTTGTATAAAACCAAGAGTTGAGCTTAAAGTAGCTCATTTGTCCACCCTGCATGGCAACAACTTCTCATCTCCTTTGCAGGGTAAAATGTATGAGTGATTCTTCAACTTGATCTTCAACCCTATCTATGTTATGTGGCCTCCATTATTTATAATCTTTGATAAGGGATATTAGAAGTACATTCCTGTCTATTTCTGATATTGTCTCACTTCATAATGTCCAGTCTAAAAATTTGAAAGTTCACTATTCACTGTCAAAAAAAAAAAATTTCTCTTTAGCATGGTTCCATGTATCAATAAATGTTGTATCATTCTAAAATAACAATTATGCATTCATCTGTATCACTACTATCATGATTTTTTTAAATGATTTTTAGTTTGTTTCATGTTTCTTCAAGGAGATTGCACTTGTTTCCAGGTAGACCAATAAATTAAGACTCCTGAGAAGCCTGTTAGAGAGCAGTTGAAAAATATTATTGACAACTAGTCCATTTTCCTCTATTTATGCCAGTGAAGTTGTTATAGGTGATAGATATTTTCTCCACAACACTAGTCAAAGGGGAAAATTGGAAGTCATTATTGCTGAAAGTGACAAAGAATCAGAGAATCTTAGAATATCCCAGGTGGAAGGGACCCCTAAGGATCAGAGAAATACAACTGCTGTCCCTGCACAGACAACCCCAAGAATCAATCCCTGTGCACGAGAATACTGTCCAAACAAACAAAGGTGTTCATTGAGACTCTCTTAAAGCAAAGCAGGAGACACTGAAGAGAAGGTAGGCCCTGTTTGCTTTACTGTTGTGGCTGGTTTCAAACCTCAAGGTAGACATGAAAGAGAATTTTCACATTTAGCATGAAACAGGTTGCAGTTGTTCCACGGTTTACAGAATCAGTATGGTTACTAGCAAATCTTCTGTCTTCAGCTACATGATTTTTTTAAGTGCTTGTCATACTGTGGTACTGAGTATGAATTCAGTCCTGAGAAAATTTGGTGTGCATACCTGTTTATATTGCTGTAGGCATCAGTCATATTCGTCGTTTCAAATCTGCAGCATGAGCAGAATTTCCAGTGGAAATGTCCCTTGAATTTTTTTAAATGATGACACCACAATAGCATGGGGAATATATTTTTGATATTGTTACTCTACATTACAAAACCACTGAGCTAGCAGTGAATGGGTTCTCTCTACAGTTGCTTCTCTCAAAAAATTATCATGTAGGTAGTATGGTGAAGGTGGTGATAGAGAAGGCAAAGATGTAAAATCTGTGCAATATACAGGTGTCTTCCCTCCTTGCTATGAACCAGCAGACATTTGATTCAGAATTTGGCCACTGGCCACCGACTGCAGATTTGTTGTAAGTGCCAATACCTAAAGAAATAAAAAAGGCTGCATACCTTCTTTCCAATGAAAGACAATGAACGTCTGAGAAGCACCATGCATTATAAATATGTGTTTTCCAGTCTTTTAATTAAATCTTTATTATTATGTCACAGCATTCACTTCCTTTCATGAAGTGGTTTTCTATATCTGCCCCAACAGTTAGTTTGGTTGTGAGAAAGAGTTTGTCTTTGCATTCGTGTGGTTGTTAATAGACACAAGACAGAGGAGATAAATGGTACCATGATTATAGGAATGATATTCAAAACACATGTATATGAGGTTTTATCTTAACCTCTATCAAATGCATGGGTACCCATCCTGTGAACTTAACAATGGCTTGCTGGAACACAGACAGGGAAGTAATTTTTACAATTCTTGCCATAAGTCACCAAAGGCTGGGGTATATAAGTATATGGCTGATCAGGTAAAAGTACATAACAGTCACCAGCACTTTGGTGTATAATAATTTGCTTGGGTTCTTCATAAAAGCGTTTCTCACAGAATAACAGGCTGTCGTTCCTAAGGCATCACGTTCTGTTACTCCTGAGGTTCGTGTGTTATATGTTGCTCACAGACTACATGCTCTGTGGCCTCTGCATGGGACGTAAGCCCCACTGATGAATAGCAAAAAACGTGTGCACTTTAAAAACTCCAGTGATTAAACTATAATATAAATTATTATATACTTATATAATTATATATAACATATATTTGTATAATATATATATTTATATAATAATATCTATAAATAATATAAATTGCAAGAAAACACAGTTTCAAATGGAGTCATCTTGCTTTTTGACTGCTCAGAACCAACTAGAGCAGGACATCTGATAGGATTATTTGTTTTTCCTATTTGAATCATAGAGAATGTCTTTTTACTGCCTGAATTTGGATAATGTATTTTGACATTTTACCTAGAGAAATTTAGTTTTCTTAGATGACCAAAAATTCTTCCTTGTTACAGTGTCCAGATAATATTGTACATACTGTTTTATAAGAAAAAGCTCCAAAATTTTTTTAATTTAAATTTTATTTATTTATGTTTGGGGGACTCCAAAACTACATTGTTACTAGATCATTATTTCCCCATGGACTATTCTTGTTCAGTAGATCCTTTTATTTGATAGGATCTTTCATCAAATTGAATTGTATCCCTAGTGTAAAGTGTACTTGCATAACTGAAGTGCTAGACAACTAACTTAAAAAAATGTTTTACTTACTTTTCTTAATTTATAACGTTTGTACTTTATCATTTCCTAAGCATTATTCTGTCGATACCATATTTGTTCTGCCAGTAAGTTTACTGTCAAACATTTGTAAAAAGACACTTGCAAGTAATGAGATTTCATTATTAAAGCTCTAAATTTTTTGTGCTAAGAGGTATTGTCTATGATATGTAGAAACTTGAAAATACTTATTTATGTATGAGGTAATTATTTTCATGTCAGCAATCCCATTGAGTTAATGAGATTATTAATAAGAGAAAAGTTGCTCCTATTTTGGTATTTTCAGAATTAGACTATGTACTCTACTTCTATGTTTTCAAAATCTTAGAAGCTGTTTAAGCAGCTATTTCCTCCCTAGATTTGCTGAATCCTAACTCTTAAACCTATATGTTACTGAGAAGTGATATCCAAGTCCTTTAAGCAGCTTTAAGGATCTAAGTTTAATATACTTGATAGATGCCTATGCTAATATTGTCACTTTCCCTGTCTCTGCACTGATTTTCATAAGCATTGCTAATCAGTATGACAGAACAATATGATTTCTTTTTTTAATCTCAGGAGTTCTTAGCCTGTCTTATATGTGGTCCCACATTGTAAAACATAAAAACCCCCCACATTATTATCTCCCTCTTTTCACAAAGAGTGTTTCTTATATGTGAATCATTTTTTTTCTTTGGCGTCTGCTGCTAGCAGAAGTGGGATTGTGTGTCTCCTGCTGTGACCTAATATAGGTTTTTTTCTTCCCTTATTTTTTAAGGAGGTCTTCAATTTCCAAAATATTCTAAAACTCTGTGTTCCTTTTGTTGCCTGGATACCCATTCAACATAATATACCCTAATTATGTATTCAAGGTGAAATTACTTCATGGCAAATTTGCAAATCAAAAATAATATCCAATATTCTGCAATTACTGCATTGAGGAAGATCTATGCTTCAAATACCCACAGATACCCTGAAAATTAGACTTTTATTATTGGTGATAAAATAGTGGACCTTTTCCCCATGCAGAAATTTTGTACATGATTGCTTGCTTACACAACAGATGAGAGAAAAACGTCTCGCTATCATACATTAGCTTGCATCTCTCAATGCTTTAAAGATCACTGTTGGCTGCTCTCTTGTTATGCTTACAGAGAGAAACCTTGGTATAATTTTATTTTCTCTTGCCCTCAGAAAGAACAGAAAGAACTCCTTTCACCATTTTCCCTTCACTAGCAAGGACCCCCAGGCCTTTTTTCTAGAGGCAAGTTTCAAAAATAAGAACAGTCAGTAACGGACAAGAATTTGGTTGTGAGTCACTTGAAGAAACTCACCCCATGAAGTTTCATGGGACCTCATGGAACTATATCTCAGATTGCACAGACAACTGGCCAATGTCCTTGAAAGACCTCACTCTCCGTCATCTTTGAAAGGTCAAGGAGATTGTAGGCAATCTCTAACAACTGAAGAAAGAGAAATGTCACATCCATATTCAAAAAGTCCAGAAGAATCATGCTGGAAAATGCAGACCAGTCAGCCTCACTTGGATGCCTGGGGAAAAAAAAAAAGCAAGTCCTCTTTGAGCACATTTCTGGGCACATGAAGAACAAAAAGTTGATGAGAGACAGTCAGTGTGGGACACTGAGTATGAATCATGCTTCAGCTTGTGATAAAATGGTTAGATTTTTGAATAAACACGTGGATATTATATATCTCTGTTAGCTTAGGATGTCATGTTGTTGGTGTGTATGGACAAAAAAAAGAGAAAAAATTAGCTGGATCATTGCAGCAGTTACTGGTTCATATGTCACCTAGGGGTAGTTACAGGTGAGGTTCTCCAGGAGTCTGTCCTGAAAAATATGCTGTTTAAAAACCTTATACTAACATGAATGAGCTGAAAGGCTACACACTCACCAAGTTCATTTAAGACTTAAACCTTAGAGCACCAGTCAACACACTGGAGGGTTGGACTGCCACTCAGAGGGATGTGATAGGCAAGGAGGAACAGATCAACAGGAAGCCTGTGAAATTCATCGCAGATAAATGAAAAACCATGCACTTGAGAGGAAATAATCATTCCTTCTGGTATGATATAGACTAGGGACTTACCAGCCAGGAACCAACTCTGCAGCTTTGGGGTAAGAAAATATCAGCCAGAAGTGTCTCTGAACTGCAATTAAGACTTCTTATCTTGGGTTGCATGAACAACACAAAGAGACTTGGGGAAGTGATTATGTCCCATTGCTCAGGACTTGCTAGTCCCTATGTGGTTACCAAATTCAGTTTTCAGCCTCCCAGCAAGGGAATGATGCTTACAATCTAGAGGAGGTCAGGGATGGTCACTGGACAGTGGGCCTGGAGCACTCAGCCTCTGAGGAGATGCTGTAGGGGCAGGACCTGTTCAGTCTGGAGCAGAGACAGTTTCAGAGCACCTAACAGCAACACCTAACAGCCTATATGAAATGGATCAAGGGGGTGGGATCTTCACTGAAGAGCCTGCAGGCTCTTTATATATATATCTTTTTATATATATATATATATATATATATCAGTAGATATAAATAAAAAAGGGGAATGTTCCAAATGGACATAGGGAAAAAAATCACTTTAAGTGTAATTAAGTTCAAAGCAGGTTTCTAGGAGTGATTGCAGATTGTCTGTTCTTAAAGGTTTTCAGGACTAGTTGTACTCTGGTACCTCGAGTACCTTCATCTGAAATTTCACTGCTGACCTTTCTTTTAAACAAGAGACTTTACTAAAGACACACTCCAATTCTCTGGTTAAATACATTTGTGAGGTGAAGAGGGGAAGGAGTAGATTATTCTTATTGGCAAAATCACATGACAGAACGTAGCATTTGAGATTAGTGTTGGCTGATTCATTGATGTATAACGAGAATACCATAAAATAGAATAGTGCACATTAGAAGCAATTTCTGGAGTTCCCACAGTTCAATCCTCAACTCAAAGCAGGTCCAGCTAGATCACATTGTACAGGACATTTTTGAGCCAAAAAATTGACTGAAATAAGATGCCAAATATGTATTTTAGGCTAAGAAAACTGTATCCCTACCTACCTATGTTAAATAATAAATAAGAGTTCTGACTGCTGATGATGACAGTGAGTCATCATGGCCCAGTTTTTATTTTGAGAATAAACATTTGTGGTCATAGTGAGTCTGCATAGACCCCACCAAAATCAATTCATCAGACAAAACTTCTCAGCGAGTTGGAAATAAAATGTCAGGAAAGGGCCTTGAGTTCGCAGATAAAGAAGTCAAATAAACAGTACCTGTCTCTGAAACACAAGTGCTCTATTATCAAAATGCAGCAGCAATCCCAATGCTTTATAGCTTCTTCTCTAACTTTGCTTTCAAAATGTAACCAGTTCAAATCTGGGTTATAATTTGTGCATGTTTTGCTTTCTAAGCAGCCCCTATGGCAGTTGGCTCAATTTATTCTACCAATACTAGTAAATATATTCTAGATTTATTTGGGATGTTTTAGAGCCAACAAAAGAAATTACAGGCAAGATCTGTATTGGCCTTTCCAATTTATCCAACATACTCTTAAAACGACTGAACAGATACAGGGCTGGAGTAAAATCCACCTTCAAAGGATACTTTTCCCTTCTTCTCTGGAAAGAAATGGCCTTCAGGAGACAGTAGGGAAAGATCTACTCTAGATCTCATGCAAAAGCTGGGCAAAGGGTCTTCCTTGAACAACTACAGCAAGAAAGCCATTACCTCCAAGAGAAGTGAAGAAGAAGTCTTGTTGTCAAGGTTATGCAAGAAAACGTTTTCAAAGATCAGTATTTCTTCTGTGGAGTTCAATGCATGTTTACACTCCACAGTAAGAAATTTACACTTCTTCTTCGTTGTAAACTGGTATGTTTATGGTGTTTACCAGGCCTTCTGAGCTAACTTTTATATCTTTAACACTATACGGCATTGCATATTTTAACTTTAGCTTCACTTAGGATTGATCTACTAGATCAGTTTTCCTGGCTACCTCCCATCTCTGCCATTTACTTTACACGGTTATCCCGAAATATCTGCAAGGGGTTAATCAAGACAACACTGTGAGGCACTACAGGAACTCACTGCTTGGGCTGTTTTAGGAACAATATAAGAGAGATTTCCCACAGGGCTGTGGTTTTTCAGTTTGAAGACTGAAAGACTAGAGCTGCTGCTGTGAAGCAATGAGGACTGAGTGAAAAGATGCTCTAGAAGTGCTGGTCCCCCTTGAAATTAAGCTTCAGCAATTAAGTTTTTTAGCCTGCATTGTCTGGAAATGATCCTACTGTCTGATTTACCAGTTATGTGGAGAATAGAGAAATTAGGATCATTATAAAAATTTTGTGGATTTATTTTTTATAAGTTGGAGGTCTGAATCTCACTAATACCATTTAAATACACCTCTCCTATTATGCTACATGTTTTTTTAATGTAGTTTGAGGAAAACAAACAAAAGAACAAAAAATGGGGGGTGGGGGAAACACAAGACAAAACAAAACGAAATTGGGTCTTTTGATAAATTACCTTTAATAGTAAAAGTCCTAAGTGTTCTACATCATTCACTAGCCAAAATCAAGCACTCTAGCAATGTATTTCTTTAGCTTTATGCCCATTTCAGCTCAAGGTTCTGTCTTGTCTAAATATTGCAGACCTTCAATGCACACCAAGTAGATTTTCCCCATAGTAGCATCAATTTTTAAGTGTCCATTTGCATCTGCATTAAATATTGTTAATTATATGCTAAAAATATGGCAGATTTCTTCAGTTTAGAATTACCTAATGAAAGAAATTTTTTTTTATTCTCACACAATTCTGACAAGCAATTGAAAAAAAATCATCTCAGTCTAAAGCTGTTCTTAAACATTGAGGTACAGTCCAAATTCATTATTTTGCCTTTCTCTAACATCTCTCCAAACTCAGCTCAGACTAGGGAGTTAAAGTCGTAGTTTAATGTAAAAACTGTCTTTTCCTGCACTACTCTGTAGTGAATAAGCAAAATTGCCAGTGATTTATGCCAAATTTATGGATGGGGTATGTTGATTACCACCCTGCTTTACACCAGTGACAGCATGAAGGATGAAGAGAACAATAAGGCCACAGGAAAGGTAAGAAAAGAAGAGAAGAAATAATAGTAGAGGGCTGGGAATAAGGATATAGGAGCAAAAGTGCAAGTAGGGACCCAATAAAGCAGTAATGCATTTAAGAGAACTTCAAAATGTGTTTGAAGAGGTTTTGTTATTTATTATCACTGCATGACTTGCAAGGTTAATGTGCTTTTCATAGTTATGGACAACTGTAGGTCAGGCAGTAGATTATGAGATCTTAAAATCTCTGCTACAAATGATGTAAATGGTCAGTAAAACCTCAAGATCTACATGTATCATCATTTTGCCCTTTTTACCAGGGATGACAAAAGAGTCATGTCTCACATCAGTTTCATCTCAGAGGATTCTGTGCAATTTCAAAAATGTGTCTTAAATACTATAGTCCAAAGGAAGTGTTACAGTCAACATATTTTGTTTTGTCAGGCCTTTATAAAAAAAAAAATAATGCAGAGTTCCAACATCATATTCCTAATTGTTATGGATTACCACAAAAATCTACCCTGCAGTTTCACTGGCAAGAAATTTGCAGCAAATTATCTCTTTTTTAAGTTCCCTGGATGTGTTTTTGGAGGTTATTTTGTGCACTCAGTAAAAGAAAAGAGCTAAGAAGCTTCTTCAGAAAACATTAGGATCTTTACAGTTACTAGCAGTAAACTAGTAAACTAATAAGGAGATCCTTATTAGAAAAAATCAAGGGACCAGCAGAGAAACTCTATCTTCTCCATGATCTGGTAAGGGATGGTCATTGAAACGAAGGAAAAAATACAAATGGCCTAATTAATTTCATATTGTGTATTTGGCAAGATTTTCCTTCTTTTCCTTTTGCTGTGCCAAAAGTACACAAGTAAAGGTAGTGCACACTCACAAGGGAACCATCATGTTTCTTTAGCAGCCATATGGTATGAATAGCATGGTTTTGTTTCTTCAGCCTTTCCTTCATATTCACTAATAATGGCTGGCCCTGCTGAGCTGCATACTCTGCTCTCCTGCTGCCACTTATTTCCAGCACTCTGCTCACCACTGAAACGGCAAGCTCAAGCCTGTGATGTTTCTGCTGTGGTTTTGTTTGCTTCCTGAACAGGACAGAGAAAAAAGCTCATTAAGATCCCCATGCAACACATCAGAAGGCAAAAGCACTTAGCAGTGTCTCTTTGGACTTTTGTAAGAGGTGATAACTCCCAGGGATGAAGAATCCAAATAAAGTCAATATTGCTGCAAAAATGCAGTCTAGCTTCATTTTCTTTTTTTCTTCCCCCACAGTCACATCAGGTGAACTTCTCCACTTTCATGCATGCAGTACATTGAACTTAGAAAGAAAAATGTCCTATTTAGAAGAATTTAGAATTGGAATGAAAATAAGTCTGCCATCATTGTATCATCAATCATCTATGTGCCCTTGGCAATTTTGTTTAGTCATACGTCAAAACTAAGTGAACCAGAAGCAAACTGAGCTGAACGAATAATAAAGTGGAATGAGAACAACAAAACCAAAGGAAGAAGAAAAAAGCTGAAAAGCTTAGAAAGACTTGCACGTGACTTTTTCCTCCACAATATATTGTTCCAGTGTCACTCCACTGTTTTTCTATTCAGTTCTTTTAAATGTTTCTGTTGAAATACTCTGAAATCTAGATCACAGCACCATCCCTAGTCTCACTTAAGTAGTTGCTAACATAGGAGATTGTAGATACAAGGAATTTATCCACTACAAGACTTGTTGCAGTTGGATTTGCAGTATATAAGCAAAATGGCTTTTCGTAAAGTCACTGTTTCTTCTTCCCAAAACTCCCTGCGAAAGCTGTCTTTTCATATGCAAGAATGTCCTGGGAAGATATCCTGGGTCTCCTCATTGGCCTTTTTAACTGTCCCAGTATGGGAAAGGGGTAAATCCAGACCAGAGGGTTCTTGACTCTGAGTTGTAGTATCCATGTGTAAATCCACAAGAGAGAAACACAGACACCACGTGCAGGTCTAAGATCTAAACTGATCTAGTTTATTGTAACAACATGGTGGGTTTATAAGGGGTTGTCGTGGGTTTGTCCAGGATGACAATTTTCCCCACACCCCCCAACCAAATTGGTTCAAGTTGTGAGAGAAGGTTTATGTAGACAAAACTAAAATTCAATTGGGGAAAAATAGTATTACAATTTATTACTATAAAACACAAACTAAACAACTATATCTACTAGAATACTAATTAAATAAAAGCATTACGTATTTACAAAAGCACCAAAG
>JAWWES010000094.1:24303555-24319144 GCA_035583135.1 Lophotriccus pileatus | reverse complement strand
CCTTTACCTGTGATTGATGTTTCTGTAAGTCCCCTTAGACTTCTAATTGGTTACTCTGTGAATCCTCCTGGAGGCTATTTAAGCCTTCACCCCAACAATAAACACTCTTTTGCCTCCCCTTCTCACGATCCAGCATGTGCTGTCTCTGCGGCGGCTATGGGAACATGTGGGTGAGGGGAGGGGGAGCACCTCTCCCCTCTGGGGTCCGGGGGTAACCCCTGGGCCTGGAGTTCCCCCTACCCCTCCAATTCCACCGCTGGAAAGACTCAGTAATGAAGCTGAGCCTTCAGGACCTTATCATGTGTTATTAAAAGTTAGATCAACTAAAATGTTTCTTCTCCCATACTCTGAATAAGTAAATGGTTAAGGTTTGAGAATACAAAAGACACATTTTCCCTAGGCACATTTTTTATTTCCAGCATCACTAAACTTCTTCTGGAGAAGAAACTCAAAAGGGAAGTCTTCTTAATTACTGCCCATTTTGTCTAACAATCCTTAAGTTCTAGATTTCCAGAGCATCTGTTTTCTTCCTACTCTGATCTTGAAAGCTGACCTTGGTAATCAGATCATCACAGCTGTCTAGTGATGCATATGATCTTAAGGATGATCACTCACTTCCCCTTGGAAAGTTTCATTCACTCTGCGTGCTACGACCTCTTTGCTGCTGCCTCCAGATGTCAATTCTGTTTTGTTGGAGTATCTTCTGATGTTAGGTAAGAGTTTCACTATTGTGTTTTACCCCAGATTGGTCCTTTTTAGGAGTGAGGGCCTGAGGGCCCTCTCAGACTGTAAGAAAATATCCTCCTTGGGAGGAAAAAAATGCCTGCCTACTCTTTCCTGGTAGATAGTGACCTATTTGTCTAACTCCCATCCACTGAACATGGAGAGCAGGTAGGGCTGCCATCCTGCCTTGCAATGACATGAAATGAGGAGTTCAATAATTGGCATGAAAAGTGCTAGAAGGGCAAGAGGTGTGAAATCTCTTCCAGTCAAAGTAATGGAGAATTGGGAAGCTAGTTTTAGCCCCTAACTCTGGCAGAGGACCTGTAGAAATTTGCATTCACTATGGATTTTCCTAGGCCAATGGAAAAAGATGTTCTGTATCTTTCCACCTGTATTGTTCCTATTCTTTTGGTCAAAGGTTCACATGTCTGTATGCTGCTTAGAACAGTTGGATACTGGTCTATATTTGTCCTGTAGACATTCCCAACATTTGAACAATTCAAGTATTGTTACTTTATAATTATTATTTTAGTGAAATGCATTCCCTTTAGAGAACTTATACTGTTCTTATATTTCTTCTTCCTATTATGGCTAATTCTTAATCCACTTGAGTTTCACTCCATTAAGCTGCATATTCAAAGCCGCAAATGACTACACCTAGCAGTGATGCCTCTTTTGTCTACTATTTTCCTGTTTATTTATTTATTTATTTATTTATTAATATTAAGACTGTGTGATTGTGTCAAAAAATTAATAGCTAGAAGTCAGTGGCTGTTACAAGGAGATAGGTACCTGACCTTCTCTGCAATGGAGGAAGACAATTTATCTGTGCTAACTGTTGCTTAGTGACTTTTATGTTTGTTGCAGAGAAAAACACAACACTCTGGAACCCACAAGTAAATAGATCTACATATTGTGTCAGGTTACAGGATTTTTAGTTGTTCTCTGCCAAATAGGAAATTAAAAATTTGTCCAGTAAGTATCTAAACATATGTGGTCCTGGCACAGCAAATACCTTTTCCTCCAAATATAGATAAAGGTATTCTGCATAATGAGGACACATTCTGAATGAAGTGATCTATGATTTGCATGGACATCTTTACACAACAGCAAACCTGGTTTGCCTCTTGAGCACCAGATGGGACTGAACTCAGTATCAGTAGCTGACTCAAGACTTTCTGCTGTAGTACTTTCACCTGATGGATTAACACAGACCTAAAGGAAGGGGATAGTCATTTGCTGAGATTAGCCCTTTGCAACACATCATAGAACTAAGTCATCCACACGTGGTCTGTCATGTTTTTAAGGCTCACGATTTTGCACTGCTTGGAGAGTGAATGTGTAGACTTCTGGGCAGCCTAGTAGAAAAATAAAAGAGGATAATACTTGAAAACCAACTGCTGAAATATCTTTCTGAGGTGTTAGGAGCATTTCTGTACCCTACAGATGTTGTGTTTCAGATGAATAAACACAAATGGTATCAGCTAGGCCTTAGGGATGGTGCTTACATTTCCAGTTGGTTTGGTTTTAACCAAGTGCCTAATGAGATACAACTTGTTCCGTGCAGAGGACATGGTATCTCATGTGGGTCAGCTTGCACTAGTGAGGCAGGGCTATTTGCTGAATCCAGCAGGATGTAGAGGTAAGAACACAGGGTCAGACTAATTTTTTCAGACCCTTCCTTAGCTGCCAAAACTAACTCCAAAAACTCAAAACAGGACATGTTCCGCAAGTCTATCTTGCTTGACCAAATGCAGAAATTTTCTCGTGATTTTGCTAAGGGAATAGTATTATGATGAAGGTAACAGTTCCCAGAATTTCTTTTGTGAAAATAGAAGCTGGTAGTGATGATGGAAATCACATTCTGTCATGTTTGATTTCCTTGCTACATTATAGGTGGTAGATGTGCTTGAACTCCTCTAAAGAGAAAAGGTTTACATATTACACAAATTCCAAATTCCAAAGCAGGCATTAAAAGGGGGAAAAAAGGAATACAGGAGGTTTCTTTTTAGTATATGATGTAATATTTTACCTGAATATTCCTTCTATCTTTTTTACCAATAAAATATAATCAATGTTGATCTATTCTAGCAGAAGTTATGTAATGTTATATTTTTTTCTTCATTTCATAAACTATTACTTCTCAGTGATTCAGAATTATCCTTGTACACAATTTTAACTGGCTGTCACATACAGACAGAAGCTATTGTTTAAACTATTACAAGAAGCAAGTTTTGATTATTTCCCACCCTACTTATCTATAATTTTCATAGGTTATCACAAGTCACCAGGTAATTCAAACTCCATGATGCTTATGAGGAAATTAATATCCCACTTCCATGAAACATATGCAATTACTTGTTTAGCAAATTTGTGTATTAGTTTTTTCCCTTGATACTTCCTATGAACATGCTTACTCCAAATGAAAATCAGTCAATTACCAGACTAATAATGTTGGTACTGAAGTATAATTTGTAATACATTGATGATTATTTTATTTGGGGAGGTAGGACAAATTAGCCAAAGTGGTGAAACAATATGCCTAAGTTACAGCCTATTAAGGCTTCATATGGATTCTCTGTTTCAGAAGGAAAGCAATCATCACTAGTCTAACCCCTAAGAGATTTCATTCAGCACTACTGGACTGAAGCCGTGTAACTTCCAAATTAAAGCACCTACACAGGGATTCAATAAATGTCTGCAGTGGGATTAACCTCTGGTGAAATAAAGCATTAACTTCACTTTTTTCTGGAGGATCTCCATGTAGAAATACTGTCTTATACTTGTAGATGAAACCAAAAACACAGAAGCAGAATTACTTATTCAAGTGACTGCTGACATAAATGTGGTCAGCAAATAACAAGGAACCCTGGTTCTCCGTTTCTAATTTTTCTAAATTTGAAGTTTCTATAGAAAACATAACTCAGAAAAGTGGGCTTTGTATTGCTTAAAATGATTAAATTATATTAGGCTGAAACTAGTTGAAAATTATTTTGTCACTTCTTGTATATCCATGTGGAATGAAGCTATTAGTGATATCAGAGGCCTGATCTCTTGAACAGGCAAGAAGAATTATATAAAATTCTCAAAATTATAGGAATAGAGATAAAAAAGTACAAATTGTGTGACTTGTAAAAACTGTCAGGAATAAGAGTAAGTGTTTACATCACATTTTAAAATGTAAACTAAAAGCAATGTAAGTAGAAAAATAATTTAAAAATTTTGGTTTATTGCAGCTGCTGATGTTGTTGGGTCCTCATATGAGCAGCACAGTATTTTAACTTTGTTTAGGTAAATAAGAGATATGTTTTGGGCAGCCCATCTCCCAAATATGTAAGATACATATTTTTGGGTTTTTGGTTTTGGGTTTTTTTTGCTTTTTTTTTTTTTTTTTTTTTTTTTTGTCTTTTTATTTCCCTCCTCTAAATTTAGGCATATTAATTTTGGAGCTGCACTGCTTGGTAAAGTTGTGAACTTACTAGTCTTGCTGACACCATTCAGAGCAGCTGGAACTCGAGATACAGATTTTGTGATTATTCCAGCAAAAATGCATTAAATTTTTCGAAAGTCATTTACAATGGGCCATCCAGGAACAACTAACTGTGGGAGTTCAAGCAGGAATCTGCAATGATTTGCATACAGCTCTGCTATCCTAGCCAGTTCAGAAAGCCAGGGAAAATAATGAGCCATTGGCAGACCATTAGACCTGGTGGTCTGTGACAGAGATGCCAGCACATCCATTTCACACACCTGTGTGTTGAGACTGCAGCATGCCAGGAGCAGAGAGCAGCTCCAGCTATGAAATCACTCACCATGCACTGCGCGTCTCCCTACGGATGTTACAAGAAGTCCTGCAGCTCATTTTCATAGAAGCAAATTTGCACCATCAGTTGTCCATACTGAATTTGAGTATAGTCAGCTTATTTTTGCACTGCCCAGCACTGCTCCAGTGAAGAGCCCCAGCTGGGGCTAATCTGGTGGCAGAAGCAAGAGGCTAGAACCTTGAAGCATCATTCCCACAATAACCAGATCTCAGGTGTCACACAGACCTGGGGCGAGCTTTCCATGTGGCATGGAAGCCACATTACTAGCCATGTGTGATATCATCTTGCATACAATTAGCTGGGTTAGCATTAAATCTCATCTTTCAGGTGCCACCTGAAACCACTTTTCAGAGCTTTATACTTCATGCCGTCATGTATGACACCAGACAACCTGATAGCCCAAAGTCTGCTTCCAGCTATTGTTGAAGCAAGGCTCAGCAAGGAGTTTAGTGCACTAGCAACACCATCAACTGACCTCTGCATTACTAAGGGGAAAGGTATCATGCACTTCCTGGCACCTCTGTGATGCAATTTATTCTGCCAGATTGTAATTTTTGAAGTAAAAAGCTTTAGGAACATTTACTTTTTCACAAAGCAAGCACTACCTAACCTCTAACAATGTCTTTCTCTGAGAGTAATGCAGAGTTAAATAGGAAAAGCACAGTTAACAGGAAAAGATAACATTAATTACATGCTCAAACATATGTGAAAATTCAAATTGCAGTAGTTAAGAGGAAGAGATGAATGTGGTCTGATTCAAATGCGTATGTAGTATGATTTTTCAACCAATTTATTTGGCTGTATAGAAATCAACAAATAGAAAACTTAAATATAACCCAACAGCTCAAATTGTATGGCCTGAATTGTTGAGTTTATGTTACCAATACTTCAATAATTCCTTTAATTATAGGAATATTTACACATCAAAACTACTGAACATTTTAGTGACTGTTCTGCTAACTGAAGTCTGCATCATGTTTAAAATTCATATATCTGAATGATGATTAGACAGAAGCGTGAAAGAAAGAACATTCAGGTCAATCTTACATGAAAAGCTTGTAATTTTTAAAACATGTTGATGGGCCCTAATGACTTTATTTATCCAATAAGAAAATCAGTCAAGGTCACATAACAAAATAAGAGCTATAAGCATTTTTAAAAGTCCACCAAATGTTGTAAACCTCATAACACTATAATATTGTTAGAAGTTAATATTGGATTGTAAAACAGAATGTGTTTCCCTAAAAGTTGTCAAACGAAACTATAAGAAAGATGCATATTCGAGTTGATTTCTGCTACCATTGTGTTAACTCTGACAAAGTTCTCCAAATTTCCATTATTTATTTTTTTGATAATGTGTTGAGTCCCTTGAAATTGGGACATTTATCTTACTGATCCTATTGCAACTAATATTTGTTTTAGTAAGGGTTGGGTTTTTCCCATAAAATATGGTAAATAATTCTAAAGCAATGCTGTAACTTTTGCTCTTTTTGTAAAATATTTGCAATTTTTTTTTTTTTTTCTGTGTGAAAATTTAAGTTGAACTGAAACTGAGAAAGTTATACTTTTATTTGTGTCTCAGTCAGGAATCTCCTCCCTCCCGTGGAATACCTTGAAATTAATAAAAGCAAAGCAAAAAACAAAAAGCTTTTGTACTTTTCAAGCAAATGTCAGAATCAATAGAATCAGGGCTATGTGTAATTCTACTGCTATGTGCTCATTATTAAAATAAGCTGAAGAATAAACTGTAATGTAGGTGATCCATACAAGGAAATCATGTTCTTCAGAAATTAAGGAATCTGTACTAGCATTTTGGCCATCAGCAACTAAAAGAATCTAAGAAATATTATCTTTTTATGTTCAAAGAGGATCAAACCTGAAAATCACCGAAGCTTGTGTCCTGTACATTCAGCTGCCCTCAAATGTGGAAGATCTCACCAGGAAGAGCCATATCATGTAAATGTGTATTTAATAACTTCCACAAAACTTAGTATCAAAAAAGTTTTCATCATCAGAGCTCACTGTCTGTCCACTTGAACACAGAATTATGTGGCTTAGCATCGCATTCAATAAATACAGTGAGCCTTGAAATTTGCGGACAGTACCAGAAATAAACTGCCTTAGACACAGTTTCACTGATAAATTGAGGCTAAACTGGGTCTGTTGGAGGAACAACCAAGCTACAAGGAGATGAATTATCTATTAACATGCTTACAAGAAAAATTGCTTGGGGCAGAAGATTAAATGCAGTGTAATATATGATATGACAACAACTCTTAACAGAAAGTGAAAGGCTGATAAGTATTGTTGCATTGGCATTTAGCACTTTCAATTAGATAAATGCTATTAATTGATTTGGATTTGATATGGTCATTAACATGTAGCCTAATTCTACTTTTACAACCTTGTTAATTAGGATTAGATCTACTAAGTCAGTAGCACCACACGGTATTTTCAGTCTCCCAAACATCAAATTACAAAAGGTCAGTTATTAATGGGAAAAAAGCAAATAATTCATTATTACTCCTGAAACCTCTGTCCTGAAGATCATGAAATGTGTGAAAAACCTTTTGCATATAGGTTCTTCAAGAAAAAGGTTAGACACTTGTTTCTGAAAACTGAAGAAGTGAAATCTTCTGCAAAATCTGCCATGGACTGGAGCCAAGATTTTGATTTTTGTAGCACATGTTTCACTGGGGAGATGGAGTACCTCTTCTATTAGGAAAGCTAAGAGAATTGGGATTGTTCATCCTGGAGAAGATAAGGCTTTAGAGTGACCTAATTCTGGATTTTCAGTATCTGAAGAGAGTCTACAAGAAAGATAGAGAGAAACTATTTACAAGAGCATATAGTGAAGGGACAAGGGGGAATGGCTTAAAGCTGAAAAGAAGGTAGGCTTAGATTAGATATTAAAAAAAAAATTCTTTACTGTGAGCATGGTGAGGCACAGGAACAGGTTACCAAGAGGAGTTGTGGCTACTTCATCCCTGGAAGTGTTCAAGGTCAGGTTGGATGAGAACTTCAGTAACCTGATCTAGTGGAAAGTGTCCCTGCCCATGGCAGGGAGATTGGAACTAGGTGATCTTTAAGATTCCTTCCAGTCCAAACCATTCTATGACTCTATGATTCTATATGTCAGCAGAGAAAAATTATGGAAAAATGCATGGATTTAATATTTGTTTTTAAAGGCAGTCATTATCAAATTAGTATAAGATTGTATTCAAGTCTTCTGATTTGGAATTACTAGGTTTTGAGTTTCAAAATATATGATTGTTTCACAAAGATAGCAGAGTGGGAAACATATGTGCAGGATGAGATTTGATTACCATGGGACTAATGGAGCTAGCTGCTATTTTAAGCAGAAATCTGTTATATTGGTATTGTGGGGGATGGAAATTAGCATAAATATGAGAAATCACTATCACTAGGTATCAGAGTTAACAAATCATTTGAATGGATAAAATAGGTGAATTTCTTGAGCCTTCAGGCTGTGTAAAGACATTGCAACACTGCTCCCACACTTAAGTTCTGAAGGAACACTTGTAAAACTAGAAGCTAGTTTTCACTGGAAGATTTTGCTACAAAACTCATGTCTCTCAAGAAGGGAATGACAGAATAGATGTGTCACTAAGAGTAGAGAAATCTTCTTCCCATTGTTTTGGTACAGCTGGTCAATGTTCTACAGGTAATTACATAGTTATTGTCAGAACCTGCTACCATCACTCAGCATGCAGAATTTTCAAGAGGAATACTCTTGATGGCATTGTTGTTGAGCATCAGTACCAGAATCTGCATGTAATTAACATGAGAAAAAATTCCCGTGGAGTGGAGGGTATGGGGTGGGAAAAGTCAGAAAATGCAAAAGTCTATAAATTTAAAAACAGATGCAATTTAAGAACTAGTAGAAATACTTATTTCACCAACATCTTAAAGTCTGCTGAATACTCCAGTTTACACATCCTATGCTTCATAAAGCAAATATACTAGACAAATTTATGAACAATACTACAAAAATAAATCCCTCATAATGTAAAGCAACTATTTTTAACTTTCTGCTCCCCATTTTTCCTGCACTAAGTTTCAACATTTTCAGCAGCTAGAAGTCCACAATTGGACATATCAGCTCAGTAGAGCTCAGTAGAGCTCTCTGTTTTCTATACAATGTAATTTCAAAACCGAAAATAACTGTACTTAAGGAAAATGCCTGTGGGTTTTTAATTTGGTGTGTTTTTTTGTTTGGTTGGTTGTTTTTTTCCATTATTTTATAACTTCTTCCAACAAAATTTTACTATATTTCACATACTGGTGCAAGCAGCACTTTGTTTTTCCACTTCTAATAACTAGCTGGGTTTTTTTCTCACTTTTAAAAATATTGTTTATATTTCAACAGCTGCCTCATAGGAGGACAGCCCAAGAGATATTTTGGCTCTAGTGATATAAGAGGTTTTTACTACCTTTTTGTAGAGAGCACTGGATATTAGTAAATTTCCCACAGGGTAGCTTGCTTGCGTAGTCTGGGGTTTTAACATTCAGCTTTCCAGGCCTACTTGCAGCTTGTCAGTTTTGTGTGTAGTTACACCTCGAGTCCCTGTAGGACTATCTGGTTATGGTGAAACAAGGTAATGGTGGGTGATGTCTGCAGCCAGCTTTGAAAATAACTAGATGAGTCTGGTAAATGTGCTGGGGTCACTTGAGATGGTAAGGTAATTTGTGTAAAGTAACAGTGTGGAAGCATGCCCAACTTCCCTTCCCCCTTCCCAAGTTTATTTGTGTTACAGAGCTAAGAAACATTTTGACTGTGTGCAGCTGTTTTTTTACTGGTGCTTATGAGGTGGTTATCACGTTGCTGTGGGGTAGCTGTGAAGCATTGTTTCACGACTACCCACACTGCCTCCACCTTTACTTCTGGACACACTGTGAAAGTCTTGGCAAGAGACTGGGAAATGGGGAGAGAGCTTCAGTGGGTGTTTCCAGGACCCTCCAACATCTGTGCTTCCCACATGTGTCCACGGCAGTTTTCCAGCACACAATTGCTGTCACATACAGCCACCTGCGCGTAACATTTCAGCCTTTTACTCTTCAGCCTAGGCACCCTTCCCATGCCTCAGGGGCTGGTGAGTTAACTGGACTGTTGAGGCACAATGTTCTGTTTCCAAATAGATGACCTCTAGTGCTGCAGAGGGATTTTCTGCAGAAGTCCATAATTAATTCTTGGACTGTCTCATATCCATTTAGCCTTCAGCTTGGATGAGCACCTCTTTCATGGTTTTCTCACCTACCAGATCCTAGCACTTCTCTCCTCCTACACTGCTATTGACTTGTAGGGATAAATCTGTAAGTAATAAACAGAAAAGCTGATGATGTAAGTGCCTGGCTGGCCATGGCTCTGCAGAGTGCTTAGGTGCCCCATGTCACATACAAAAGTGATTAATCTTCCTCCTCATCTGCAGGCACCAGGCACCATCTGATGCTGTGTACTTCACTTTCCTGCAGCCAGCAGCCTGTCACCTGTGCAGTCATTGTTTTTCCTAACAAGCAACAGAACCTCCACCAGAATGTGCAGATACAAAGGTGTTTGTAGAAGGGAGAAAAGCTAAATGGAAAGGTTTTCATTTGAGTGCACTGCATAGTCTGCAACGCATGATGGCATGTTACCATATGCAGTCCTTAAAGGTTTCTTCAAGCAGTGCCTTGTTACAGGACTCAGCAGTGTCTCAGTAGTTACAGGGTAACCTGGCTGATTGCTGTAAGAAATAAAGCCCAAGAAATACTGATCAGATTTTGTCCCATGAATGCAGATGACTCTTACATTCTTCTATTTAATTGGCTTTTTTTTACTGTCATAAGCATTATGTTTTCTATCTTGTTGTTTAGTTTGGCTTTTGTACTTTAAGTGCAAAGACAGATTCTTGGGAGAGGGTATCTGTTCAGGAAGTGAACTTGGAAAAGTAATTTGCAAAGGTGAACCAAGGAGGATTTAGAAGAGTGGATAGACTTGGCCCTCATCACACACTCTGAGTGACTTGGTCATTGTGCAGCAAGAAGATGAATGTCACTTTGACTGGTAGTACTCTTGGTGTTGGCTCTTCTTATAGTGGTCCTGCTACAAAAGATGTTTCCTTCCATCGTGAGAGTTGCCTGTTTGAGTACTCGGGTACCCACAGCCTCCTCAGCCCAGTCCTGTCAATTTGGGGGAACAGAGGGTGTCACAGACGCTTTGCTGCATGCAAGAAATAACCTGACACTTCATTTCTTGGAGACATTAAAAAACTGTGTCTTACAGCTGAAGAGAAGAAAAACAGATCTCTTCTGGTGACAGTTTTCTGAGCCTGTCTCTCCCAAATAAATACTTTCTCTTAACTAAATTACAAAGTTTTGCTTTGGAGATTGAAATGGCAGAACACTGTACTAAAATGTCTTATCAAAGACTCTTGGCTTTTCTTGTTTTTGAAAGAACCAGTGCCTTAGGTTTGGACCACCCGGCTGTTGTTAGGTGCCTGACTTCCAAATGAAGGAGGAAAGCATCCTCTTAGCCCAGAGTTTGCATGGCTTTCAGAGCTGCTGGGGTTGCAGGACTGGAGTGTGCTCATAGCATGTGCAAGCATTTTTGACTGGTTAGCTCAAAGGACAATCCACTTTTAATGGGGACATAATGGTTTTCTTATGATGATCTATTTTACATCCAACTCTGGTCTTTGAAGGAAAACTCTCTGATGTTTAGTCTATTATTTTTCTGTCCATTATGAAAGAATGTGCTAATGTTGGCATGGAACATGTAAGAAAAATATAAAAATGCCCAAACATATGACTTGAGTGAAGAAGAACTAGGAAAGCATAAACTTACAAATAGTACAAGGTGAGTGAAATATTCCATTACACATCTCTCTCTGAAATTTACATGAATTACTTGAAGTTAAGGCCATCATGCTCTGTTTAAGGATTTTTTTTCTTGAGCATTTAAAAAATATATTTGGAGAGAGCTCCATTTTCAATGTTGAGCTCTGTAGATTTCTGCTTGGATTACATACTACAGTTTGAACTACTTTGAAACTAAAATTTTGATGCATGAAAATGGGAAAATGTAAAAACAGCTTCAGCTTTTGGTTTTTTTCCTGAATAAAAACAACAGGTAATCCCATCTTTGTATAACAGCAAAATAAATAATTGGACATCTGCCAGTAAACAAAAGGGAACAATGCCAGTATTGCTAATTTACAATGGCCAGAAGTAATCTTGCAGTAGTAACAACTATGCTGTATTTTACATTTGAATTAATTAAACTGAATTAACCTATGCAGAATTAGGAAATGTTTTTGTGATTATGTCTTTTGCAATGCCTGAGTAAACTCATGATTTGTCATTCGCTTTGCTGCAGAATATTTACTTGTTCCTTAAAAAAAAAAAAAAAAAAAAAAAGCAAAAGCCACTACAGGTCTCCTTCTTCTTCTTCCAAGGAAGTAACACATATTGCTCCAGACAAAAAAACTGTTTCAGAAAATGTGTGCTTTAAACACAAAAGAAATATTTGTCCTCTTAAGCACATAAAAGGTATTCTCAAGATAAGTGCTGAACACGTTTGTTGGACTAGGACTCTAAATCCAAGTTTCTATGAATGATTTAAGTTTCATTCTGCCACCACAACTGTTCTACTTTCATTTGTTAATGGATATGACACAACTGGCCAGTTTGACAATGACAGGCACTTTTGTTATGTCTTTCCATGGTTTGAGATGTCCCAAGTGAACAGAAGTTTCAACCTGTTTGATAAGGTATTAGGGCTGAGGAAGTGCTGTTGCCAAGGGTTTTCTCTTACCTTGGAAAGGTGTGAACTGTTCTATGAACTATAGAATAAATTTCTGTTGTCTTTAGAAGAACTATTTTTATCCATAGTAGTAAGGATTATAATTAAAAGGGAATAGAAGTGTTAAGGTTTGAAACAGAGTCAGGAGAGTGCCTTGCTAAAGTTTTGAAGAGATATTTAACACATTTTCAGGGGGAAAAAAAAAAATCAGAGAGAGCATCAGTCAACTGCTTCAAGAAAGTGGTTTCTTTCAGTAAACCAGGTAAGCAGCTGTGGCATCAAAATAAAACTATTTCATTTTACACGTTATTCCTTTCTTAACTAGCTGGTGGTAGATATTTGATTCTCATAAAAGGAAAATGTTTCCTGAAATGGGAAGTGTAGCAGAGTTACATAATCTGTCAGTTCTGTGAATTTCTTCTTTTAAATAAAAGCTTTTGCTCTTTGTGCTGTAGAAAGCAACTTTGCAAAATTCAAAAGTACATATACAGCTTTGTATATGCCTGATATATGAATTTTAATAGTAACAAGCCTTGAGCCTACATAGTTATCCTGCATTTAAAATGGAAGGATGAATGTAGAACTATTTAACATTGCTGTACTAATCCATAATTGGCTGTACAGTTTTCTTCTCTTCAAACATGCTTGTATGAACTTCAAACTACGGGGTGAAAAACTACAACATGCAAAAAGTATGCATATCTAAATTTAGATTAGGAATGTAGAAGCTAAAAATATTCCCTTAGAAAAATACCCTGAAAATGTTTTAAATCACGATTTAAATAAGTCTGCACTGGTTTCAAGTCTGTGTGTGTACAGTGGTATCATGATGGATGTTTTGTTGTTAAAGAGTTGTCTCAGGTGCAATACCATTGATAAGTGATTATATTTGAATTACTGTATTGTTTAGTGATGTCTTCCTTTGCTGCTGTGGTACAAAGTGAAAATATTTTCTGTACAATGTTTGCTATAGAACTGACAGCCGTGACAACCGTCTTTTAAGACCCTAGCATTGTGCCTGGCAAGTGTAGGTGTTGGGCTATTATGTTTCTTTCACCTCATAATCAGTGACAAATCTCTACTGATTTTAGTAATTAGAGTGAGTCTCTGCAGAAGGAACACAGAACAGCTAACTCCTCTGCCCTGAATCTCATACTGAGTCTTATTCCGTGAGCAGTTCTACCATGATGGCAACTTTCTGCATTGCTACATGGCATTTAAATGTATCACTTACAATTCTCTCCTACATTAGCTGGAGACTTGAAAGCATCTGCTAAAAATTTTGCTACAAAATATCTGATTGTGATCACAGTAGCATGCGTTCAGCGTTGGGCTTGTTTAGGGCTTTTGCCTGGAGAAAACTCTAAAAGCTCAGTATCTTTGAAAGTTCTAATTTAATTACACTTTGCATCAAGAAATTCTATCTGAAGTGTTTATATGCTAATTGCTTCTTCAATGGCAATAGAACTATTATTTTTTTAATTAGCTACTTTATGTAAAATTGCTTATTTGCAAGTCTATTTCTTTGTTTTTATATTTCTCTGTATTGGATAAGCAGGTCGTGTTTTGTTACTTGTGTTTGAGTTTGATTTTTTTTTTTTAAGTAAATTGTGCTCTTTTAAGCTTTATTTTCCTCTTATGATGTGAAATTACCAAAGCAGAGAAAGCACATATGTATTGTGTATTGTATTTGCCGAGAGTTTAAATTCTTGCTTAAATCTAGAGTATTACTGAAACCTTAAAGGATAAAAATCCAGTGTGAATATATAGTCTAATTAAAATATACCTCAGCTGTATTACCAGCTCAAACACAGGCAGTGCAATTCATCAAGTGAAGAGATTCTCATCTGTAGATGAGAACACCAGCAAAACCCATCTCGTATGGGTGTCTTTGTGAACCGTTGTGTAGCTGTCATCCTTTATCTAAGAATAGCAGTCTGACACAGCTGATAAGATCATGTGTGAATATATTTATCATTTCACTGAATGTTTGAGTTGAAGGAAAACTGTTTATGGAAAAGCAAAAGGACAAAGAGCTTCAGGATGATGTAAGTCCTGGAAGGAAAGGTTTATCTACTGGAGTTGTCAAATAGAAAAAGATTACATATTCAATAAGCTTATATATTTATGTAACCCATTTCATTTTATTTTTTCAACATCTCTTCTCTCACTTGGTCTTTTGTTCTAGTTAAGTAATATTGTCCTTTATGAAGATTTTGCATTTGTCTATCACACTCGCTGTTCCTGAAAAAAAAAAAAAAAAAAAAAAAAGTGCAGTCAGGCCACAGAAGCTAACTGGTATTGATCTCAAAAAATACCCTCTGGCAATCAGAATGGAACAAAAGTACAATTATCCCAGGGACTCTGATATATGCACTGCTATAATTTGCAGCTTGTGGAGAAAAGCAGAAATTAACATCTCCACTTTCTCTTCTGCAAAAGAAAGATAGCACTTTTATATGCCTGCTTCTCTAGGGATATTTCTGACTGTTTATGACAGTCTAATTAATTTGCATCCCTGTACATTGTGTGGTATAGTTTTTTTCAAAGGTTTCTATAAAATACCAGTCTGCCTCTTGATACAAAAAGTGGTAGCTAATAACACCATACTATATGACTTCTCATATGAATAGTCAACTGAAGCTGCTGGCTTGCACAGAAACTACTATTGCAAGATTCAAGTCTATTTGTCATAACTTTGAGAGTCATCAGTCTCTTCTATATTTTAGAGTGAAAAAGAGCAGAAAAAACTTTTAACTTATTTTGACTATCACGTGATCATCTTGGAAAGTGGTGAACAAGTATTCTTCCATTAGAGGTTGTTTTCTTCTTTAGAGAATCTCTTGTATAACACTTAATCATTATTAATTAATTAATTAGTTATTAATGACTAGATGAAAGTGCTGTTTACTGCATTTAAAAGCCTAATTCAGTAAACATCTTCCAAAGATGTTCTATGTCTGTACTTCTTAACATCTGTTTTATATTTAAAGGTGTATTGAAGCATTAAAACTATAACCTTAACATGAACCACAGTTAAGAACACTGACTTACTTACTGGGAAGGTCCCAGATGATTGGAAGTTGGCAAATGTCATGCCAGTCAGCAAAAAGGGCTGCAATGAGGACTCAAGAAACTACAGGCTCATCAGCCTGACCTCAGTGCCTGGCAAGGTCATGGAGCAGATCATCCTGAGTGCAATCACAAAACAGCTACAGGATGGACAAGGGATCAGACCCAG
>JAWWES010000094.1:24223119-24301718 GCA_035583135.1 Lophotriccus pileatus | reverse complement strand
AGCCTGGAGAAGAGAAGGCTCAGGGGAGACCTCATCACTCTCCACAACTACCTGAAAGGAGGTTGTAGCCAGGTGGGCATCAGTCTCTTCTCCCAGGCAACCAGCAGGGGAATAAGAGGGCATGGTCTTAAGATCTTCCAGGGAAAGTTTAGGTTGGATATTAGGAAGAAATGTTTTCCAGAGAGTAATCAGACATTGGAATGGGCTAACCAGAGAGGTGGTGGATTCACCGTCCCTGGAGCTTTTTAAGATGAGACTGGATGTGGCACTGAGTGCCATTGTCTGGTAACCACGGTGGTGTTGGGTCAAGGCTTGGACTTGATGATCTTGGAGGTCTTTTCCAACCTGGCTGATTCTATGATTCTATTAAGTAATCTTTTCAAGAGGCAGAAGTAAGAATTAAAAATCTGTGCTTAGCAGAAATATCAAGTGACAAAACTGTCATATGAAGAGGGGGGATATTAGAATCCTTACTCATAGATACTAGACTTTGCAAAGGCATGGTTCAAAAAAAAGTCTTGCATTAAAGAAGATGCATACTGAATCAGTTAGAATGATGTAGAACCATGACATTGATGTTACAAGGGTTGAGGAGCTAAAGATTACTGAATTTTTTTCCTAGTACTTTTCTGTAATTTTCTGTAGGGTTTCTATCCTTGCTTTGATTGCGTCTATTATTTCTGAGAAGTTGAAAATTTTTATGGTGATCAGATCCTTTAAGAAATTTTTAATGGGATATAAGCATGTGAGAATGGCAAAACTGTCTCACACTACTCTCCTGAGGCTGTCACAGAATGCTCACTCTGAATTAATTTCTACCACAGTGTTATTCATCTGGGCCACTTCTTATCCTACATCTGGCAGTAAAACCTCAGCATCTACAGAACACTGATATATCTGCATCTATGGATGCTTCCAAATTAACAATATTTTATAGAAATTCAGTCTTTAATTATTTTAGGTAAGGAAGAAGGCAAGGAATCTTAGGACAAGACTTCTAGAAGATAGACTCTGGGCTCAAACTTTACTGAAGTCCAGACTGGCCTTGTGCACATGCTTGTGCTTATGCTTCAGAAAATCTTCTTGCATTGACATAAAGATGTTTGTCTGGTTTTATTTGCATATTAATGTCTTGTGAAAATTTAATGTTGTTATAAGTTCGTGAATATTTGTCTTCAGAATATGCAAATGGAGCACTCAGATGGGAAGCTAGACAGTTTTAGGGTTCCCAAGCCTGAATTCGAGAAAATTTAGATAAGAACATTTAAACTCAGTGCATCAATATGCAACCCAGAAACAAGTGGTTTCCTATATTTGAAACTATTACACATAACATATGACATATCACTCTGTGTTCTGCAGATCAGTCTTTCACTCACAAGTATGTTTGTGTAGACAGAGCACAGAGGGAAGTTATGAACTAGTGGATTTAAGTCCCAGTGTGTGATACAGAAGAACGAAGAAATTTTTTTTAAAAACTAATCCACACCTTATACGTCGCATCGTCTACCATGGTTAATTCATTGGTGTATAAAATACTCCATGTATAAAATAATTCTGCCATATATAAAATACCCATGTATAAAATAATTCTATTCCTTCTCAGAGGAATGCTAGACTAAATTTATTACATGAGGCATTTAGCTAGAATACCTCTAACTGTATCCTTTAATGAAATAGAAACTGGGTAAAACCTGCTTAGAGTTATTCAGAGGGTTGGGAAATGCACTCTGGACCCAAGGGTCCTTATATTAAGCTGATAGTAAAACAATGCAAGAATTCTTGAGATTTCATTCAAAACTCCACCCTACATTTTCATATAGCATTCAAATATTGTAACTGAAATGAAATTCAGGCTGAGCCAGCTAGACATCCATCTCTCTACAGGTATATCAACATGTCTTATGCACCTTCCACTGGAAAGGATGTATTAAATTCTCCAGTTCTGTAGTGGTCAGACTTATGGAGGCAGATGGAACCATACCTTGCCCTTTCCCTTGGTCCCTTAGCGTCAGGCTAGACCTCAATACTGTAACAGTGTAAAGATGCCAGTGTTCATTCACATCCTCAAACAATCATTTAGAACCACAAGAAACAGTGAAACTCTGTGATTTCTACATTTTAGACTGCTTCTTATTGTATTTGTGTTTGTTCAATGGATGATCTTTTCCAATTGCTGAAATGCAGAATCTAAAATACGATTTACTGAAGAATGATATGTTGGCTTGCATTGACTGTGCTTTGAAATACAAGTGCTAGGCACAGAAAATTTTCAGACTAGCAGTAAAATTATTATTTCTTTAGCTACCAACATTGCAAAGTCAGGAGAATTAATTCTGTTTCAAACTTCACCATTGACAACATGGATTTTTGTGGCTGTAACTAAGGTAACATAATGGTTGATGTGTATCCACAATGGAGTCCAATATGTCTCCCAAGCCTCCACTCTTAAAATCTTGCACAGAACTAGTTTGAATTTGCTTGAGTCAGGGAAATAAGCATGACTAAATGCAAAGTACTGCTGAGCTGCCTTGCTTCTTAACCATCTAGAGCCTCCTGTGTGTAATGCTGGTTGTAACAGACTCAAAATGAAAGCCGCATGGAAAACTTCAACACATTCAAGAGTTGTCCCTTTTGTAGATAACTTGTTTTATAATGTGCTTCTCTGTCCTGCAATTCTAACATAAAGCCCAATATGGTTTCTGTTGTTTTCATTATTATTAAGTCTTATTGCTTATAAGTTTTATTCTCTCTCATATGAGGAAAAGACACTTAAAAGCATATAAAAAATATTTAAATTATTTAAAAATGCAAGTAACTGTTGTTATTTCTGTCCTCAAACTCTTTTTTTAACTTAGCCTTTGTTTTAAAATTATTTTTTTTAATAATACAGCTTTTTTATACACTTCATTAACTTGTCACTTCACCGAAAAAAGGTAGCAAAGTAAAACTGTGAAGTGTGTGGGATTCTCTCCTATGCTGTGCTGCTGTAAGATACCAGTTGCACAGCACCACAGGTCTTAGAGTTGGTATAGAGGATTGCTCTAGAGGAACTCCTATGAAACTCTTCTCAAAGTCACAGAATTGAAGTAAAAGAAGTGTTTGAGTGATTTCTTTGCTTTTGCTGTGACAGATGCCCTTTCAGACAGTGCTTAGCCAGTCATGCCAGATATTAGGTTCTCCAGTGCTACTCAAAAAAAACTTTTGATAATATGGAGCTTGTGATTTTGGTTCTTTTGTTTGGTGGCTTGTTTTTGTTTTTGGTTTTTGTTTGTTTTTTTTTTTTTTTTAATGGGTGACATCACAAATAATGTTTCATTTATTTGAAACATTTTCAGATTAAGGATTTGTACTCACAACCATTCCTTCTCATCTTGTACAGTCTTCTTTAAGCCAGTGTAGTCTGATATTAGTTTATTCAGTCTGCCAGTTAGGTATCAAGAATGGAGATTTCTGTCAAAAGCTGTCATAGGTTAACTTGCCAAGTAACATTACTTGCTGCCTTGATTATGATTTCAGTGGTATTTACCATGCAGTTTACTTAATGGAATTTCCTTGTTCTCATTTTTTAAAAAGAAATCCTATAGTCAGCTGAGATCCTGTGACACTAGTAGAGGACTAAAAATGTGACAACTTCTTGGTCAATTGCTCATCCAGATGCTCAGGGCACAGTGTTCCTGTTCATGCTGTGAAAGTGTGTGTGTTAAAAATATATTGCTGCCTGATTGTTTTGAAGTGGATGGGAACGGTAAGATAGTATGCTAATTTAAACTCGTGGTTATAAATTACTGGTGTCTTGACAAATGACCAAGAACACATAGCAACTCTGTAAAGAAAAATATGCATAGTAATGAGAGCACAGCTATTTAAGTTTCTTGGTTATCCCTTGGCTGAGCAGAGTCATTTCAGTTACAGTAGAAAAAACTCATGAGAAGAGAATTGTTTTGATAAAATATAGAAAAAAACCTTTTCATATGTGAGGAAAAAAAATTATGTATTGGTCATTGCAATGTAAGAAAGACACTAAGCTATTAGAGACATCCAAAGGAGGGCAACAAAGATGTCAAAGAACCTTGAGGGGAAGCTATATGAGGAGCAGCTGAGGTCACTTGGTCTGTTCAGCTGGAGAAGAGGCTGAGGGGAGACCTCATTGCAATTACAACTTTCATGTGAGGGGAGGAGGAGGGGCAGACACTGATCTCTGTGGTGACCAGTGACAGGACCTGAAGTTGTGTCAGGAGAGGTTTAGGCTGGATATTAGACAGAGATCCTTCATCCGGAGGGCAGTTGAGCACTGGAACACGCACCCCAGGGAAGTGGTCACATCACCAAGCCTGACAGACTTCTAGAAGAGTTTGGAAAATAGTTTAGGCACATGATGTGACTCTTGGGGATGGTCCTGTGCAGGACTAGGAGTTGGATTTGATGATTCTTGTGGATACCTTCCAACTCAGCATATTTTGTGATTCTGTGAAATTTCACATTATGAATTTTCTCATGTTAAAATTGTCAGTTTATTACAAAATAACACCAGTTAACCAAAAAGATTTTTAATTCAAATCTTTGGAGAAGAGGAAATTCTTTTTTCAGGCCAAAAGACCCAGCTATTAACATCTCCTAGAAGCTCTGCATTCTTCTAAAGAAAGCATAATAACATCCTATAACACGTAGTTTTTGAAAGTTTGATATTACTGTCTTAGGAGTACTGTGCTGGCAACATAGTATGGTTTTACATTTTTATGATCATTGCAGCAAGTTCCACATTAAAATAAATTACATTAATTTTGAATCCCTAAGTTAATAATAACGTTGTAATGTAGGTCAGGTATTTTCTCAAAAACTCAACTCAGTGTCTACCTATACACAAATGTCATAACTTGTCAAGTGTTCTTTGAATGTTAAGAAAAAAGCAGTTTCTGCAATACTGAAAATCTCTTGTGGCCAGAGAGCAGATTGTCTACCTTTTCCTCTCTGTTACGTATTTTTGCTATGATGAAAATGATAAAAAGCAACGTTTCATAATGTATTTAAGGAATATGCAAGTTCACAGTCTAACTTTTGTTTCCATAGATAAAGGCTGTGGTATGACCATCTCCTCTGTGCAGGCAGAGGACTGCAAGCATCTGTTGAGTACATTTGTCAATACAAATCTGTTCAGTTCTACTGTTTTCAGAACTTCCTAGATGTGTGTTGAAAGAAAGATAATGTCCTGAACTAATATTTAGTCTTTATTAAGCTGCATGCAGCTACAAAAAAACAAACCTCTGCTCTCAACTGCTCAACACAGCAGAACTACTCAACTGCAGTACCGAAGTATAACACTTGAAATGCTCCCAAGTCAGTTTTACAAGGACTGGGTTTCCCCTATGCAATTGTATTAGTATAATATGAAATAAAATGCGATTTTGAATATAAATATCCTACCAAAAGATTAACAGCAAACAGAATGGTCTTCTTCCATATTATTTTTCTCTTTGTGTTTATTGAGAGAGATTAGTACAAGTCCGAGTGTACAAATTTCAGTCTAAAAGAAGAGGACATACACAGTAGTTACTGTGTTCACTGACAGAAAAGAAACCACAGAAACTAAATAAAAAGTGTCATCGAAGTAGGGGATTTTTTGTAGTGGCCAAATGGATATACAAGACAACAATATACTTGTATGCCTGCAATCTCTGATAATAACAGGTAAAATATTTATTTTAAAATGCCATTTTAAAATATTTCAAATTGTTGTTGCATCTCAGAAAAGTTAAAACTAAATTTGTTCTCTCTTATCTTTGAAGTACTATTTTGAATTTTGTTTATAAGCTTTCAAACACTACCTAAAGGAGTTTCAAAATACCTGGTGTGATAATTACCTTTCCAGAAATCTCCAGGCTTGCCAACCTGGAGAGTCAGTGTGTGGTAGTTTGCAATTTGAATTTACATTCTTGCACCACATTAAATTGCTAAATTGTTAAATTGCTTAATTTGCAGGAAAAATGTGGATAAGAAGAAAGCAGAGTACAATTTCAACCTGGAGTTAACACCCTCTTGGAGTGCAGCAAGGACAAGCTCCTGGAGTTCACTGTAGAACACTGAAAATTCATGCATCATCAATGTCACTAACAAGTAACACCATGTAGTAAACAGAGCTGCTGTGTCACGTGGTGGCTGCTAAAGCTGAGACTTTATATTGTTTATGTTGTGCTCTCCTCTCTTTACAAATGCTGGTGTTTTGTTAAAGTCATCCATTTTTTCCACTTTAAGGTCTGTATATGCTATTTTCAAAGATGCTTTAGGTGTTTCTATACGGACCAAGAACAGAGCAACACTGAAACAAGTCCCTGCAAGTTAATCAGCTCTGTTAAAAAACTGATGGCTTTAACTCTGACTGGGCTAACATGGGCATGCTTCTTCCAAGACCTACAGTACTACTCTCTGTCACAGATGTTTATTGCTTCATTAGAAGGTTGCTCTGAAGCCTCAGTACATGCTGTGTAACATGGCATAGACATCTTTTGAGTGTCTGTCACTGAGCAGAACCTCTAAAATGTAGTAAGAAAATACTGGGAAAGCCCAATTTTTTTTCCTATTAGCCTTCCTTTTGGCCTGACAGTGTTGAAGTGACGTAGAGAATTTTAACTGTAGTCTTTCTTTGTTTTCAAGTTCTTTAGAAAATGCAGTCTTGCTACAAGGAACTGTCACCCTAGTTTTGGTGCTAAATTCAGTAGACAAAGATAAAATCTACTTTTGTACCAGACTCTCTCTAGTCCCACCTTTTTCATGAGCTCTCATATAATAACTTTTTCTCAGTGAACAGAAAGCAATATTTATCTCCTGGAACATGAACCTGCTTGCAAGTTTATGGAGTATTTGTAAATAGCTCATTGTTACAGAGTGTGATGAGAGGTAAAATGCACTCATACTACTTCCCAGGAACTTCTTCCAAAGTTTGTGCTCTACTGAGTGGCTCTACTACATATGTGGTCCCTCTCTGCAGTAAATCTGCTATTACATAAAATTAAAAAACGTCATTCAGACAATGTCAACAAAGAAGTCATAAAAAGATCAGCAAATGAGAATTAATACCATTATCTGATAGAAAATTCCAGATAATATTGGTTTCTAAAATGTCCATACTTGAAGAAAACAATTATTTCCTCATGCTCCCCAAAAAATTTAAGTTAAGAAAACAAACAAAAAAAAAAGGAAAATTAACAGATAATGCAGCAGACACTGTTTTTATAGCTCTTCAGAGCTTATGGTATCAATTGATTTTCTGCAACCTCATACCTTTTTACTATAAAACACTTAAAAATAACTAGGCTAAGTCTGTTAAGACATAGAAGCTCACACTCAAACCCAGAAATAGAGTCCCAGAGTCCCTAACTTCTGCCTAATTTACAGCATTAGATATAATGTTCTGTGTTTAATATTGTGTACAGATGCAAATACACATGTTAGTTTCTTTACTAGATTTTAGCTTTTGGCTCCAGCTTCTAAATCATTTGTATCCTTCTTTCCTTTCTCTATCTGTATTCTCAAATTCTTTTAGAAATGAAATCTTGGACCACAAAACTCAGAGAAAATGTTCTACCACTCATACTATTCGACCTGTTACTACTATCAGAAAGGAAAAAACACCACACCAAACCCCAACCCTGAATTCTTCTCAGCAACTCAGGTATTGCTTTTGACAAGAATACAAAAATCCAGAAACTGCTGCTAACAACAGTCTTGGGTTTAGATGCTTATTATTAATCCCATATTTCTATTACTATAGTATAACTAGAAACTGAAACTAGTTGATCCTAAAATGCTGAGATTTTATCAGTGATATGTATGATTTTGCCCTCCAAAATTGTGGGTCTTGCTGCTTTGATGCTGCTGTAGGAGTTACTGACACATGAATAATCTCTCTTCAGGGGAATATATACTGTCAAAGGGGCAGATGTGAAAATATAGAAAAATAATGCTTGTAAACCATATTGAGATCAAGAACACATATAGTAAAACATGTTGGACACTGTATTTTTGAAGGATTATGCCACCAGTAAAGGAATTCAAAGTCCTCTGTTGGTCAGATCAGAGTTCTAATCTTCCTGACTTAGGAATCACTATATTTTCTCTTTGTACAACTCACCTTGCTTTTTACTGCAGTCATATTCTGACATGGAAGTATCAGAAATTTCCATGACACAATAGTAACAAGTACAATGAAAGTAAGGAGAGGAGATTTTGTAGGGCATACACTTGTGTCAGCCAGACAATGAATGCTTGACTTATCAGGTTGTTTGTTTGTGTTAAACTCTTCTAGGAGGAGGAGGAGGAAGAAGTCACATACACCACCTGGTC
This sequence comes from Lophotriccus pileatus, assembly GCA_035583135.1. Taxonomy (NCBI): domain Eukaryota; kingdom Metazoa; phylum Chordata; class Aves; order Passeriformes; family Tyrannidae; genus Lophotriccus; species Lophotriccus pileatus. The sequence goes on along the minus strand of JAWWES010000094.1, from coordinate 24,293,378 downwards.
AGACTGTGCTCTTTGCCATGAGTCTGCCCCAGCAGAGAAATTTTCTGGAGCACAGCACATTAGAGTTGAATCCAATGCAGAAAATAGCCTCTTTTTTTTCTTCAGAAAATCTGAGAAACCCTTGGGAGAAGCCAGCCAGGCCTTTGAAAAAGATGAAAATGCCTTTCTGATGACCTGACATGACTGGACAAAGGTTGCTGCCACTTAGGATAGTGGGTCATCTTGAGTCAAGCCTGCAAGAATGAACTTTCAAGGGAGGATTAAGGGGATAGAGAAAGAATTGTCACTAACACTTTTCCATTTCATCCAGTCAACATATCTGTTGTCTCTCTGAGGGTTGTGTCAAAAATGGCCTTCAGATTTTCAAAATTTTTAAGTCTTCTCTGGAAAATTCACTATAGAAAATGTAAGAGAGTTCACCTCTGAGTTTGTAATACTTTGAAAACCTCTGAACATTATTTCTTTCAGAATATTTTCATAACCTATTTGTAAAAACACTCCCAAATCTGCTTCCACTGCATGTCCAGTGTGTATACTACAGCACTCAAAAGCAGGAAGGTCTTGAGCCAAAGGACATTGTTTTCTGTTTTCATAATTTATTCTTCATTGACAGAAAGTCTCTGAGAATACATGTGGCACTGCATAAGTAATAATAAAATTTTCATACCTTTCCATAAATTTGTCTGACCTCTTGTTCAAACGTTCTCAGTGGCTGTGTTGAATGAGAATTTAGGTCTGTAAGGAACAGTACAACAAGCCTCATATGAGTGGAATGCCTGCATTTTCATCTATTTGCAAAGCATCCTGAATAACCTGCTATTATAAATTAATGTACTATCATTGACTCCAATGTTGACTGAGACAGTGTTCCTCAGTGGAAAGCCTTGTTCTTAATTTTAAGGGAAAGAAGATGCTGTTCTTAAGTATTCTTGGAGGATTTTCTTAAACAATTTTTCCTTTCTTTGTAAAATCCAGCAAAATTAAATCTTTAACACCAGCTGTTCTCTGAATAATACTAGAATGTTGTATTGGTTTGAACCTGGCTAGATGCCAGGATACCCACCAAACCACTCCCTTGCCCTCCCTTTGCAAAGTAGCAGAGGAGAGAAAAAACCGGCAAGGGATTCATGAGGATAGATAAGGGCGAAACAGACTCAATGTAGGGAATAGAACTTAAATTTATTACTAACAAGACAAAACTAAGAGAGTGAGAAATAAAACAGTCTTAAACAAACACGTTCCCCCCCTACCCCGACCCCTGCGTTCTTTCAAGTTCTCCCTCTTCCCCCCCCAGCAGTGCAGGGGGATGTGAAGAGGGTTTTTAATCAGCTGGAGTCCACTCCTCGGACAGCTGTTCTTGTCAATCCTGTGGGCTACTCCTCCATCGGGTACAGGGGAGGTCAGTCTTTGCACCCTGATGGTTTTTGGGCTGCAGGGGGACAGCCTGCGACACCATAGTCTTCACCACAGTTACAGGGGGGTCATGGCTTTGAGTCCTTTCCCTGTTCCTGTGCGGTCCCTTCCTATGGGAGACAGTCTTTGACGGACCTCTCCCCATGGGTCCATCCACCCCTCAGGCACCAGTTCTCTTCAATTTGCTACCCCATGGGTCTTTCCGGACAAGTCCTACCCAGGAAAACTTGTTTCAGCATGGGTTTTCCTCTCTAAGGGTCACAGGTTTCCTGCAGGACTTTGCTCCATCCTTAGGTCTCCCACAGGATCACAGTTTCCTTGCATCCACTTGCTTCAGCATGGGCTCTTTCATGAGTTGCAGGGGGGCCTCTGCACCCCATTGGACTTCCACCAGTGGCAAGGACCTCAGCTCTCAGTCTTTCCCCTGCTAGAGGGGGAGAGGCCCTCCCTGGTCTCTCCTCCCGCCTCTTTCTGCTCTGACCTTGGAGTCTGTTATTCCATGTTCTCCTCCGCTCTTCTCTGGGCTGGAATTTCTTCTGCGTCACAGGCTTCTCTTCCTCTGTACAGAAGCGCATTGCATTGGCTCAGCTTTGGCCATCACCAAGGAAGTCCCTCCTGGAGTTGGCCGTTATTGGCTTCTTTCATAGGAGAGTGAAACTTCTGGCAGCTTCTAACTGAGACCACATGATAGCCCTCTTCCTGCTACTAAACCCATAACAAATGTAAACTTACATTGCTTTGATTCTTCTCTGTTTCTCCATATAATGAGTTTACAGTCATTCTACAGAATGTAATTTGCTGTTATCTCCTGCTAAGTACACTGCCAAGATAATTCCTGTTTGGAATATTCCCATCCTTACTGGCTAGTCAACATACAAGGAAGCTGTACCTCTTTTTCTTGTAATTTCATAATCTGCAAGTTAATTTTGATATAGACTTCTTTTTATTACATAGCACAAATACTTTTAATCTTACCTTCCCTTAGGGCAATACCACTTGTGAAATTTTAGTCAATAAAGTGTTATTAAGTTGATCTTAACAAAAGAAGGGAATATAAAAACCTTAATCATATAACTATATTGCACTATTATTTATGTGAAAATATACTATAAATTATGAAGCATTATTATAATCGTATAATCATAATTTTAATTATTTTACCAATGTAACTGCTGTTTTAATTCAAAGACCCAACTTTATGCTGTAACTTTAAAGTTACAACTTTGCACTTATGTTCTTACCATTCTCTAGGAGAAATGGTTGTAAATCAAGACAGAATCCATTTACTTTTTAGGAAAATATGAAGCCATCATCCATGCTATTTTCAACAGCAAAGTATTTAGCTTCATTGTTAGAATTTTAGAAAAGTCATGTAACTCTTACTATTATTTAGTTTACATACTCTTTCCCAGTGAGATGAAAGGACCTGTGTTCATGCTCAATATGGTCTCATTAAGGAGCAGTGGGCAGGGGTTGAAGGAGTAGAACCTCTCACAGTTGTTGGCAGCAAAACATTTGTGTAATTTAAGCTATATTGTGCAAGTTACCATACACCATTGACCCTTAGGTTGATATTATAAGTGAAATACTGCATACTTGATAAAGTTATTTGCATGCAAAAGCAATCACACACGTGTCCAGGAGGGGATTTATACACATAATTTATATACATAATATATTCTGAAGTTCCAAAATTGTGGATCATTTATTCTAAAGAAAACAGTGACTGAAATTCCACATTAATTCTGAAGAAAGTAACTCAGATGGCATGAATCAGGCAGGTTATTGTCCATAAGCAGTAGCAGTTGTCTGCTTCTTCAAGGATAGAGAGCCAAGACGTAGGACATTCCCAATGGCAGCTGTGTCTGCCTCAACATGCAGTTCCAAGGTATTCAGAAATGGGACTCCGGGGCCAAGGGCCATGGTGAGATCCATTAAGGCTTGTGAGTTTTCACAGGGCCCTGACAGGATGAATTTCTACTCATACCCCTGAAAAAAATGGAATCATCCTAGCAATTAGGTAATGCTGTTACTTCTGCTCCAAGGAAAATTTTGACTTAAGCTAATAGCAAGATTTTGCCATGCTCATTCTTCTTGTCAAGTGGATGGTAAAATAGTTGGGACATGTGTACTCACAGTGAAAGAGAAACTGTAGAAAACAGATAATTCCATCTGGAAGCAATTTTTTTTTTTTTTTTATTACATACACACACAAACACCACAATTTAATTTTTGTTCAGATGGAGAGGGCATGGATTTACAGTGGTGGATTTAGGTTTCGGAGTTATTATATGACACTGTTACCCAAAGAAAATCTTTCAGCAAGCTAAGAATAGAGTACACACTTTCAGCCAGATGTTGAGCACTAGTGGATATGACAAAAGAGGAAGTCGCCTGGTCCACAGCTCTGTAATCTGGCAGACAACTGAAGTCTTGCTTTGGGTCAGGATACATGGTTCTGATAATAATGCTGATATTGGTTCTTCCAGATATGAAACTTCATGGCTGAGTTTGAAGCAGCTTTAGCTTTTGAATTTCCTGTGATGCTGTCATTACAAAATAATAACTTTTGCGCCAACAGAACCAAAGGTGAATCCGGGCTACTGTGGCACAAGAATAGAGTTGTTCAAGTATTTTGGAAGAGCTGTGTACCTGGTGTTTAGCTACTGTACACTGTATTGAAAAAAAAACAGTTCATGATTTCAAAAAAAATAAAATCACTTCTCGCTCTACCGGTACATTTTTCCTCTTCTGTCGTTATTGCAGGATACAACCCAGTTATTTTTATCTAGAAAATTATTTGCCTCAAACTCTGGGTTGAGTTGTCTACATTTTGTTTAGCTTTTTTGACATTTCTGAGAGAGACCCATCTCCAAAGGGTGAATTCAACCAACCACAGAAGCAAGCACTGATAATGGATACGACATGGAAATGATTTAAAATGAAAGGTGCACTTGAATTTGTAGGAAACTAGAATAACCTAAGAATGAGAACTTGCTCATACTGTACTGTATAAAAGACAATGATTATCACTGAGCAAGATTTTCAGAAACTGAAGAGTTTTGTTGTGTTTTTTTTTCAGATGTTCAGTTATTTATTTTTTACTTCTTCATTCGTCCCTTTAAAAACAATGAAAAAAATCAGTTTCAGTCTCTCATTTGGACAAAATATATAGCTGCATTTTCAAAATATGCAGACAGTAGCATGTTGCACAATTTTATGAATGTGGGGGCCATTATTTTAATATATAAAATGGGAAGCAAACTGCTTTGGAAGCCTGTCTGCCATTGTGTCTGCTGAGTTATTTTTGACATGTGTTTCAAGGGATCTGGGAGTTCTTCAAATTCCAGCAAGCTAAATATTTCCCAGCACTTTTGTGTATTAGCATAGTTATGGGGAAAAAGAGGATCTCTTAATATTTCCTGTGACAAAGACACAAATAATCCAAGGCCAGCAGAGGAAAAGCCGAGGTTCAGTACATCTGTTAAAGCCTGGACTGCTTCAGGTATGACAGTACACTCTTGTCGGATCAATTAACTGGAGTAGCCATGTGAAAATAGTTGGTAGAATGCACACAGATGAATAAGTTCTTTAATTTTTCATTCAGTTGCAAGCAGAAAAGTAGTCATAAGAGACAGAGGATACAGTCAAGCTTGGCTACATAGCAGACTTTAAGAAGAACAAAAGTCTCTGCCAACTCAAGAAGAGACACTACAGGAATGAGAAAATCTGGGAAACTACTCCACGTTTTGTTCCAATTCACTTCATCACCAAAATGGCTCATTCTTTAATATTACTCCTTCCTTTGCACAAGGTCCCGTACAGCAGAAATACGTTGACTCATCAATCTTGGATGGACAAAGACTGATTTTTTTTTTGAAAATGACTGATATCTTTTTCCTTAAAGTCAGCTTTGCCAGGTAAGCTGGCAGAAGACATGCTTATTTCATCAGAAATTTATTTGAGCAGTGGTTTTGATAAACTTGTGCTTGTATAGACTGCTCTGCATTGTTTGGGTTTGTTTCTTGCTTTTTGCTTATTTCCCTTGCTGGTCTAGGGGACAAAACACTGTTATTACCATCTCACAAATAAGACCTTCCAAATGTGGTTACAGATCTCTGATGCTTCAAGTGCTAGCTAAATGATCCACAGATATCAAAAGCCTGTTTTTCAAGACTTTTTCCTGAACATTTTGTTACTGTTTGTTTGTTTCTTTCTTTCTTTTTTTTGTTTGTTTGTTTGTTTGTTTTTTAATGTCCATCCTCATATTGTGAATGCTCAGTTTTGCCATAAATCAGGCCATGGGTAATTCAGTATAAAATCGGAAGTGCCAAGAGCTAACTGACAGTCTCAAACTCTACATGTGAGAGCTAGCCTAGGCCTGTATGGTTCTTGAGAAATCAGGAGAGCCTTTAGTGTTTTCTATGGAGGAATTAATTGGATATATTGCTGCTTAGCCCAAGGGAAGAGAATATATACATGGAAAGGCATGTTTAATGACACAGACTATAAATACCTGAGGCCAAGGCAACAATAGCTTTTTCCCCTCATATTACAGAGTAGAGGTAAAAAAATGGTTTTACTGGCTTTCAGTGATTTGCAACAGTCATTGTATTTGAAAGATTGTGTAACCCATACTTGCCATTCTTATTCATCTTCTGAATATATGTTATTCATCAACAGTAATTAGCCCAAAGATGAGTTCTGAGCAACAACTAGATACACAGTTAATATATGTAAGAACACCATGACAGAATTATTTTGAGGGAAACTTTTAAGTGTCTTCAGGGACTATACAGTTGCATTATCAGCACATGATATTTAATTCTGTAACTCTGTAATTCTGTATTGTGCAGATACAAAAGCACTTTTATACTGAGAATCTCAGAATTTCAAATGTGGCATAGCACTTGGCATTTGTTCAGTCTTATCTAGTTCCATAGTTTGTTGCATATTTGGATACTCAAAATTTTGTTTGTATGTTATATGTATAGATATAAATATTTAAAGACTAAAATAATTTTAATTATTAAAGAAAAAATACAGTATATAAGCTAAATTTACCTCAAAGAAAAATGAGACTGAATTTCAACATAAGTGTATGACCTATGTGTTACACAAAAAAGTGGTTTGCCAATTAAATGTTCAGTGGTATATTTGCAGCTGTATTATCTTGAGGGAATGTATCATGCTTTGTGTTATGCTTACAAGAATTTCTGCAAGTTGCAGAGTTTTGTAATAAGAAAGATCCTTACCTTCTACAAATTAAAAATACCATCTATTTCTTTGGAAAACCACTATGGCTCAGGCTGCACACCCAAAGTGCAGTGAAATGAGATGGCTGTTCATCCTCCCTTGTCTTCTCCTTTAAATAATTAATCAAAAGGGTGTTTGATCAAAAGGGTCCTGATACAAGAAGGATGGATACGTAGCAGTGAGTCTGTAAGTCTTCCTAGAGGTCACCACTTGGACCAGTATGATTCTGTCACCAATCTCTAGTGACCATCAGAGCTAATTTTGTAATGTTCCAGAATGGCAAATGACTTGAGCCTGTGGAATGTGGAGTATGCAAGTCCTGCTAAGTGATAGCCCAAGAACAAGGGCCAAACAGTCCTGGTTTTTGTCCTGAGAAAAATTATTATCTGTGATCAATCACAGAGAGAGCGCAGGGCAGAAGGAACAGGGAAAATTAGAAATGCTGAACTCATGCCTACAGTGGTGACATGCCACACAGTGGGTGTTTAGTTGCCATTGCAAGTGCTTTCCAGTCATTTCTGGCATAAACTACATTTTTCTGAATTTTGTAATAAATCACTAATATTGTATACAAGTTGGGCAGTATGTTCTGTTAGAAATCCTGCAATGGTACAAATATTCTACTGAGGACTTTTCACACACTCAGCAATACTACGGCATCACTATTTGCAGATTCATGATAATGTTGTGAAGACCAGTATTATATTATGGCAGGTAACTGGAGGAGGATACTCTGGATTAGCCTTTTGAACAGGCACGCACCCAAACTGTATTCCTGGAGAAAAATTTAAGTCCTGAGAAAAATATTAACTAAGATGTTATAATATTTGACACTCTCCATCTGTTAACTTTATACTACTGTGATATTCCACAAGTGGTATTTACACAAGACATTTGAGGATTTTAAGCCAAGTCAAGTCTTCATAATCCTTATTGAATATGATACCCTAAATGAAACAGATTGTCCATGTAGAGGCAGTAAGTAGTTTGGACACATTTGGCCAGATGGAGTTTGATTGAGTGTGGGGTGTGGTGGTTTGAGTGGTGTGGGGGGAGGGGCTCATTCATCCCCAGCTACTAATTGTTGATGGCAAACCGCACAACTTATCTCAGTAGTGATCATATTGTGCTTCAGATCTTGAAACACAAGATTATGTACATTAAATTTCTGAATATATGTGTGGTTTTCACTATTTTAAAACATGTTTTCACAGTTTTTAAAAGACTACTGTACTTGGAATTCTTTGAGTTCTATGGAAAGAACACATTCTTGAATCATTTGTCATTCATATTTTTATTTAAATGTTATTTTTTAAGCCTATATTTAGTGAAAACTCTGAGTCTTGTGGATGGTTAGTCATACAAGTCTGATATTTACTCACAATACTCTTTTATGTGCATTTAGCATGCAATTTACCCCTGAAGACAAAGACAGTGAGAGTTTTATATCATCCTTCAGTGATGAATGAACCTTATGTGTTTCTCTGCAAAGTTTCAATTTCAAATATGCAAAATAGAAAGTGAGATATGTAGACACTTGGAATTACTTTCTGGAACACAATAAAATCATCTTGCACTGAAAAGTATAGAAATTGTTTTGCAAACTGGGTCACTTGTGTAAGTCTATAATTACTCTGGTAACATGATGTGTTTATAAGTCAGTAGCAACATAAGCACATCATTCTGTACGTGTGGAAATCTGCCAACCGAAATACAGTCTGCTATTGGCAGCAAAACTACTGCACGCTAAAGACAGAAATTTGTCAGTTTAAACAGGTGCTGGAGCCTGTGACCTTGACATCTAATTTATATTCTTTGTCAGGTGTATTAGAATTCATGGACAAAGTGTGTATGTAGACCAGCTGGCTTCCTATGGCACTTTTAGTGAATTCCATCTCTTAAAAGGCAGGTATTTCGCATCTAAACACGAACAAATAAAATTGTACCCATAGTCTATACTACCTTTCTGCGAGTATTGGAGAGGGAGGGGTCCCCTTTTTATTTCTGAGCAGACTCGAGGAAGAGCATTTCTGAAAAGCGCTGATTGTAGGGGCGCTTTCCACATAAGGATAGACTACTGTTGCCACAGAAAGAGCATAACAGAAACCTTCATGTTGCTCTGTGCTTCAGACTGAAATCATATGTGATTATTGCTATTACTTTTGTCTTTCATGGACTCCTGAGAAGAGATTAAATTAATTCAGCTCTATCCTGTTTTGGGGGACTACAGACTGCTAATCATAGACAGAAAAGGTGCCAAACTGCCTAACTACTTTCTGGATCCTAGATTCCTAATTGACTTCACTGAACTCTGTAAATCTAGTCAGTCTTCCTCAGTTGAGAGTTAGAAATAAATCAGATTTGGATGCTGCCATGACTAGGAATGAGAGGCTGGACAGAATAAGCTTCCCAAGCCAGATTTTTTTTCTTCAAGCTGTTCATCAGCTAACAAGTGAGATATTGAGAAAATAAAAGCAGTAAGCAATTCAGGCAATTTTAACTTAATAGTTAGAATGTAGCAAATGTTCAAGCAAACAAAATAAGAATCTCAAGTTCTTCTGAGAATTTAAGACCTAGGTGTAGATCCTGGACATGGAGAAGCAATGGAAAGGGAACATTTTTTCACTGATAAAGATGATCAAACACTCTTTCACTTCTTTCCTTTCCTTGGAGATTCTTAATCATCTAAGGAATCACAAAACATAAATGAATATTTTATTACAAATGTATGTAATCAGCTTATATCAAATACATATAGGACAGTATCCTGGATGTTTTCTTTGCTCATATTACACACTGATTCCAGGACTGCTGCAAAGACCACATACTACCAGTTTTGCATGGCTAACCTCCTTTTACACTAAAAAAAAAAAAGTATGGAAAATGCAGTAACAAGAAAACTGCAGTTTGTGATAAAAGAAGAAATTCAGCAGAGGCGCCAATGGTTTGTCATTTGATCTAACCTTCACACTACAGTTACTTTGTTTTTCATGACTCAGTTGCTGTTTAAGTCATAATGGCTGGCTAAAAGCTATTTAAGTGGGAGAGAAAAGCCAACCATTAAAATAGCATTTTGAGGAATAGACTGGGAGAGTGGCTGATGACCTGTGTCAGAATCTGCTGTGTGGAAGGAATCCTTCATGAAAAAGAAGTGTAGATATTTACTGATTATTAATTTGCTCTGCGCCCAACCAGCTAAGCAAAGCTAACTGGGACTTTTTATTGTTCCTTTCATTAAAAAACCCTGAAGATTAGTTATGCCTTTTACTGAAAGATCCCTCAATGTATTTGCCACATTACCTATTCCTATTCACCATACAAATGTGGGGTTCAATATTTCAGCATTTTCATATTATATGAAGGACAAAGTCTAGGATGTTCAGAGTGTTTATGCTGAGAGATGGATTTACACAACAGTTTTTAGTCCTTCCCTCATTTAGGATCTGTCACTCAGGTAGGAAATTGACAAAATGGTTTCTATTCATACCTTACAGTCCAGTTTGCCAAATTTCATGGTATCTGTGCATTGGCAGGTGATTTGTCTATGCATATGCTTATCCCATGCTTCCACCCATTTTCCATAGGATTAATGATCTAGGGCTTTTTTAACACACAAGTAGCTCTGTCCAAGTGCTTTATGTTACTGCAGAGATGCCCAGGAAAAATCCTTCCACATCTGCCTTGAATTATGTCAAGCATACTGTTTGCACCAGTTTCAGTCTGAATCCCTTTTTTTTTTTCTCACCATAGCTGAAAAAACTTTCACATGTAAACTGTCTCTGGGACCTTCTTCTGTACAGCATCCCAGCAGAATGAGTCTTCAGTAGAAAACTCCATGAAAGTCAGCCTTCAAGAACAGAAATATTTACTCTCATTTTTAGTGTGAATTTCACAATGGCTTTAAATCTTTTGCAGACCTCACTGGTCAGGAAACACAAATCAGCATGATCTGAGTCAGCACAAATTAATTAACAAAGCGGTGACTTATTTGTAAAAAACCACTACTGCCAAGAGGTTATTTTCTACTTCCTACTGCCTACTTCTTTATCTGACTGCCTACTCTTATTCTGGAGCCTCCACCTATGAACTAACCCACATGCTACTGCTTTTTATTGCAATGTACTAAAGTCCTGCTTATTGACAGGGTATGGTAAAGAATGGACTGTACATCCTACCAGTATATAAACCCTGTAACTCTACAATAGCTATTGTCATAAACTGCTCTGCTCTGACCTCAACTAAATTGAATTCCCACTATTTCTGCGTCCATAAGATGACAGCAAATTCTCTCTTTGAAACTTAAAATCATTCTATATTTTATAAAGGTCAGGCTCTATTATAATGACGCTAGTTTTGTAACAATAAATGGTTATCTAAGAATCTGAATGAAAGATGTAAAATATTAATTTATCTGTCTTCAACTCCCAAAGATGTCATGATTCAAAACGATTCCATCTTAAGAAAATTTGAGTTTCTGAGAGCAAATATGGATACAGTTTTACCTGTCTCTTACAGGCATTGTGTGATGAAAAGCTGTGACACCTCAATTCTATATTATTTTACTTTTTATGTCCAGCTGTGTGTAAATAGTCATTTACTTAAAAGAAAAGGAAGAAATTTTCTGCTGTTACGGTCTCATTAATCTTCTCTGTTTACTGACTGCTAAGTTTTGAATAGTTAAGGATAGTTAAAGGTTGAAGCTCTGTTGCTTTGCCTTTCCTCAAACTTTTCTATTTTTAGTAAAAGAGAAGGAGGTTAAATCTAACCCAGTGTTTATGAAACCCTCATACAGCCCAATGGGAATTACATCCCTCCAGAAAGGCATCTGTGGCACAGTAATAACTGGGATTGTCTTCTAACATGCAGCATGTTTCCTTCCTGAGTGAATCCTTAAGCCAGAGTTGTCAGTCAGAATATTTCAGGCCCTGTGGGAAAACCTGATTTCCCACCACTAATGCAGTGCTATCCAGCAACTCTAAAAATTTCCATTCACTAAACAGTAGCAAAGCTCCATTATTTTCCTCTTTGTTCTCATTATAAAAATGTAGCTCACATATGGTGTGGGAGGGAAATGCTACAGAGTGCTCTTAGAGGACAAATATTGTTGAATTAGAACTGCCACTAAAAGTACATTTTAAAAGTCACTGAAAACAAAGTAAACCTCTATCAACTAATGTGTTAGATACTGATCTGGTCTGATTCACATGCAGACATCACAACAGTCGCAAGTGCAGATAAAATATTCTTTGTTTATCTTTTTTTCTCTGTAACCAAAATTATCAAGGTGTGTTTTCTGATCTTCTTCAACAGCACCAGCATCCACCCTCTATCCTTGACTATGTAGATTTTTCAAGCACTATAAACCAGCTGTAGATTTCTAAGGTTTATTTTGTCAGCTTTATCTTCCTATGTGGACTGCCATTTGGTGCACACAACCAACTTGACTTTCAAGAAGATATAGTTCTAGTTCCTGTTCTTGCTGGACATTCATGAAGTCATGACTGGATCACTACTACTGAAAAGACTAGCATCCGAACTCTTTTTTTTTTTTAATTTGATGCAAAACTTTGGGCAAGATTTTAAAAAATTTATTTGTGTATAAAATTAATTTATAATACTTTCTAGGCTGCTTCATAGGGTTGTTATTTCTGTGACTGAGAAATTCATACAGCAAAGTAGAATAATAAAAATGCACTGCTATAAATTTGAAGTCCTTTAACTACCCAGACAAACCAGCTGTATTTCTAGACACTCTGTTCTGAAGATTTTAAATACAAAACAAAGCTTTTCTTGGCTAAGGGGTTATCCTTGAATATGAAAGAGATGTGGTTTTGCTCTTGACATTGACCTGCTGTACCTGAAAAATATGTTGTATTCATCATAATGAATTGTTGGACTTGGGTCAGAGATTACAGACAGAAAATTTCTTTTTGCACAGTTTTATTTCATCTATTGCTCTTTGATTTTTTTTTTTTCATCTCCTGATGATCCTTAGAGTGATAGAAGTCTTCAATTCGTATAAGCAAATGCCTAAACTATCTGTTTTTCTCTCTTCTCCTCATGCAGCTTCTGAGGACTGACAGGTATCTAACAAGTCTCTTGTGAAGGCCAAACACTTCTCGGTCCCTTAATGCTCATTCTTCCGCTGTGTGGTGTATTGCTCCCAGTTATTCTGAACATTGAATTCAGGCCACAGAAAAGGTCACACTGCCCTGTTGAGTGCTCTTGAAGTGATTCTTTAACTGTGTTCATTCACCCTCCAAATCAACTGAGGAATCAGCAACTATCCCTAGCGATGGGCTCCTTCCTATTCTGAAAGGCAGGCTTTATACTTTCAGAAAGTCACTTCAGGAAATGTGTGGTGTGTTCCTCTTGCTGAGTATGCTCCCACACTTGTTCCTGTCATGGCCAGCTTGCGAGGCTAAGTCCCCTCCACAAAATGCCTGTCGTTGAGTTCAGGGAACAGAGGGTGGAGGAAAAATCTGTGACCACACCCACCCTGTGTCCTGTAAAAGGCAGTGTCTAACACTGGGAAGATGAACTGATTAGGCAAAAGAAGCCACAGAAGATGAAAACCAGCATAATGGCTGGGTCCGAGAACACTCTGGTGCTGCTTCCAAAAACATTTGTTATGCACTCATCATTAATTTTAAAAGACCACTGAGAACCTCTGAGCTGTACATGGGCAGTCTGGAAATATTTTAACTCTCTGCGAGAGAGGAGAAAAAGCAGCACCCAATCACCCGATAGGTGCACTGAGCAAGAATAGGATGAAGAAGAAAGAGCGGCCTCTCTTCATTTTTCTGACCGCTTTGCTACAATCAGTACAAAGGAGTGGGAAACTGGAGGATGTTGGTCTTCAACAGAGTAACTGTGGATAATATCAAATGGTTAAATGCACTACAAAAACCATCAGTTTAAAGCAGGATTGCTGCCTGACAGCAGTGATTGTCACTATCTCAGATGACTTTACCTGTGTTCTCACCTACACTGAGAATCATTTGCTAAAGAAAATGAAAAAAATTAAGTGTTCTAGTGGAAATGACTGAGCTTTGAGAAAGACCATGCATCAGATATTAAATATGCATATGACTCTCTTATTCCCAGGCTTCTTGCTGTAAAGATAAGAACTCGACAATAACGGTCTGCAAAATCTGGTATGTTGATACAATTCACATAAGAATTCCTAGATTATAGTCATTCACAAAACGTGAAATCCTTGTTGGGGCATCAGTTGGAAAATATTCCTGAATTCCACAATTACATTTTGCCTTGTAATTGTACCAGCAATTAATTTTTTGCCAGGTTAAGTATCACATCTGGCTCATTTTGGTTTTTTTTTGGTTTTTTTTTAATGTTCTTCCACCACACCGAGGGTTTGAGCACCTGCTGCTGGAGAGACAACTGACTGAGAATGGGCATACACTAAAGGCATGGGAGTCCCAGGCTGCACAGGATGTCTTTGATGACAACTGAAGGAGGTGTCCAGGGTGTCTGTTGGCCTTGGTCTTGGCAGACTAGGATTATCTGGGGACAGTCTTTTTCTAAAGAGTCTGGAGTAAAGGAAACCTGGAAAGGTGAGCTGCTGCTCATGGATAGTAAGAACAGAGTGCACATGCTGTGCCATGAGTATTAAGAACAGAGTGCACATGCTGTGTGTGCCATGAGTATAATGGATGGAGAAAATAGATGTGAGGCTGCACATGTTGGTATTGCTCAAGTTTAAAACAGAAACTATGTCATGTTTTGTACTGGTGAGAAAGAATAAGTTGTCTGGGGGAATTTTCAGTTACCTGCACTGGCTTTAAGTTCCTTTTCAACAGTATTTTAAATGACTGAAATATTTTCTTCATGGACAAATAATAAAATTTATTGTAAAAAACCCTGTTCTGCATAAGCAGTCACGCATTAAATTAAAGACTTAATAAATATTTTCTAGTTCACACCTAAAAGGTACAGAAAGAGAGATGCCTTAGCTCTTAACCCTTGAGATGAAATTATAATAAATGTATATGGCAAGGTAGAGAAGAAAATTTTATCATGGATTTGCTCTTGCATGTTTCTCCAATTAATCATCCATGAATGCAGCCTTGCTACTTGGCCGTATCCCCAAAAATTATTCTCAATTTCCAGAAGCCTTTGTAGTATCCAACAGCTACTGTTCTGAAAACCACACTCTTAAAACAGATGTGTCTTTAACTTTGAGGAAAACAAAATCGTGACTTCTTGCTGGGAACTGCGTCACTTACTGCAAGCTGTAGAAGAGCCCATACCACCCTTCCTCACATTATGGCATATTAGTGTCCAGAAAACAAACTCTAGATCATTCTTTTGAAATACTGCCCATCTTTCTGAGCCCTGGCTATAGGGGTTTATGCTGAAAACACTGTTTTAAAGACAGAATACAAGATATAAACCAGTTATATGACAGGTTTGAGAAGACTGGGTTTTTTTCAGCTGTATGTGGTTTCTGAAAAATGGTTGTTGTTTGTGATGAGGACTAACTTTCTGTCAGCATTTGATAGAGGCAAATTTAGTAAGGGTGGTTAGCACTTGACTGACTTAAAGTCATGAAACTTTGTTGTTGGTTTTTTAGAATATAATTATTTGGGCAAGTAAAGCTATGAAGTTTTAAGACCTGGGAGCTCTTAAGTGGATGTATGTCTCTGCTTACTAACTACCCAGATAATCGTGGCCCACATAACAGAGCTGGGGCTTGTTTCTGACAGGCTGGATTCCTCCATCACCCCATGCGCCACTGGCAATTATAACCCAGTGTGTGGGTTCATATCCATCACAGCTCTATCTGTACCACTCAAAATGCATTGACTGCTTGTGGGGCTCTCCTATTCTGTCTTGCATCCATGTTTTGGTGATTAGAGGAAAAGACATGAAATGAAGGTGATAGATTACATGAAAAAGCTTCTCTGCATGTTGGGGGGGGGGTGATTCCAAATAATACCCTGCCCTGGCTGCTCTTAAGCTCCTCACAGAAGTCACCAGCCCATCACAGGTGTATCTACGTGAGAACAGGGTCAGGGGGCCAATGTGCCAGTGAATTAGAGCTGAGCAGGAGGTGATGTGAGTGAGTGCATGATCACTAGCAGCAATCAAGACAGACAAAGCAGTGAGTAGGTGAGATGGCCTGGGAGTGAGGGGGTAAGTGGTTCCCCACAGGCCAGCTATGGATGTTAGAGTGTACCTAGGGGCAAGAGCACTGTGGGGTTGGCTGTGGGACCAAGGGAGTCCTGGTCAGCTCTGGGGGTGTGTATATGTACACAACAGTCTGAAAAAGCCACTGGAGTGGGACTATGGCCTTGGGGTCCATGTGTCCAGGTGCCAGCAACCAGAGACACTGGGATCCAGCTGAAGCTACTGGGCAGACAGAGTTTGAGCACAGGTACTGGGGAGATCCACTTCGTATGTACATACACATGTACAAATATATACACATATATACCACTTTGTGTGTGTGTGTATGTATGTGTGTACACATACATGTATAAATGCACACGCACGCACACACATATATTGTCCCTAGTGAACCTCCATCCTACTCAGCCAGAGAGGGAACAGAAG
Organism: Lophotriccus pileatus; assembly: GCA_035583135.1. Lineage (NCBI taxonomy): Eukaryota > Metazoa > Chordata > Aves > Passeriformes > Tyrannidae > Lophotriccus > Lophotriccus pileatus. The sequence continues at coordinate 24,277,130 of JAWWES010000094.1, read as the reverse complement.
AGGCAATGTCTGTCTGTCTGTCTGTGTGCCTGCTCACGTATTAATATGTATATATGTGCTCTGTACTGTGCTCTCTGTGTGTGTGCCTACTGTAAACACATCTTGGGACTTGCTACTGGTTGGACCAGTAGCAAGTTGGATCTACAGCAGCCTCATCTTCTTCAGGCTGTCAAATCTGGCATCATAAATTTTCCTCTAACAGTTGGCACTGTTGTGGGATCCGTACCCACCTCTAGATTGCTGGCAGCATTATCACTCATGACCAGTATGATGTTTTAATAAAGAAACCTGTGTACATTCTAAGTAGTGGATATGCAGTGAGTATGTAAACATTTAACCTTTTAGTACCACCTAATAGTTTTGAATGTTTCTTGTTTTAAATATTCTACTTGATTTGTTTTTTACATAGTAACTGTATATTGAAAGAATACTCCTTGGTAGTTAGTGAAAACACAGAAGGGCTGCAAATAGGTATCTTTTCCTAAAAAATACAAGACTTTTACAAATAATACAAACAATAAGGCAGACACAAAGAATGAAAGAACACAGATAACCAAATTATTTGATTGACTCATATGCCTTCATGACTTTCACATGGCCACATCCCCTCTGAGAAGAGAGAAGTTACCTGAATGCAATTCCAATTTCTTTTTCCTGATTACTCTGCAATTTCCCCAATAAATCCAGTCACGAATGAACTTGTCAACATATGAGAATGATAGTTATTTGCTAAAGAATTTTTGAAGTAATGTGCATTTAGAAAATGTTGTGCATAGCTGTGAGGTTCAACTGAAATTGCTTTGACAATTATTGTAAGAAACTCTTCTTTGAAATTATATGTTGCTATGTGTCACCATATCCCTTTTGCCCTTAAACTATGGCCATTTAAAGAGTTCTTTCAAGTTTGTTTGTGCATTTGCATGGATACGTAGATAATAAAGGCCATTTCAGTAGACCAAACATAGTTTATCTTCACACATTCATAAGTGGCTTCTTTAATAAAGTGCCACAGGTTAGCTCTTACCTATAGCGTAAGAAATTCTGTGGAAGACAAAACCAGTGCTTAGGTGGGATTTCAGTAGTAATTACTGCTAAATGGTTTGTCACCATTCCAGCTCCTTCCAGCCAGCAAACCTCAAAATTTAGCTTTTTGGGGAAAAAAAACAATAAAATAAAATTTGAAAAAAAAAAAAAAAAAGGTTTTGCCTTTCTCATGAACTTGTCACCACATGTATTTTAACTAGATAAGCTGCATCTGGAAGACGCCAAAGGACGTAGCTGATCAAGGTCAGTCTTTGTATGTGCAGATCCACTGACAGTTTAGGCAACCTTGAGTTTTGGGCCTGACCTATTCTCTTCAAAAGTTACTCAGAGGTGAGCTGGGGTGGAGTGAGGGGGAATTCACACAGATCAGATGCCTCTCTTTTCTGCAATTCGTAGCTGAATTGGAAGACTTCTGTTGTGCATTGGGAAAGACTTGTAGGGGAACACTGTGCCTTTTCACTGAATTAAGTTTTGTATGATTTCTCTTCAGTGGTCTGTGCCAGCCATGGTCTGTGCCAGCCAAGGTCTATGTCTCCAAGGATGCTTTGATACCTTCCTAAATTTTGAGCAAGGTATCCTTCTACTGCTAAGGGCAAATCTCCTCACCTTATTCATGAATTACACAACTTTCAAATTTGGACCATGAACACAAACATCTGAATATCTAAATATTGCACAAACATTAGTTCAATTAAAAGTAGTTGTAAGTATACAGAGAAAGCATTTCTTATCCTCATCAAGCAGTTTATCTTTGAAATGTTCTCATTTTTTTAATTAAAAATCATTTGCATGGTGGGCACACCATGCAACTTCAGTAATTTGAGTTAAAATTACTCAAACCATTGAAGGAGCTCTTTTCAGGCAAGAATTTGCTTTGTGTCTTTGCTTAGAGCACTGCAAGACATTACCTAGCACAGTCCCCCTGCAAAGAAGGCACAATGAGGTTCAGCAGCTAGTTTTTGCCTCACACACAGTGTGTGCCTAAAACATTTTACTCACCTCAGTGAGGGTGAATTTCATCCCAGGTTGTGGAATGCACAGGACTGCAAAAAGTCAGACAACAGTTCTTCCCTTTTTACAGAACCAAATAAAATGAAATATAAAATCACCAGGTGCAGTTTTAAGCGCATCAGTAATATTTTTTTAATAGCTAGATGTTGGAAATACGTCCCAAGAAATTTATTCCCGGTGGAGAAAAATGTCTGAAGAAAAATAAAACTGAAGAAAAGACAGCTTTGGGAGGTAGCTGAACTATTGAAGCAACAGGTAACTTCCTACTTCAGAGAAACTGTTTTTATGTTATAAAAGCGCTAACCGCATTGTTAGAAAATACCCTGCTTGTATGTAAAATGTAGTTTTGATTACTCGATGAGCCCTCCCCTTATGCTCACTAGCCCTGCTAGTTACAATTTATGGTTTTTCACCATTTTTGCTGTGTCTCCTTAGTCATATTTGGATGTATACTCCATTTATGGAGACCCCTTTGCATGAAACTCCCTGAAATCCTCCCCAAATTCCACACATTCCATGTTCTATGGATAAAAAGCTAGCTCACACTGTAATAAAGGCTCTTTTTCCTTTTTACCCACCTTGACCCTTTGTCTTCACTATTAGTGGAGTATCTGAGAACCCACGGTCTGAATATCTCAGGGTGTTACAGCTATCACCGCTGATAGCTAGATTTGTAGATAAATATATGTAATGTTGGTACCCTTTTTGTGAATAAGAACAACACTGATCATTTAATGAAAGCAGTTAATTAATTATTTCTATGTCCTTGAATTACAAATTTATTTATGGAAATTAATGTAATTCCAAATAATAAGCAAAACATTTTCTGGGCTTGTTTCTTTTGCCTCACTGTCTGCCTGCCAACTTCAACTTTTGTTTGATGTCTACAATCATTGTATTACTTTGGTGATGCAATCACTGATGACTGATGAAAACTTTCTCATGCAAAATAAATCAAAATAAATTTTCATAGAAGAATTTCTTACAATAATTGCCAAAGCAATTTCAGTTGAACCTCACAGCTGTGCACATTTTCTAAATCAACATTGCTTCCATAATTCTTTAGCAAATAACTATCATTCACATATGTTGACCTGTTTACAGATATTTAGAGATAAAAGTTCAGCTTTAATTGCATTAAATGTGAAATCATAGATGACTAGCCACCTAGCAGATCAGTTCCATTTTATTCACTTAATACTGAGAATTTGTCTGCCCCTATGAAACACAAGGTTGTTGTCAGTTGCAGAAATTCAGATACTTTAATTTTCTGACAAAAAATGGATTTAAAATTCCATCTTATTTATTATTCTAATATACTTTGAAATTTAGAAAGTTTGCTAGTGTTTGCACCTGTTGCAGTTTCAGAAATTTGTGTTCAAAAGAGCTGCATGATAAAATATGAGTAATGTCTTAACAGATGGATTTTCAGTTCCATAGCAATAGCTGGAAATCTGAGGCAGAGTAGGGCAGGGATGTATTATTGTTTTCCCTCTATCAGCCTTAGTATCACCATCTGGCTTTCAATTATGGAACTGCAACAAAGCCTATTTTCTCTTTATCACCATCTGGCACCTCACAGTCAAGTGACAGAGTCACAGGACAAATTTCACTGAAGGTTTTAAGATTTTCAGCTATTCAACTTGTAAGGTAAACAGAAGCTGACGTGCTGCATATGAAGTACTAAAATAAGCAGTCTAAGGATACAGGCACTGGAACTTGATCAGCTGCACCTTCAGGGAAGAGAGACTGGGAAATGGCCTGATTTTGGTCTGCTTCAACCAAGATTCCAGATGATTTGTGGGGTCACACAGTTTGGATGTGACCACCCTTGAGGCACCACCTTTGGATAAGGCAATGAGATTTTGACAGGAGTGTGGACAGGCCATTTAGTTGCCATCTAGGCCACAGAATAATGCCGAGGACTATTTATTAGATTAGCACAAGAGTCCTGCTGTTTGAGAAGAGTAATGCTATTATTCCTACACATCCAAAATGTGAGAAAACACCAATGTGCCTCTGTTTACCAAGTGACCAAAGTATTTGGTTATCTGCTGTTTGTAGCTGCTAGCGTGGGACTATTATGCAATGCACTGATGTTTTTGGAATCTTTCCACCTCTGTGTGAAGAATCTCTGTGATGGCAGGAATAGTTCTGTGTTAAGGAAACTGTTCTGAACGCATGACAGTTTTGTTAATAGCTTCAATACTATGCAGCGAAATACTGAAAAAAATGGATGCTTAATTAAACCTAAGTTATTTTCAGATAAAACTAGGTGATAATTTTGGCTGGGATAGTGTTAATTTTCTTCACAGTAGCTACCATAGGGTTATGTTTGTATTCGCAATTGAAACAGGGTTGACAGCACAGGGGTGTGCTTTCATTTCCGCTGAGCAGCGCTTAAGCAGAGTCAAGGCTTTTGCAGGTCCTTGTCCCACCTCACCAGTGAGGAGGCTGGAGGTGCACAAGGAGTTGGGAGGGGACACAGCCAGGACAACTGATCCCAACTGACCCAAGGGATATCCCACAGCATATGGCACCATGCTCAACATATGAAGATGGAGGAAGAAGGAGGAAGGGGTGGATTTTCGTAGTGATGGCATTTGTCTTCCCAAGTCACCATTACGTGGGATGGAGCCCGGCTTTCCTGGAGATGGTTAAACACCTGCCTGAGGATGGGAAGCAGGGAATGAATGCCGTGTTTTTCTTTGCTTGTGCTCATGGCTTTTGCTTTACCTATTAAACTGTCCTTACCTCAACCCATGAGTTTTCTCAATTCTGCTGTTCCAATTCTCTCCCCCAAACTGATTCTGGGGGAGTGAGCAAGTGGGTGTGTGGTACTTAGTTGTTGACTTGGGCTAAATCAAAACACGGTGAAAAGAAATTGCATTTATTTATTACAGCATTTGAAAATTCTTGCCATAAGCCCTTGTTTCTACCGTACTAGAAATGTAGACTCAATTATTTATCCACTGACATCATACATGGGACTTTCATGCAATTACAAGGCATTTTCTGTTAGCTTTTGTTCACAATGTGTTTTCTTGCATGTACCTCATGTTCTTCAAATTGTATATGTGTACTTTAATTAAAAGTACTGATAGGTCAACTAACTACTATATCAAGGTTTAAAAAGAAGTCAATAGAAGATGTTTAATAATGGCTGGAAGTAATGGTACATACTACTGGCCTTAAGCTGCCCACTTAAATTGCCCCCTTTCAAGAAACAACAAATCATGTCACAATTTTTTTTATTCCTTGTCCATCAATAAAATTATTGCTCTTCTTGCTTTATGTGTATGACAAGTACTAGACCTTTGGCAAAATTAAGCCTAAATAACATTTTATGATTTAGAGTAGCTTTTGGACAGCAGCAATGGTTACATCCTGTTCTTTAAAGAATATGAATGTTCTGTAGCTAAGAGAAATCACTGAGAGAAAATGTTAATTTTGAAAATTCAGGTTGCCTTCACCTGTGAGATGCTCCTATTTTACACTGGTAAATTGCACCCTCTTAATGCTATTGACATCATACTTTTCATAGAAATTGGAGTAAAGTACCAGTGAATAAGATCTAGAAAACATTATTTTAAGAAAATGATAAGCTAGTTTTCTTTCAGCTAGATTTCATATGATTGTTTTTCAAATTTATGACTTTTCTCAAAGTCTTTCTACCTCCAACATTTATGTAATCCTCAAATAAAATGAAACTACATAATGCCCCTCTATGTCCATCTTCTAAACCTAGAGCAAGTGAAAAGGAATACATCATAACTTTATTTTTGTGAGTTTATGTTCATTATGGCCCTGCTTCTGGAAAAAGAAAGTGGGTAATTAAGCACAGAAGACAATGTATTGTTTCTGTGCATGTAATTCTGGCCTTTGCAGCTTTTAAGAAAAAAAAGAAATGTTTATCTGCTCTCTTTTGGGAACTGAATGTGCAGTAAATGTGCATTAGAGTTATTTTGCTAGACTTCCTACTGGTATTTAAGAGGAACTGCTTCTCATCCGGAATTGCTTGGTGTCCTCTAAAAACGTTAAAAAAAATTTCTGATTTGTAGTTTCTACAGACATGATTCATACTTGCTGAATATTGTTTAATATAATGGGGACACCCTATAGGTGATTAGAAAGTGTAAGTGAAATATTTGCCTCTGTGATGAAATAAGCAGAACAGACTATTTATTGGGTCTGACTTATTAACAGTAAGTAGTGATACATACACATATCTTCCTCCATTCCCAGTGAGTGATGTTTGGGGCATGTGAAAACTTGCATGGTTAGGAGGTACTCATGGATTCCCACTGGGAAGTTACTGCAGCATGCACAAAAGCTATGCAGAATGGCATTACTTTGGTGAACATCATGATTTGAACTCACAGATATGTGGTTGTGATCGTTCTCACACAGCATATCTCATGCCACTAACCTCTAAATTGCACCTATCTTGGCAAAAATATGCAGGTCCTATTCATGCAGCAAGTGTACTTCCAGGACAGGTCTTTTTCTCATTCAGAAAACTAAGAAAATCACCTTTGGCAGGGATGGCAACAGTCCCATCTCCACCACCTGCTGGGCAATGCACCCATTCACAACTGAAGAGCTACACAACACCAAGGTGTCTGCCCTTCAGTTCCAGAGATTTAATCACAGTTTGCAGGTTTCACCTTACAGGCAGAGACACTGCAAGTAGGGGCTTTAAATGAATGAAGCAAAGTCTCATTATAATCCACTAACCAACTTTTAACTCAACAGAACATTTTTAATTCCATTCAAATCATTTCTCAAAAAGCCAAATGGAGCGGTATGTCTGTAAAAGAAGCTGAACTAAGAAGATATTCGATCTTGAGTAAAATTAGTGGCAAAGTATGTAATGAAAAACAACCAGTGATTTCCAATTTATTTTTTGAGTTCTCTTTCAGGGTTAGCAATAATTTTATACTGTAAAAGGAATATTAATATTTTTCAAAATATTATTTTTCACAAGAAATTGTAAATTTTATATGAGTAGAATTTTTTAAAAATACATTTTGGAAATGTTTAAAAATTGAAGTTTTGAGCTCACTTAGCATTGAAAGTACTTTTTTTTAAACTTTAAATTGTATACATGACATATGATTATATATTATATAAATATGTATGTGGATGCTAAACCACATTTTCTTTATTTTTAAATTTTAAAAATATATGTATATTTCTGTTTCTAGATAAAGACACACCTAATGATAGGGTCCAAATCTTAATTCAGCCATTGATTTCATCCTACCTAGATGCCAAATAATATGCTAAATACTGGGGCAAAGAAAACACAAGAACACCAGTGTGAGCCCAACTCTTCAGAAGTTCATAAGGTTAAGCATTTTTATAAACCGGAAAAAACTTATTGTACATGCTAAACCCAAAACAGCACTGTTTGAATTCTTGTGACAGAAGCTTTTAAGTCCCAGTACAGTAAATAAAGGAAATATTTTCAAGACAATTAGAAATGGCTGAAGCATTTTTGATACATTTAATATTTCTTGTTAAATGATCAGTGATTTGAAGATTATTTAATTTCACTTGAAGTAGCACTGTAATCTTTACTTACAATAAAGGTAAATGCATAATCCTTCTTGTTTCTATAGGAACTGCATTTTCAGAGCTAATTACAAAGTATAGTTGTGATCTTCTTATTCCTTCCTTTTCCAGACCTTATGGCAAAATAGAAGTACAACACCCTTTCAAAGGGCCTTTACAACTAAAGAGGTAACAGTCTCTTTTAGATTGTGATATGCACATAATTCCCCAGAGCAAAGACGAAAAAGTCTCATCAGCTTTGATTTTTATATGGAGACCTGACTGAACAGCCAGCAGTATGGAAACATTTGACTTCTTGTTTTGCATTTTTGTTTTATCTCTCCTGAAAGCCAAATGCCTACAACTGAAAGAAAATGGCAAGCTTCTCAAGCTGCACTAAGTTCTGGCACCTTACTACAGAAGTACCTTTTGAGATTCACAAAATACGTATAATTGAACTGGTAGCACAACTGATATTTGACTGAAGAGATGCAGGAGAGTTCTCAAAGTTTTCTATTGCTTCATTGTTTGAAGGAGTTCCCTTTGGTGATCCACGCTCCTTGAGTTCGAATCAGTTTTTTTCAGATTACCTTGTAGCATCTCCTTACATCAGAAACAACTCTGAAGATACCATAGTGATAACCTGAGTATTTTCAGTCTCTATTTTCAGTTTGTAGTAAATCAGTTTTTATGTATAGCTATCCTGCTTTATCTTCCACTTAGAGTAACACTCATAAGGCAGCAGTATTCAGAAGAGACTCCCATTTCTTCTTGTCAGGACACTTCTTGGAGTAGATGCAGTTCTTTATAATGCTGTTTATAAATCTTCAGCGACTACAACTACACTTAACGGGCAAATTCTAGGTACTTCTGTATGCAATATAAAATTTTCAGTGATGATGAAAACATCGGTGCAATTTTCTCAGAACAGCAATCTGTTTGTGTTATTAGCAGTCCACAGAAATCACAGTAATGTTTTCTGGGCTTTTTTTCTTTTTTTTTTTTTTTTTTAAATTAACTACAGTTCAAGAGCTGGGACCCAGTGTTAACATATTTGGGTACTCAGTTTGAGAACAGCTGGAGGAACCTTGTATTATGTGGCCAGCACTTTCTAAAAATTGGTTAATTTGAAAAAGTCAGTGAGAGAATTGCGTTTTAATCCACATAATAGGGAGTTTAGTTTATGAAAACAGTTTTACCGGATATTGTTTATTTCTGGTTCTTCTCCAAACTTTGCAGGAACTCTCAATCCTTTTATTACAGATCATTCCCTCCTACTGTTTCCCTTCAAGACATTCCAGATAATGTAGTATAAGCCATAGCTCTGCTGTGTGGATGTTTGGCACATGATTCTGGATTAGCAGTGCTTCCTTTTATTGATAAGTGCATTATGTGTATTATAGCATCATCAGAGGTAGGGCCAAGGTCAAGATGCTGCTCTTTAACTTCGTATTTATCAGTGGCTAAAAGCAGCTAGTTGCTCTTCTTTGGTTTTAGCCTCCCTTTTTTTGGGTGGCTTATGCCAGAGAAGGAGCCAAACAGGAAGTCTTGATAGCCCTGAAATAACAACTGAAACTGATGGGAAAAGCTTCTGTTGTGAAGACAAGTTTTCTTAGCTCTGAAGTATGGCTACCAGGGCTACCTCTTGAAAGAAAAAGGAGAAACACATAACCTCGGACAAAATAGAAGAATAAAGAATTATGTTTAATTTGTGTTAGCTTCCCTCATTCTAAATTATCCACTTCCAACATGTCTGGGCTTTGAAGAATGTGTTATGTGAGTTTTCCTCCCACCCTGCTATGTTAGCAAAAAGCAACTCACCATTATCATTCAATTATTTGGGACTTTCAAATCACTGCTCCTATTGGTAAGAGAAATTCCTTAAATGTACCAATAGTTCATCAGTTTTGTAACATAGATTTCTGAGGACTGCAGCCTCCACTCAGCATTCTACAGAAAGGGATACGATTTGCTGCTAGTAAAAAAAAATTAAAAAGAAATAAAAGATCATTCTAAGACTCATCTTAGGGACTTGGCATTGCTGCTCCTGAGTTGCTCAGTATGAACCTGCCACTCCATGTACTCCTTTAAAAAATGTGTTAAACGCAACTAATTCAAAGAGTACAAAGAACGCAGAGTGGGGTACCAAGCTCCCAAACCCATGCAGCACTGACTTCTGCAAGTGCAGGAAGGAACAGGGGCAGCAACAGCCCTTCCACCAGCAAGCGCAAGACAAGCAAGCAACGAAGAGGCTGGAGGCACCCTCATATCGTCCTCTCCACAGCACGGTCTCCAGGACGCCTCGGACGCGGCCACCTGCAGAACACAAGGCCGACGGCGACGGTCATCGGTCACCTGGCCTGTCGGGTCCGTGCCCGCCGCCGAGCCGTGCCAGACCCCCGCGCTCGCCCGCCGGGGCCTCCCTGATGAGCCGGCGTCACCCCCCACCCCCGACCCACCGGACAGCGCTCTCCGCTCTCACGGAGCTGCCCGGCGTTCTCTCTCTCCCAGAGGTGCCGGGCGCTCCCTCTCTCCCGCCCGGACCTGCCCGGCGCTGCCCCGAGCGGCGCCGTCGGGCGGGGCGCGGGACGGTCCCAGCGCGATCCGCGGGTCCCGCCGGCCGCGATCCCGCGCCCTCCCCGCGCACCGCCCCTGAAATGGCCGCCCAGCCGCGCGGGTTTCTGCCTCTTCCGCGCCCCCCCCGCCTCTCCCGGGGGAGACACACCCCCAAACCGCGGCACCCCGCGGAGGCGGCGGCGCTCCGACCTCTGAGCCGCGGTGCTGCCCTGGCTTTCCCGGGAAGCGGCGGGCGGGAGCAGCGGTGGAAAGAGGGGGCGATCGACCGCGCCACCGCCCGCGCCGGGGCAGCGGGGGCGCCGCGACTCGCGGTGCTGCGGGGGCGCTGCGCACGCCCCCTCCTCACGGCGCGGGAGTGCAAATAAGGGCCGGCCGGCTGCCGGTCCGCGGCGCGGCCACCTCTCCGCAGCCCACCGGCGACCGGGTGGCTCGGCCGCCGCTCCGCGAACCGCTCTGCCTCCCCGAGGTATCGCCGCTGCCTCGGCGGGACTCGCCGGCGTGTGAGCCGCCGCGCGGAAGGAGCCGCTCCGCCTCTGACAGAGACGCGCCCCCCCTTCCCGCCCCGCCGCCCGCCCCCCCGCCCCGCGAGCCGGCGCTGCCTCCCCGCGCTGCCGGAGCCGCCGCCTCGCCTGCCCGCCCGCCACCGCGCCCCGCTGCTTTCCCCCTGGTGCCTGGCCCCACCGAGGGGCAGGCGCCCAGCCCAGCCCTCGCCCCCGCCGCCCGGCTGCGGCTGCCGCGTCTCTCGCCCCTCGCCGCAGAGAAGGGGCAGCGGCGACTGCCAGGCGGGAGCAGAGGAGAGGAGCCGCCAGCGGCTCGGGCAGCGCGCTGCGTCTCGGTCTCCGGGGATGGACTGGGCTTCGCCCTGCGCCTCAGCCTGCCCGCGGAGAGGAGGGCGGTGATCGGCCGCCCAGCCCGCCAGGAAGGAGAGGCACCCCCGCCTGCGCCGCGGGGCCGGCACGACCCTGCTGACGCCCGGTTAAATGTCACGGCTCGCCGTCCGCTCCCCGCCGCCGCCCCGCGCATCGTTCACCTCGGGAGGGGGCTGTGAAGGTGGCGGCAGAGGCAGCCTCGGCTGCGGCGCGCCCCGCCGCCACTCGGCGTGAGGGAGCGCCCAGGCAGCCGCCAGGTAAGCGGTGGGGGAACCCCCCGGTGCCGTCGGGGGTGGTGGCCACGGGAAGCCCATCCGTGAGGGTAGAGTAACTTTCGGGGAGCCTCCGGGGGAAGAAGAGGAGACCGCGGCGTGGGTCTGTGTTCCCCTGCCCCGCCGTGCGCCCCCCGGTGAGTGGGCTGCGGGGGGGCGAAAACCGGCGGGACGTGGGGCAGCGAGCCCTCCACCACCGCTCGCCCGACCGCCCGGCCTCGGCCCCGGCCCCCCCGGGGCGGTGGGTGCGCGGCGGACGGGGCTGCCCTCCCGGCAGCGGGCGGTGTGGGGGTAGAGGGTGTCGGGTTGCCCTAGTGGCGGGTTAGGGGGACGGGACGCCGTGCCCAGCATCACACCTCCCCTGGGGAAGAGCTTTCCCGGTCGGGCTGGAAACCGTGCGATGGGAGCAGGAGACCTCCGGGGGCTCTGAGCGACGTGACACAAACACAATAGTCCTTTGTCGCCAGTGCAGAGATGCTTCCACACCTGTGTCCACTGCCATGGTGGATATGCTCGCTGGAGTACGTGCATCAGTAAAGTGGGGCTTTGGGGGCGTGGAGGGCTGGTGGTGGTGGTGTGCGTTAAGGCACTGTTTTACCTTCTGCACGGCAAATTCAGAATAGCTCCCGTTTTAAGGAAGCAGAGGGAAGTACATGCAGGTGTTCTTGAACATACCTGGGGAAAAAATAACGGCAAGAAAATCATCTACTGTTATATCATTTCTCCAGTCTCTTGTGTCTAAATTACAAGGTTTTTTTTAAGTTCTGTTCCATAGTTGCTGGAGTAAACATCAACTGTTCTTAAGCATTTCCCCCCTATAGCTTTCCTTGCCAAGCAAAGAGCTGCAGTGGTTTTTTAGTACGTGCTGCTGTCTCAAAATACTGTTCTTTCAAAAGACTTTCTCATTTAAAAAGAAAAACGTCTCGTATAGAAAGGAAAACGTCTGAACGCTGAACGTTTCAAAAATAAATCATATCTGAACTTGCATTGCTTGCCAAGTGCTGGGGGAAGGGGAGAGGCAGAAAGGAGCACACAGCTTTTTTGTGCCTTTGTCATGAAAATGAGCCATGCAGTCTTTATGTCAGTCGAAACTATACCACGAAGGGAATGGAAGTGAAAATTAGTTTTGTAGTGTTCAGGGAGGTAAGCCGTAACCTGTAAAGCATGCACACGGTAGTTCTGAAGCCTTACCCCACTTTTTACAGTGACGCATCTGGAATTGACAGATCAACAATATAAAGTATAGGTAAGAAGATTTGTTCTCAAACTGATGTATATGCCCTGAAGTAATTATATAGCATTTAACTCATTGTTCAGGAACTACAACAGCTGTCTCCACATGAAAAAAAACAAAATGATAGGAGCTGGAATAAAAGGATACACTTTCCTGAGCTTTTATCTTTCAGTGGAAAGGACAAATTAAAAGAGATGATCAGTCTTCCTGCCATATGCAATCAAAGCACCAGCAGGTCCATTAGAGGCTACACCCTTTCCAGGAAGTGCTTCCTTGTGGAGTTGAAGCTGTTTTGTGGTCTACTTTGCTATATAATGGGCCACACAGAAGAGTGCACTAACATCAGTATATTCCTACTCCTACTATGTGTATATGTGTAAACACCCTAGTCAAAAGTGTGCTTTGAGATTTTTTTTTTCTTCAGTTCAGCACTTTAAAATGATTGACCCCCCAACTACTGTGACACCTTATTTTTCTTACTTGAAAAGTAGTGATTTTGACAGTATCTAACATGAGTGCACCAGAACAGTGATACTGTTCCTTTTAGTTAAATAGGATATCTCTGAAAACTGTTTTTACTGTTCTGAATTCCCTCTTGAGAGAGTAGGAATAACACCTACATAGACTGAACAACAAAGGTGTGATCGGATACGTATGAACAGTGTGGTTTGATAGTATAACAGTATCAGATTTTTTTGTTACTGTTCTAGAATCCTTGCATTCTCTGAAAGGGCTCTAGGAGGAAATGTTACCCTGGGTAGTAGCAGCAAGAGGTGAAGAAATATAAAGTATTAGAGAAGCTCGTTAGTTTAAGCGGCTGTCCACAAGTACTGTGATTACTACTATGTTGGTATGCCACTGTGTACTAAGACCAGAATTTGGGTATCCTGCAGTTAAAAAAAACAAAACAAAACAAAAAAAACCCAGAATAAGTAACTTACCCTTTGTAGCTCTGAAGCTGTATCATTATCCTTCAATACAGACAGTTAAGGAAGTCTGGAGATTGGATTATTAGTGACTCTGTGCTATGTAAGCAATGTAAATGTGCTCTGTTTAGCAATGTAAATCTGTGTTAGTGCCTTTTTCATATCTTGTTTTAAGACCATTCAAATCACACAAACACAGGGTGGGTGTGGTTTTTGGAGAGGATATCAATGAGGATTCTAGGAGGATTCCTGTGGTGGTTTTTATAAGTCATGCTAGTATGATTGTTGTCTGTTTTTAGGGGCTTTGTTTGTTTATATACATTTTGACTATCTAAACCTCAGTGAATAATGCAGGGAAAAAAGGTTAAGGAGTTCTGAAGGCTCTGTATGTAGCTGTCTGTTGGTTCATTGGCTTGTCCTTTGTGGGAAGGTGGATTTTCTTCTAGCTGTTGCTGATAATTAAAAATCCAGATGAGGGATGAGTGGATCAGTTGCAGTAAATTTATACAATACTGGGTATGTGTATTGCCGCATTCTCCTATTGCAAAGGAATTTACTTGGCTACTATTTCTTATACTAAGTACATTCTGGTTATCTGTGCTTTCTCTTCACGTTTTGTACAGATATTTAGGACATTTAAGAAAATTCTATTTCTAATTAGTCACTGATTGACATCTCTGTGTCATAGGGCTGATTTGGTTAAGCTGTCTCTAATTATGAATCTTTACAAATTATTGCTCATTTCTAATTAGTGTGGTGACTAGATTAACTGTTCATTTTCCAGAATGTTTTCAGCTCATGTATTTTCAGCCAGAAACTTTTTTTTCCTACCTAATTTTGAAAGCATAAAATTAAGATTATTTTTTTCTTCTTCCTCTTTTCTGGAGACAGTAGCTTCTCTGTTGCTTTAGAAAAAATGCTCACATAAAAGAGATAACTTTGTAAAGAATGGAATTGAAATATTTTAAATTTATAGACATTTCTCCTCAAGACATGCAGTATATCAATCAGTGTTTTCTGTGCTGAGATATCAATATTATTCCCATGAGATATGCTGAGTGGATTTCATGTTTGAATTGCTTGCTGTCTCATAAGCCTTTTTATTCCTGGGGACAATTCCATTCCTTAGTGATGAAAATCTGTGGCGGGAGGAAGCATAAACGATAAACTATCATCAGTGTTGTATAATGACATTTTGGTGGCCCATTTTCTGGTTTTTGTTTGTTTGTTGTTTTTCTTTTTTTTTTCTTTTTTCCCCTCTCAACAACTATCCTGTGAAGAAGGAGTTCATGAGTTTATTTATAATCATACTGGTGAGAGTTGTTATTTGATTAAAATCTAACGTCTCACTCCCTTTGAAACTGGAAGTAGGTATTTGTATCAGCAGATTGTAGGCAAGTCTTATTATATATTGATATACCATTTGATCTCCAGCTTGGTTATTATTATGAAAGTCCTATTAGGTCAGTGTGTATATTTAGTGAACATCTTTTCTGTGAGCTGGAATTAGTGAACTGTTTAACTCATCTTCCAGAAATACTCCTAATTACATAGAAATAAAAATAAGGGTGCATTGAAAGTAATACTTTAAGGTGGAAATATTTTAAACTGCTTCTTAGTATTGAGCAGTACTTTAGCTAGTATTTTTGTTATTCTCTTCATAGTAGGCAAGAAATTCCTTCTAGTTTTTCATTACAAGGAAATGCCAAATTATACCTGACTTGGTGGTTTTTAAATGATATAGTCAAAGGAGGGGATGTTTTTTAAAAAATATTTCAGAAGACTAAATGTGTCAGAAGGAAATGGACATGTGAATTTTCATCTGATGGACCAATTACATTTTCTAAAAAGAAAGACAATTGAGAAAATTGAGTTTTCGTTTGACAAATAAAGCAACATAACTTGTTAGCTGTCAATCTCAAAATTAAAGTTGCAGTGAAAGAAAAGAAGGTCAAATAGTAGTAAAATTTTGTCATAATTGAAAATAAAACTGTAATTTATTTAAATAGAGTTAACAGAATTAGCAGAAAGATTTGTCTGTATAAAAATCTCTATTG
Organism: Lophotriccus pileatus; assembly: GCA_035583135.1. Classification (NCBI taxonomy): domain Eukaryota; kingdom Metazoa; phylum Chordata; class Aves; order Passeriformes; family Tyrannidae; genus Lophotriccus; species Lophotriccus pileatus. Next base: position 24,261,584 of record JAWWES010000094.1, on the reverse strand, counting down.
TGGAATTTATTTGATTAACTGCAAAATGACTGTCCGTTGGTTATAATAAAGAAGAATAATTATTCTACAGTCCTATTTCTTTTTGTTTAGCTAGGACTTATACAACAGTATCTGTGATTAATATTTTATAACTTTTAATAAACATATGCTCTATTTTTACCTTTTTTTTTTAATAAAAATTGCATGCCTTCTTAAAGCCATTATTCTTCAGGTCAAAACAGATTCTTTTCAGTGGTAAAAAATCAGATGTATCCTGTAAGACTAGAGGTAAGATATCTTAACTCTTATTTTTTATATTTCAAGTTATAGTGTAAAAAATTTCATTTTTTCTGATGTTCAAGTTTAATGCTTAGGAGCAACCAGTGGTCTCTAGTTCAGATTATGGAAACTTAATGGGACTGCACACCCTCACTTCTTCTCCCCTCCAGCCCCCAATAATTTTATCTTCAGTGCTGAAAACTTGTATGAGCCATGGGGTGGCATTTACTGAAGCAAGGCAAAGACCATCCCTGAGCTGTACAAATGCAGAGCCTCATCTCTGAGTGAGATTTCACCAGCGTCCCTTTTCTTGACAGTTTTCTTGTAACTGAGAGTATGATATGGGGAATCACAACGCTAGAGAAACCGAATAGACTGGCCTTAGAACAGGACAGCTACATAGACTGTCATCCTCTGTTCACTTTCCAGCTTCCAGGTTATTCTTTCCTTCTATTATTTCCTTCACTTTATCTTGTTTCTGAGAAAACATGAAGTTTTCATCAAATGGTATTTATCTCTTGATTGCTGCAATTCATAACTGCATTTCAACTTGTGTTTTGGTGAAGTCTTTGTGGAATAGCAGTAGATACTGGCTGTGAAGACCTTTGTAAGAGAGATTCTTTCAAGTAAAACCTCAGTTTGCCATTTTCTGGATTTTGTTTCCTTTGAAGTAAAAAACTTTATGTTTCTCTGTGACAAGTCATTGAGTAAGTTCCCATTCACAGCATACGTGGGCCTCAGCACTGATATTTTCCCATGGGTGCCTTTTGCAGACCAATGTGTATCAAAATCTATCAAAATCATCACACCTCCCCCATCTCTGGAATGAATCAGTTATGCAAGGATCCAGAGAGTTCATCCTGCAATTCCCACTTCATGTTCTTGTTTTAGGACAAATCGTACTGCCCACAAGAGATAATTTTCAAGGGAGAGATGTTTATGTATGTGTAGGGCACATGCAAAGACCCAACTATCATTTGTTGCAAGCAAAGTTACAAAGACTGTGGATAAATCAGGAGAGAGATAAGAAGAGAAACAAGCTCTTTGGGAAGAAGAAATTCTGCTTCCCTGTAAGTTCTGGAGGAAAAAGGAAGGAAAAGATTTTAAGATTGTGACTTTGCAACTTTCCAGACCCTTAATTAGGTCTGGAACAGCTGTCAGCCCCAGTAAACAGGAGGTAGACTTTGTGGCTGCTTGTGACAAAATCCCATGTTTCTGAAGTGGAAAGAAATAGGGGGGGCTGAATCGGGAACAATGTTGATGTATGACTGGGAATGAGAGAGCCAGACAGGCCTGTGGCCTCTCAGCATCGATGTGTCTGGCTGTTCTCAGAAGTAACCAAGTGCACTTATGCTTAAAAATTGTGATTCAGTTCTCCAGAACTCGGTCCTGAAAGGAGAGACTGTGTTGCTATTCCTGACAAGGGTGTTAGAAAGTGCTAAGAGATTCAGAAAACTAACCACTCATCTTCAGTGGTCACATTTGAGTACAAAACTTGCTGTAGATGTTGTTCTGAGTACCTCCAGTGCTGTACGTAACTATCCAAACCAGGGCAATTTTATACAAGACAAGATGACATTTAAAATTTTATTAAAATAAAAAAATACATTCACCGGTGGTAACACGAATAGATTTTTGATTAGAAAGCCATGAAAAATTTAGTGTTATTAAGGTATATGGGGAGGAACAAATGAGAAATGCATTGAGTTTATATTAGTATATGAGGTAGTCTGGAAGAATATGCAGAATTTTATATTAGCATATGGCTTTATAGTTGTTTTGACTGTTTCTTTTTTTCTCTTTTGAACTACTGAGTGGGACCAACCAAATCTGTTGAGAAAATGCCTGTCTTACGCCAACTTTTGACTGTTTCCCAGTGTATACCAGCACACCTTACCATGGGAAAGAAGCAATTTGTGTTATAGGCAAACATGAAAACAAAAGGTGTTCATTTATCGTAGTCTAGGTAGTGAAAGCCTTTAAAAAATGAGTGGATCAGTTGAATTTAACATAAAAGTTTCTCTGCACTCATAGCATAAACAGACCCTTGTGCAAACAAGAATTAATTTCAATTGGGAATGGAATGAGTTTTCTAGTCTAGGTTATAAAGTAGATACGTAGATTCAGAAAAACTTAAAACCCAAGACATTCTTGTTTCCGTTGCCTCCACAGATGATGAGGAGCAAGTAATTACCTTAGAGATGCTGCAAAAGTAGTGAAGAGAGGTATCAGGATAAAAAGGAGTGGAACAATTGTAGGAATTAAACTGCAGTAAATCATAAGCTTACAATCACTTGCTTCCAAGGTTCCTGAAGGTAATACATAGCTGCACATCTGACTGACTTCTGAATCTGTAATTTATTTTTAAATACTATGTCTTACCTGGAGGATAGACAACTGTTAGGAAGAAAATTATGTCAGGAATTAATAAGCAGGAGTCAGACCACAAAGAAATAATTGAGAAAAATAAGTGAAATCAACATCCCAAAACATTTAGATGAACATATGAGGAGGATATAAGACTGCTGCTTACTTTAGGGATACACGTGTACAAATTTGCTGGTGGAAACAGTCCGATCCAACCTCCTTCTCACTATCAGCGTGACTTAAAGTGAATTCAGTTATAGACTTTCTATCAAACACTTCTCTTACTAATAATTTATTTTTTCGACCTGTTCATTTATTGTTATTAAAAGCTTGATTAAAGGAACGAAGTTGCATGTGTGTTCTTAGAAAAAAAAAAAGTAACTAATTTGACATTGTCATACTTTACAACAAACTCTTCTGTGGTTTTCTCAGACCATATTCTGAAAATGGAAGTTGTGTTGAGTCACTAGGTCTTTCTTACTCTTTGATAGGTAGAGTTTTCAGGAAAGAAGTCATTTGGGACTTTGAAAAAACTAGTTCTTATAAGAGATAGATATAATTTCTACTTTGATATGGAAGTAATTAAGTACTGGACAGTGTTATGCCTTGGGGATGGCAAAATAAGTCATCAAGTTACTCCTCTCAATCAATGACAAGTTAAAAAGTTTTGTACATTAGCACAAAAAAAATATTAAAGAGGATACAAAACTTTTACTGAGATCTATTTCAGTTATTGTTTTGGACTTTTGCTGTGTGAACAGTTTTGTAGTTTTGAAAACAAAGGTAAAGGGGAAAAAAATCCTTATGATATGTAGATAATTAAAATCCTACATATACATTAACATGTCAAAGCTTTGAAAAGAAAAAGTTAGAGATTCCATGAGGGTATTTAATAACACTAGTTTCTATGATTTTTTTCCATTAGATAAACAAAAAGTCATATAGGTAAAGAAATTTAAATTACTAAATATTTTTAAATTAATAATCCATTCACCAAAAAATGGGGAAGTAAGAATTTAAAGAGTGTTTTCTCCCAAGATATGGAGGTATTCTATCCAAGCCTCTTTTTTTTTTTTTTTTTAACTGCAATAGAAGAGCAAGAAAATATTAAAGTATTAAAAAAAAATGCATGCTCTGAATACAATTAAAAAAGTCTTTTTCATTGTGTCATGTTACACAATTACTTCTTCGGGGATTTTAGCTTTTCTGCTGAAGCAATTTACATTGCTCTAAAGGAGAGATACCAGACAGTAAGAACCATCAATTTAATTTTTGCTCCACTGGTTACTGCACCACTAACATGCTTGACTTACATGACTGTTTGACCAGTACATGCTACTCTTCATAGTCTTGCTTAAAAACAGTTGAGATACTATTTTGCAGTGTGGGTAGACAGTAGCTTTCAAATGCTTACATTAGCACCTGCTTACAATAATTTAGTATGTTTTAGCAATACATCATCTTGATATTAGATTATAAAATAACCCAATTTGAATTCTTTATTTCTGCTTAGTATTGCTTGGTTTTGCTTTAAAGCAGCTTGTTATGAGTATTTGAGATATTCTGTCTCATTTGTATATATGTCAGGTGAGAGTTGCAGAAAACAGATCATGGTTAGATTTAACAGCTACCAGACTCCAACAGTTCATTGCTCATTCATTAGGGTAACAGTACTGAATATTTGGTTCATCTAAAAATAATGACTTTTTGTGACTATTGCCTTTTATAAAGTAATAAAGCTATTGCTTAGTTTGCAGTTGAAAGACACTGTAGTTTAGTTGGAAATTGGAGTTTTACTGGAAGTAAGGAGATATTTCATATAGAAGAATCAATCTTCATCACTGTAGGTGTTCTGTAAAAATATAAGGAATCTGTATCATGTCCATGGCTGGTGGAATTTATACTTATATGTTTAATCAAGATCACAATTTTATGCTAGCTGGGTATTAACAATATAAGGAAGTACACTAAATAAGTGCCTGTAATATCTCAAGAGCTTACATTTCTGCTTTAATTATATTCATCTTAACTGTATAGTGTTTCTCTTGGTACCAGTAATATTTCTTATGCTTTCTGGACGTGTGAAAAAACACTGTACTGATATGGTAGAGAGGAGGACATGCAGATAACTGGTATATTTTTTAAATTTTCTACTTTTCTACTGAAAGAGATTTCATTATTATTTTCTTCAAGTACATTCACTCTGGACATGTCCTTGGATCGGTATGGAGGCAGAAAAGGAGAACAAAGAGATATTGAAATAAGACATATCTAGAAGTTTCTAAAGCCTCTTCAAAGATGGTGTCAGACATGCAAAGTCAGTTTGCAGTACATGCTTTCTTCAGCAGCTGTCAAAATAGAACCTGTTCTGATGTAAGGCAATAATGATCACATCTCTGATGTGAAATTGTGAATAACTCTGAAAATTAAGCAGTGGCTTTGGCCCATGACATGTTACCAGTATATTCTGTTATATATAGGCTATTCAGCTAACAAAACTTTATAATTTAGTGTTTGCTCAGTCTTTCTGTAGCAAAGAGAAAACTGCAGAAAGTAATCCGGTAATATAGTCCTTTTTGTTGATTTAAATTAGAACAATTACATTTTGAACTCACCAGAAGGATTTAGAATACTAAGGCTTACTGAAATTTACAGTAAGGAGAGAGGTATGTAGCTTCAAGCTCTTTTGAAACTTCTGCTATATGATTCTATGTTCACACTTGCACAAATGACCTGTTACCCATCTCATAATACAAGCTGATGTCCATTTCAAAGGAGTTGTGCCCGATTTTGCATGCATTTTTGTGCAATTTTGAAATCTGGGTTCCAAAATAATATTTCAGAGATTCGTAGTTGTTACTTAACTACTCTAGAAGAAACCATCCCAAAAATATTTGAAGAACAGGTGCTGATCATTAAATATTTAATAAACTAAAAAATAATTGTTATTTCTGGGGTTTACATTATCTCCTGTGCTTGGATAAGAATTTTTGTATAAGTATCCCAATATTTAAAATATTTATGGTCAGGGTTCACTCTGCGTTCAATAGGCCCTTTTCTGCAGCTGTCAGGAAAATAATTTAGACTTATATATGAACTATGTACCTTCCTCTTTCAGCTGTAATTTAATTCCAGTTAAAAATTATCAGTACCTCCTTCAGTAGTAACAACAGAGATACTGCTCGCTGATACTTCTTTGTTACCCTTAGAGTACTGAAAATATTAACTCCTTCCTGATACTGCATAGTTAGGAGTGATGGTAGATTCTTCTCGTGAATCTGCTACCAATACAATTTTTCCTATGAAATGCAAGTGCTGAGATCTTTTAAAATGGTAAGTGCATGACCTCGATATAACTTACTATTTCCTTTTCAGCCTGTTTCACAAATGTTTTGCCTCACAAAGTAAGACGGGAATGAAGCTTGGTTGTTGATAATACTATGTATTACATATTAATGCAAACTTTTTTTTTTTTTTAATTTATGGTGGCAATCACTAGATGGCAGTGCTCTATGGTCTTTTTAAGTTGTTGCATTTTGCTTTTCTTAAAATACTCACTCTCTTCTCTGATACATGACATAATGAATTGTTACTAGTTTTGTGATATTATTTGTCTGGTATTTGTGGCAAATGGCAAAAAAAAATCGATGAACTTAATTTTTTAGGATGGTTAAATCCCTGAACATGTTGGTGTTTTGGTTAAGTATTTGACATGAAGAGAAACATACTGTTTGATAGTCTCTGTTCCAGAAGTAGTAAATAGAAAATGTCAGACATAAAAGCTATAATAAGAACACTCTTCAATTTCTGTGTTTCTGTTATCTTTGCCAGCTGTAAGTCAGCATGTTAAGTCTATCTTTTATTTCTTGGCAGGAAAGTGCTCATGTAATCCTGAACTTGCTACCTGGCAATTCTAGCTTTTCTAATCTTAAATTGCACCATTGTCAGTACAGTCAATGCAGTCTTTAGCCAAGTGCATAAGGAACAAGAAGACGGGAGATATCTTAATCCTTTCTGTCACTGAAGTGGTAGCGAGTTGTGTGGCTGATGCTATTTATGCAACAAACTTCTGTGAATAGACTGCTCTAACAACTCTATCCCCAGGTCTAGAGTGTACTTAGGACATCATGGCTGCAACATCACTGTTACTGGACAGGAACTACAAAGCTCAAGAGTCTAGTGCACCTAAAACCATCAGCAGCAACACGCTGACAGAACAAGGAAGCAGGAGCTGTTGTTTGTATGCGGCATCTTTTCTAAGTTTAGGATACCATCACTGAGTCTGTTACTAAAATTTAGTGTGCTCTGGTAGCAAAGTTTTGTAGGACTTCTGTAAAGAGTTGTGTCTTAAAAGTCCTTGTGCATTGGTCTGTTTTACTCCTGGATTTTGTTATTTTGTTGTTATGTCACTCTGGCAAAATGGGGCTCATTCTTTATTTGAAGAACAGTATGAAGAGTATGTGTGTCTAATGGCTGCATATAAGAAGAAACTTACATGGTCAAAGAACTCCTTTTGATCTTCAGTAAAGCTGTCTCAAGAGTGTCTTCAGTTCTTCTGTCTGGAAGTACTGTGAGGCATTTTTTAACCAAAAGTTGACTGAGATTCTCTTAATATCAAACTCACTGTGGAATTCTTTCAGGAGTAGGTGCCAATACTGTCAGCAATGGCAGCCAGTAGGCATTTTCTGTTGTCAGTCTTTAAATAATTAAAGAATTAGACTCTAATTTTTGAGCTTGTCATTTGCAGAGGATTCTATTCTTTCGAATTATAATGGTAGTTAGAGCTGTGCATGTGATTTTGGGGTCTGTTTCCAGAGAAAGGATTTACAAGTCTAGTTCTTGATGAAAATTAAGTTTACACTCCCATGTGTTTACACTGTGTAATATAAAGATTGTGAAGTTTTAAATGAAAGCCTTTTTTCCAGCCTTTTGGCAATTTTAAATGCTGTTCTTTTAAAATTCCATTTACATAAAGGCAACAGTAGTTAGCCTGAGATTTTCGGAAAGTGTTTTTAGAAGACAAAACTATAAATTTTTTGACAGAAAATGTTGATGTTATTGCATTAATTGCTTTTCAACAATTGGCTTTTTTTTTTTAAATAGCAAAAATGAAATGAAATGACTTCCAAAAATGAGGATATACATGTTATTATATATTTAGTTAGTGTGGTTACTCTGTGAAATTGTCATTTTAAATAACCTGCAAATCTGATTTTGGTGATGATAACTTGCTTTAGAGAGCTAAATGAAAATGAATTTTGGAGAAGTTATCCATTAATAATTCTCGAACTTTTTGAAGGATTGCCAAAGAAGCCCATAAAATCTAGTTTATTTCACAGTCCATCATTTTTGTTGTGAAGATTTGGGAGGCCTGAGTTTGGTGTTGGCATAATAGTCTGCTCAAGAGGGTGTCAGTTTATATATGATTTTAATTAGTAGTTTCAGATTCAAATAGAATACAGGATGAGGCAGTAGTGATGCTAGCTTTAAATTGGAAGATCTGTGTTGAAGAATTATTTGTCCTATATAATGAGACTGTTCTTGATGTCTTCATCCTGCAAACAATTGTTTGATATAGGCACATCAGTACAGGAATACTTTCTGACTTTTATCACCTGCTGTTTTTTATAACAATATGTTTGGGGCTCATTTCCAAGTTTTCTACTTTGTTTAAAGAATTAAATTTGTGGACTTTGCCTCTGTTGTAGTGTGGAAACTGTTCACCAGCACCTGAATAAGGATTCCTGTTTACAATTATGTCTCACCAGTGATTGGAATCTAAACCTTATGTCTCACTGGTGCTTGGAATCTGAACCTGATTCTTTATTAATTTTTGAGTACAATTCACTGAATTGGTGAATATGTTAGAAGAAGCTGAACAGACTGCAACTGAATTATACAAGAATTCTGTCATATGGACTGTACCGTAATGACAGAAATGTTTTAAAATTAGTCGCTTTCTTACAGTGCTAGGAAAGTGATTTTAGTAACACAGAATAACACTGCTCTGCCTAAGGCTGTTCTGTCTTGACTCGAGTCAAACTAAGTCTCCTTCCCTGACTCCCCTCACTGCTTTGCTTTCAGTTATAGCTATAAAAGAACAGGCAACCATTTTATACTCTCTGTGGAAGGTGTGGTGGTTTTGGTCTAGGCCTTCCTGGTAACCAGACCGTAACCAAAGAAGTGGCCATGTTCCCAGTATTCCACACGATTTTTCCGTAAACCAAAGTATAAAAAAGTTGGAGATTAGAGACCTTGCTCCCTTCTCTTCTCGTGAGGTTCAGGAGCAGTGGGTCACTGCTTTGGTCTCACTTATCTGGAGGCTGAGGCTGCAGCGACCGCTGGTCTGCCACGCGGGAGATTGGAGAGTACTGCCCGTGCCTGGAGATCCTGTTTTTCTGAGGGACGTGGTGAGATTTCATTTTGATGGTTCTTGGGTTTGACTGTGCACATCTATCCCGTTTTTGTCCCTTTTTGTCCCTTTTCCTCCTTTCCTTTTCCCTTTGGGGGTGTTTGAATTCCCTTCGCTGTGTATTTTAATTTTATATAGTTGTAATATATGTAAATATATATATATTTATATAATTAAATTGATTTTGGGTTCTTTAATTTTTATAGTTTTTTTTCCTTTGCCCTAAGAAAAGAAGGGAGGGGGAAGGAATTGTTATTGTGAGTTCAAGCATTGACAGGGAGTCAAGTCCAAACCATCACAGGAGGAGAATGAGGCTGCCACATTTCTGCCTTTAGGTCCTTGTAGAAAGCTTCTTAACAACAAGAACTCTCTTTTAATAAAAAAATCTGAGGGAAAAAAACCCTAGAAATTTTTTTTTTTTGAAAATGACCTCTTGGTTTGTTCTTTGGTGAATAGTAATCCAGTTACTTAGAAAACATGCAGTAGTGGTTATTTACAAAGTCCTAGAAGATTGTGGAAGTTTCAGGTATTTCCTGTTTTTTATTTAAAAATTACTGAAAACTGGCTCCTTTGTTTCACAATCAATATTAAGGTTTCAAAATGAAAAAAATAAAGTGGCAAAGTTCACTTCTGAACATGTGCATAGTTATGAAACCACTACTTTGCAGTGTAAATAGCATTACAGTCACACTAGTAACGTTGGGCTATTCTTTCTGTGAGGGTAGAATATATTTATATTTAAATATACATCAGTATTTATATATAAAATAAGGTTTTTCTTTGAGTATTGTAGATAGACAGACAGGCAGATAGAAAGCTCCTTTATAGGAGTGGGCAGAAAGGAAGATTTGAACAAGGTTTATTGGACAGACCGTACCATTGAGTCATGAGGCTCAGAAAGGACCCCCTTACTTAACTCTTTCTCAGAGAAGAGTCTAGAAGCAGCTGAATGTAATCCTAGTCATAGTTTAAGTCAATGGTTTATGTTTAAAGGATTATATAGATGTAATTAAGTCTTTATATGACTTTGTCCCACAGGAATAAGAATGGCTAAACAAATGTATTTACAAGGATAAAATAAATTATTTATTTAAATTGATGATCATGTTAATTATTAGATTAAAGACATTATTCAGAATTATTAGCTACCGATTATAGACGGTTATAACTACTAGTATAGTGAACTATTTTTGAAGCAATATTAAAGCAATTATATTAAATCTAGCAAAATACTTACTAAGTAGAGATTGAAGTTACTGGCTTGTACCAATGGCTGTGGGCACATCTCTTTCACTCCATTTGGAGGAGTAACCTTGAGGGATGTCTCAACTCAAGGCAGGAATCTCCACACACACGACGAAGGGATGTGTTAGAAGACCCTGCCATTAAAAAGTGGGCTGGGCTTCTATAGTATAAAGTGATTGATGGTCAGTCAGGTGCCTCCAGACCAGCTGTGTCAGCTCAGCAGCTTTAGATAAGTCATCCCTGCTATCACTTGTTGGTTCTGTTATCAGGAATATTGTCTGCCGCACCTCACCTGTGCAGGTTTCCTTCAGGAAGCACATTGTTCTTCTCATCCTCAGAGCATTTCGCTTTGTGATTGATGAGTCGGGGTGGTCCCACTCTTCAATACCAGAAGCGGTGTGACCCTCCTTCCTTCATTGACCACTGACAACTTTTGCAAAATAGGGTAGATCTTGAACTGTTTTACCCCTGCTGAGGCAGAGCATCCTTCTACTCTGCACCCTGTGACTACAGTCAATCTAAAAATATTTTGCAGTTTTTTATGGACAGTGATTGCAGCTAGAACTTTACAAATGCAGTTGTCAAATCTTTTAAGTTACCATGGGCATTTTTTGCTTTATAGCGTGTAACATTACAAAGCTGTAGAAAACCTTGCAATTTTGTTATATGAGCTAAATACAAATGCTTCTAATAGTGAACCATATGAAATGGTATATAGCTTGGTACATTACAAGAACACCTAAAGATCTCATAGAGACATTTGATGAGCTTTCCAATAGTTTGTACTTAGTACATTGCACAATAACCTGGAGTTTCAAACATGATTCATTTCTGTTTACAATATCATATGAATTAGTCCACCTGACAAAGCTGTGCTTTATATAAGTCTTGGGGGCTTACCTGAATTGACTGAAATGAGTAGGATAAGTTGTACTGAATAAGCACGTTATTTTTGTGTTATACATGTGTTTTGGTTTTTTTTGCTGTAGTAGTAATTTAGTTAACATATCTTTACAGATGCTTTGTCAATGCTGAATCTTTGACAATCAGTAAAAGTCAGACCCAAGATGTCATTTTACAGATATTTTAGGAAAAGTAGACTCTTCCAAAGGAACAGCCATATTTCCCCAGATTACAAGTCTGTGGGTCTTTTTCTATGAATTAAAATGTATAAATCAACTATGAACATTGGGTATTAAACTCAGCACTTACAGATTGTATTACAAGGAAAACAGAGGATGCTCTAAGCTGGGTGTTTTTTTTTCTTTTTGAAATTAAGATAAGACCACATTCTCTTAATTACAAGTGAATAATCTATCCCTTCTTTAAACATTACTTTCTTGGATGTGGCAAAACAGAAATTAGAGTTTTTAACAATCACATGTATACATATGCATACAGAACATTCTCTCATTTTTGTTATGAAATTTAAGATTTCTTGGAGAACTTTTATTTTTATTTTAGGAACATGAATTTTTTACCACTGTCATAGGAAGTTCTTCAAAGCTTCTGTCACTAAGAGAGGAAAATGGTTATTTCTTATATGGAAAAAAAGGGTTTAATGAACAATAATTATAACAATAGATATCTTTTAGTTATTTGCTTTTTAGCAATTAAAATCGCAATAACATTGGACTGAAAAAATTTTTACAGGTCTTCTAAATAGCCACAATATAAAGAATTCCAGAAATTACTCTTATCTGAAAGATATCTGTTGTCTAATGAGGGATGGAAGGAAAGAATTGGAAGAAACAGACCAGCATGTCAGATTGGTAGATTAATACTTGAATAGAAGTGTAAATAAGTAGTACTGAAGATTGCAAGTAGTGGTTGAATTCTTCCTTCTTTTTTTCTTTTTAATTATTTAAAAAAAATATCCAAGGAGGACTTTGTAAGTAATGCTACCATGTTTTTATTTTACTTTAATTAAACAGGCAGTGTATTGAAATACTGCTGTAATTCAGTTGGACTGGAGCAGCCACTCAAGTGGTACAAACTATTGTATTAAAATGATCATGTAAACCAACTCAAGATACACTCAATTATTTAATAGCATTTCTGCTTTGATTTAACATGAGAGCTTGCTTGTATTGTTAGTGGAAAATCCATGAAGCATTTAACTTCAGAAAATGTTCAGTCATTACAAAAAGACATTGCACATGCTTTTCATGTCTTTCCCAAACTTTGTGTCACTGGTGATCTTTTGGTATTGTCTTTTGATTCCATTTAAGCCCTGCTCTGTGTTACCTTTTTCAGCTTGGGATACTCCTTTTTGTCCTGATGTCACCCAAATTGTGTAATGATTACAAACTTTATTTGGGTGTGTTTTGATAACCATGATATTTTTCCTCAGGACGAGTGTAGGTAGAAGCAAGGCTACTGCAAAATAAAATTTTAAAAATGGATCTTAGTGGCAGTAAACATAATAAAAGTATGTCTACTCAGCCTCTTGTTTCACAGCATTTTTTCCAACATGTTGTTTGAACTACTTTTATTTTTTGATACTGTTACTGAACAGGAGGTTTAGTAACTTTTTGTTACCACAATATGCTGATTTTGGAAGACAGATCTCTTTCTACAGATCTCTGTAAGAGGGACTGGTTTGAAAACTGTCATGCCAGTAAAATTATATTCTTTCTTCAGTGCAGTTTTCAATTCAGTATGAAGCATGCCATCTGCTGAAAGTGACTGAATCACTCTTACTTCTGCCCAAGGGAGCAAAATGTGTTTCAGGTTAAAAAAATAAGAAAAGAAAATAGGGCTGGAACCCCCAGATTCCAAGGGGAATTTTTGTTTAGAACTTTGGCTGTAAGTGATGATGTTGTGATTTCTATGAGGCAAAAAATTGGCTTACTAGTGTAAAACTTTGTATGTTATTGTGAACATTTAATCAATGTTCACTTGCTCTGTCAGGGTGATATAAGAACTAATAGACAAAACCAATTAGGATATAAGAAATCTGTATTTTACAGCTAACAGTAGATTTGAAATCACTTTTTGGTGTTGCATCCAAGGACTCTTTATGTATGAATCATGTAGAAGTGTGTTTCCTTGACACATTATGTGCCACTGCCTTTTATTTTCCATTTGAATGAAATTTTTCAGAAAAATAAGTTATTTGCCACAAATGCAGTTTGAACTGAGTTCAGCTGGTGGTTTTGACTTTGTGTCCAAAGCAGCCACAGCATTTTGCTTAAATAATATTCAAATAAAACACTGTCTATTGTTTTCAAAATGAGACTTTGAAATTATATTTGTTTCATTTGCTTTTTAAAGTAGATTAAAATAAAAATAAACCAGGAAACATATTAATTCACTGAGAGATTTTTACAAAGGGAGATCATCAACAGTTAGAGTTAGTCACAAGGCTGTTCCAGAATTGATTAGTCTTTTCTCTTGGAAATTAGAGGAACTTTAAAAAAAAAAAAAAAGAAAAAAAAAGAAAAAAAAAGTTTCAGCATGACATTCAGGTGAAGGGTTAAGTCTTTATCTCTTATCCTTGCCACTAAGGCAGCATTTCTCTGATGTTGCTGGATTACTTAAGTGTCCTGAGGGAGGCTGAGTAATGGTGTTGTCATTAGATTATGGATACTGAAGAACAGGTGTGGCTGCCTGTGAGTGCAGTTGAAATCAATAATAGATACAGTTGAATTTGTGAAAAGGAAGGTAAACATGGACATATTTGACAAATCAGTCTCTTCAGTCTCTTCAGGTTGACAATCAAAGATTGTCAGTGACACTGTATGTTGATCATTTTGTTCTTAAGCCGTTACTTTGCATGACAGATCCAACAGGATCTGTCCCACTGACAGGTGTTTGAAGGTAAATTCATGTGGGTTTCCTTTCACTTGGTACACCCTGACCAGTGTTCCTAATAGAAAAGCTTACTTCTGTCAGTCTTTCTCTTGCAGTTACCTTCTTTGCCCCTCATTATCTATAGTCTGCTGTTCCTCTTGTTTCCAACTGCCTTGCATGGTTGGGTTAGGCACCAGTCAAAAAGACTGTCACTATTTGAGGTTTCTAAGTCACAAATCATGAGTCTGAGTTATACAAGAGGCAGATAATTACCTGGTTTAAGGTATTCAGATCTCAAAGACTGCCATAAAATATCTAAAGAAGAAATTAAGTAATCCCATTCTCAATCCAGAGATTGACACCAGAACTTTTTGTTGTTGGATGTTGAAGCTAAGAACAGCATATTACTTTGACATATCACTTTAGTTGAGTCATAAAGTCTTTTAGGTTCTAAAAAACCTCTAAGGTCATCGAGTCCAACCATTAAATGAGTACTGCCAAATCCATGGCTAAACCATGTCTCTAAGTGCCACATCTATATATTTTTTAAATACCTTCATGAATAGTGACTCAACCACTTTCCTGGGCAGCTTGTTCCACGAAACCCTTTCAGTGAAGAAATTTTTCCTAATATCCCACCTAAACCTTCCCTGGTGCATCTTCAGGCCATTTCCAAGAGAAATAATTGATCCTTTGATTGAAAAATGGCAAAAAATGTTTTCCTTCTTTTAAATTGAGGCTTTTGAAGTGCTCTGATTCTTGAACATCTGACCTGTCACACCTACAATGTTCTTGTTCCTTCGTTTTTGTAATGTGCAGTGGTAGAAATAAAGATTTCTTGTTCCAGAGACCAAGAAGAAAACTAAGATTTTAACACATCTCTTAGAAAAGGATTTTCTTGAGAGCTTTAGTACCTATCTCAAAGATTTTACTTAGCTGTCAAATATTCACAGATTTTAGATATTTAGACATTTAGTAATCATCCATTTCCTTACGGTTACCATGTTACTTCCTGCTACTGAAAGAGTTTGTTCAGTTTGTTCTTCAAAATTGAAGACCAAACTTCTTTCTCCTCTAGCTTAGAGAAGAAAGTTTAAAACTAACAGATCTGATCTGTTAGTTTTAGATCTGAATTAGATCTGAATGCACTCTGATCAGATTCACCAAAGGTGAATTGACCCAATGTTAAGTAAATATTCTAATTGACTTCCCCTGTAAATAGTCCTCAGGGCATAGTTCTCTGATCAACCCAAGTTGGCTTGATCCAAATGAAGAAGAGAAATGTTTTTGTTAAAATCAGTTTGGTTTGTAAATGGGCCAGGTGTTTGGTCTTGTTGACCATGGGGCTGTGTGAGCATTATTGTAGGTGCAAATGAGGTAGCCTTAAAATCAAACTGGGTCAGATGATCTTGGAACCATGAAAGCAGTGGACAAGAACTTAACATTCAGAAATATTTGCTAGTGGTGTCCTCTGTGCTTAGAGCTACATGCTTTTCCTTTGTAAACTTACAGTAATGTTTGGTTTTAGTTTGGGATTGGTTTTTTTTGTTGTTTGTTTGTTTGTTTTATTTCTTTTTTCATTGTCTGTTTTTGCTTTCCAGAATTCAAGCCTTGTGAGGTAGTAAGTGACATTGACAATATTTGTGTGCTGCAGCATGCATTACGGACAGCAAATCTGGTAGATATGTAGGTACATTTTCAATATGAAAACACATCTGAGCTGGCTCTGTCTTACATGAACTGTTTGTCCTGTGCTGGTGATGCTTCCTCAACTTGATATGATGATACCGTCGTCCTGCTGCAGCACATTAAATGCATTCAGTACTGTGGCTTTGTAAGGTCACTTTCTGAGTATCATTGTCCTAATGTCAGTGAATATCAATGTACTTGGAATATAACGACAAGCATGTCAAATCTGTTACTCTATTATAGGCATATTCAGTATCTTTTTTAAAGTAGTCTAGAGCACTTATTGATCAGTTTTCCAGGCGTGTTTACTTCATCTGATTTAAAAAAACCCCCACCAAACAACAACAAACCAAACAAAACAACAAACAAAAAATCCAACAGCAAACACCAACCAACCAATCAACTCCCCCAAAAAGGTCAAAAAACAAAACCCAAAACATCAGTAACTTTAAAATATTGTAAGTATTTGTCACCATTTAGAACTTCAATAGCTGCAGGTCAAAATTGCTAAATCTAGATAATCAACAATAGTTTAGAATACTTTTAATTCTTTTTTTTTGTCATCTGTGATGAAGCTGTCAGACTTGGAAAGTCTAGTAGATTTAGCAGACAATGTCAAGGTTAAAATGGTGGAAAAGAAGATAGACTGGGGCCATAGGAAGAAGCTTTGGAGGTTGAAAGGTCTGACCGTAGATTTTACCTAGATTTGTAGCAGGTGTTACCAAGATAGTACTAAGATTTAGTTGTGCAATTAAAGATGAAAAACCATCATAAAAGTATACCTCAAGCTTCTTTACAGGGGAAACAAGTGAGAATGGTATGACTATTCCACTCTGTGCAAGTTTGAGAGTGAATGGTAAGTGTATGTCACCTGCTCAGAGAGGAGACAATCTCAGATTCTTGAAGAAGAATGAACTGTAAGTATGCTTGTAACTGGCTGCAAGAGGACAGTTTCCTAGAACAACATGCAGTTTCACAGGTAGTAGGTGACCTTTTATTTCTGAAAGCTTTTAAACCTTTCCTCTTAAACGCTTCAGTTTTCAAAAATTCTGAAATTAAATCGATTTTGCACCTTACTGTGCATCTAAGTGTTTAGGATTTCAGTTTAAATTTCTTTTGAAGATTTCAACTGCATTATTTAAATGGTACCCCCAAATCCATGATGAATGAACATAACATGTATGTTTTATCCAGATGATTTATTAGAAAAAAAAGAAACCTGAAAGCAAAGAGAACTTCACTTAGAAAATAAGGAAAGTAGAAAATAATTTTTAAGTATTTAAAACCAGATGTACGAGACTTTACCTTGAGAGTTGAATTAACATCTCTGCCAATACCACATTGTTGTCTATTACACAGACTCTAAGGAAATAATAAATGAAGCAGATATACTGTGCTGTCTTCTGGAATAAACTGATACATCTTTGTTGTCTGACAGTGGAAAACAGATATTCATTTTTGCGATTCAAGTCACTTGGGTTATTTTGTAATTCATGTTGGGAACAGTAAAGTGAAGAGCAGATTCTGAAATGTGATCTACAGTAAGGTGCATGCAGTGCAAGAGGAAGGCATTGGGGTTTGTTTTTCAGATTTCTATAAAAAATGTTTTATGGCTTCTTTCCTTAAGAAAAGGACATCAAAACAAACTCAAAGATTAAAATCCTAGTTTGCACAGAGATTTAGAAAGTGAAATCTGTTACTGCTTCGTGCTAGACATGAGTTTGTACTAAGTGAAAGAGTGTGCTCTTGGAGACCTAATGCTCACTCCTTATTTGTGGATTCAGCTGTACCATCCAGTAATGCTCCAGAACTATATGTTCTGTCTGATAACTTCAAATTGAGATATTTGATTTCCTTCCAAATAAACCCAGTTTTTCTCAACTTGTTATTTTCCAGGGGACAACTAAAAAAGAATCAATAACAGTTGATCCAAAATGTTTTGCATAGTCTTTGGTTTCTATTTCATCTTCATGTGTTCGTGTGTCATTATAATATAATTTAATATAAGCAGAATTTGAAAGGAGAAGTAATTTGGAAGCAGAATAATTTTGACATTGTCAGAACATATTTTCCTTTTGTCTCCGAAGTGAACCTCCCAGCTGAAAACAACTGGATTCTAACAAAAGTATCTTGTGATGGAACACAGTTGTGGCACAGTATTTTTTTCTAGTTTGTTGTATTTTCTGCTTCAAGTCTGTCATATTTGATGTCAGGGGTGTGTAAAAATGTCCAGAACATTTGAAAACGAGATCAATAAAATAGAATTATGTGGGGATTTGTGGAAAAAAAAATGTAGTAGTAAACAGAGAAAAAGGAAAAGCTCCCTGAGATTCAGTGTGCAACAAACATGTTGTCATGTACATCATTGCCCACTGCATAAATGAGACTTCAGAGATCAGTTAATCTGAAAGCCCAGTGTTTGTGTACTGTAATTTGCTCTGGGAGATTCTAGACTGCCTAATCAATGTGTAGTGGAAATGATACCACTCAAGAAAGATATTTTGTAAGCACTTTTTCTTTTTATAATATTTATTTTTAGTTGACTTTTTTTTTTCCTGTGTATATGTGTCAAGGAATATCTGTGTGTGTATGTTGTTCCTAAAGAATGGTGATATTCTTTCTTTGTGTTGAAGATTTTTAGATTGATGTAACATGGTGTTCTTTTGGGTAGATAATAAAATTCCTAATTTTAAACATTTTTTTGTTTGTTAGTTGTGAATTGTCTGTGTGAACAGGCTTGGGCCTCAGGTATTAAGAATAGCTTCTATGAATTCTTTAGCAAGCTGAAGACTTCAACAACACTGAGACCTGTTTTATGTTTATTTCTCTGTCAGTTCCTCTTCTTTCCTTTTCCTGTTGTGTCATGGGGAACTGCCTGCTGCTGCTGATGTTTCATTTAATGTAAGCTGTTTGCCTTGTTTGAGTGACAGACAAGACTAACCACTCTGACAAACCTTAGCAATGGCATTTGCATAGTTTAGTTAACCTGGGCAACTGTCCAGAATAAATTCACAGAGAAAATCAGTGTTCTAACCCTTTTAATTGAGATGAGACAGATCAAGCAAGATGAAATAGTTATTTTGTGATGACGTTAACTTTGAACAGTAGTACTGCCTTTAATGCCTGTTTGAATATAGGCAAGGAGGTCAGTGCTGCATGTTATGACCATAAAATTTTATCAGTATATCTGTTCTTGGCTCATTGAATCTCATGGGAATAGTCTGAGCACTTAAAAGTAGGTAGAAGGTATATGATGTATGACTAATTTTGTACACATACTGATTTTGAAAGTTAAATTTGGACATGTAAAAACTCAGGTCCCCTTCATCAAAAGATAAGTTACTGTTCTTGAGGTTTCTGGATGTAAACATGGTATTGAGTAATATATGGGGAAAATACACAACTTGGGCAGCAAAGGACATCTCAAAATGAACATTCATTTTTTGATCATTTTAAATTCACACCCAAGAAGTCTGATGAAAAATTTTGTTGACTATGATAAATATGAAGACATTATTAAAGGAAGTTTTGTGTTAACTACTCTAATATTTCAATATTGCCTTAAATTATAAGTGAGATTGACCTTTGTGTGCACTATGCAGCTTCAGTTTCTGCTCACAGTGGGGTGACACATTCTCTCTTCAGTATTGTTGTGCTATTAGCAGTGGTTTTATTAGAATCTTTAAATTGGCAAATAGGGCTTTTTTAGGGACCTCACTTTGTAGTAGTTGTTTTAATTTGTACAGAATAATTTGTGTAGCAGGGAATTAAAATGGTTTGTATTTTCAGTTAGAAGTAATCGCCTTAGAGGTATCAAGAACACAAAACTGAGAAGTTGGTCATCCTGCTTCTACCTGGTGTTAGTATAAAATAAGTACTCTTATAGTAGACCATCAGCTCCCTACTTGTCTTTACCCACTGTTAAAATTATCCATTCATTTTCAGGCAGAGACTTTTCAGAAATATTCTGAAGAATATACTTCTGTACCTGACTGTACTTCTGTGAAAGAAAAATGACATTCTGAAATATTACGTACTCATTGTTTGAAGTGAAGTTGTAGCTTATTGCTACTGAAATTAGTGGATAAAATTCCACAATTTTTTCCATCTAGTTCTAGCTACAATAGATGAATTATTCTATGCACCTTTAATTTCTGTGCTATTTTTGAATTACAGTACCTTCCTTCAGAGAAGTCTGCTGCTTTGCCAGCTCTTAAACAGTTGTTGTTGTAAAACAATTTCATGCCTTTGTTTTGTGTCAGGCCGTTGACTGATCTTGTATGATTTTAAATTCTACATAGGTAGATTTTACTTAAGTCCTGAACATGTGTTACTAACCTTCATGTACAGCCAGTCCAAACTGAATCCCCTCCATAAGTCTACGATCCTGGAGCATTATTTTTTCTTTCAAAGATTAGTGCATGCATAATTTTGTCCTTGTTGTCTTTCCTTAAATGTTTATGTTCTTGATGCAGGATGTATGAATGGTTGGTTCTATCACAAAGTAACTTGAGTTACTGGAAGCGTGTGCCTCTTTAATCCACTGCTTGCCCTGTCTTTATGCCAAGTTTCATTAGAGAAGAGTAATAGATACTTGAAATCTGCTGGTGTGGTTCTGCTGTGGTTCTTCTCATGAAGAGTTTTTTTCTTTGGGTTCTGGGACTCTGCTCTTTCTGAACTTTACCTATTTTCTATCAACTGATTAATCAGCTTCTGTGTTACTCGCTCAGCATTACCTCTGGCTCACTGAGGTCATCTCCTTCAGACACTGCAGCTGAATCATTATAAAGGACAGGGAAGCATTGCTAAAATAAATGAGGTTCACTATCTTCTCCTCTCCTCAAGAAAAAAAAGTAAATCACATGAGTAAAATTAACCTTTTGATACAAAGATTTTATTTCACAAGATCCATAAGATCTCACAACAAATCAAACAAAAATATTAATTCCTAAAATTTGTTTCTATGCCACCTGTTCTGAGCATTGGAATATTTGTATTATTTATTAAAACCAAAAGAGATGTTCCAGCATGATTAACAACTAGATTGTAAACATCTTGTATCTAATCTGAAAGAATGAATTAATATGTTTAAGAATTTTCTGGATCATGCACTGCAAAAAACAGCTATACTTCTAGAGTCCATTTATATAGCAGCTTGAAAAAATTACAGGAAATTTAGTAAAAGGGAAACTGGGGAGGGACTTTTCCTTCCAAGATCGTTGAATAACTCTGTGTGTTAATGCTGTTAGAGCTCTCAACAGAAAAATGGCATATCAGTATCTCACAACATTGACTGTGGCAGTTATAGGTCTCTGACCTGGCCAGAAAGAGGTCAAGAGGAAGATGAACATGGAAGGGAAGAGCTGAGTCTAAAAAAAAAAAAAAAAAAAAAAGAAGAAACATGTTGATTTTTAGGTTATCTTTTCATATCATTAGAAGAGATACTATGCAGTAGAAAACTTTCATGCTCTAGGTTGAAGATTTATGATGTTTAAACATATTAAATTCTTAGAATATTTCTGAATATTCTGTCCAAATGCTTTACTGGACGTTCCAGATTT
The DNA here is from genome assembly GCA_035583135.1 of Lophotriccus pileatus. Taxonomy (NCBI): domain Eukaryota; kingdom Metazoa; phylum Chordata; class Aves; order Passeriformes; family Tyrannidae; genus Lophotriccus; species Lophotriccus pileatus. The sequence goes on along the minus strand of JAWWES010000094.1, from coordinate 24,240,257 downwards.
TTGTGCCAGTAATAACATGAAGTATCAATTCTCCTTTACATTCCTTCAGTCTCTTCTTTATACTAAATATCTGTGCAGAAAAGTGATTTAAAAGGGAGAAAATTTATTTTGGATTCTAGTAAGGTTGTATTTGAGATAGTCACAGAAGAACTTTTGAATGCTTTCCTATTAGTTTACAGTTACTTGTTTCTTAAATCATTTTTTCATATCTTGTCAGATGAATTATTACTGTCAACATCTTGCATTGCTTTTTCTGCTCTTACTGTTACCTTTGTAATAATTCTCTCTTTCGGTGCTATGGTCTGGAAGCAGCAGCAGGAAATGAAGAAGGTAGAAAATGGCACAACGTAAAAAGAGCAAAGGTTTCAGCAGTGGTTGTCCCTGTATTTGGATCATTGCTTGGCAGAGCTCAGAGGTGTTAGTTCACTGTCTTTGCTGATTGAAACATCAAGCATTCTGCTTCCCTGACAGCAATGCTACCAACTGAATAGTTGAGAATTCATTTGTCAACATGTATTAGCATGACTAAAATGATACTTAGTGTAGTCTTAGAATGACTGCTCTGCACAGTAAAATTGTCAACCCTGTGGTAATGGGTTACTTAAATTGTCCTGTTTCATGAGTGCCCAGTAATGAGTAGCCTGCTGGTTAAGTATATGCCAACTCTTTCATTAAGTACTCAGTCCAACAGTTCTCTTAATTTCAGTGTTTTCTCCAGTAATAACAACAACTTGAATATATACAATAGGTAGCTCTGAAAGAAAGAGACCAAGTTAAAAGGCAATAATTAAAAATAAATTATGGCTCAAAGTGAGAGGTTAAGACCTGTTCTTTGGCCCATAATCACAGATAACGTATGATTTCCAAATCACATAACCTCAGATATTTACGACAGTTAAGTTTGCTTGTATTAATGAATGGTTTGAGGGAAACAGAACTGAACACCTAATCTCAACGTAAATGGAAGTTAAGTAGTTTACATCAAATTGTGCACTTGTTTTCATTTATGAGTGTTTGTGTCCAGTTGTTCTTTCCATTCTTTTTTTCTTTAGATCCAGGAAAAATAAGGAAAAAATGTTGTTTCTAATCAAGGCACTATTGTAAATCAAAGAAAAAATGTTCTGAAATTTTCTTTGTTTTCTAACTTGACAATAGATGAAACCAGTTTTGCACTCACTTAAAAAAATGCTTGTGTTAAATGCAGGTGTTTAGTGAGAAAGAGGGGAGTAACAAATATTTGGGCTGGAATTACGGCTTTTGAGAGTAAAAAAATTGATTCTATTATATTATCTGCTGATTTCTGAGAGTAATGTCTCAGATACACGAAGGATTACAAGATCTTTCTTTGAGTCCCTTTTTACCAAATAAATTAGTTAATCCTTCATCATAACCCTTAGCTATACAAGTAGTTTGGACAGTTAATGTGTTTATTAAAGACATTATGTTTTAGCAGAGACATTTTTCATTATAGAAACTCACAGATGACCCTTCTAATTTATGAAGGTATAGCTCTCATTTCAGAGCCATTTTAGACAATATACATTTAGTATATGCCTTGTTTCACTGGCATTTACCAAATGGCATGTCCGCTCTCTTGAAAAATAGAATAGGCATGTCCCATTTTGTGCCACAAATTACAACTGCTTACTCTCTTTGGAATATTAGTTAACCTCTACAGGTGACTTTAATTCAACTGTTGCCTGATCTGATCTGTGTTTTGCTTGGAGACTTTGTAAAGTAAGTTGTGGTTTCTCAGCATCATCAGAACAGTTTCTACAGGGAAGCTGGTAAGTTCTTTGAGCAGAACTTTCGAAGCACAAAAATAAACCCTCTCAAAATGCTTGATTTAGTTAGGACACTCTCAGTATATTTTTATGAAGGCAATTTCTAATGAAAACACTGATGAAAGTGATACTGAGTTTTGCCTCTCTCATAGTCTTTGTCACAACATGATTTCCACTGGCTTTTTGGTACCTTTTCGAGACAAATGACCAATTTCACCTGCCTTTCTCCCCCAAACCAAACCAAACCCACCCACACCTCTCCCTCTCTGAATTTATATACAGTAGATTCCAACTCTGAGTTTTTAACACTGAGCAACTGGCCAAAAACACTGTTAAAAATATTAAGTATAAGAAGAAACCATAAAGATAATTATTTCCTTTCAGACTGATTCTCTATTAATTACTAATATATGTAGTCCTAATAATGCAAATTTTTAAGCCATTTTTAACTTCCAAAACTGCTAGAGAAATGTGATTTAAAAATTTAAATACCATATGATGTTCAGTAGACATAAAACATTGTACACAACACAGAAATTGCCTTTTTTACCTTTCAAATAGGTAAATGCTGTGGGGGAATATATAAAGCTAAAACTGCAACACTTTTCCTTTGTAAATTAATTTCTGTGCCTGCTGTGCTGTGTTCCCATAAAAGGGACATAGGCCTAGTCAGAATCTGACTGTACAGACTTGGTATAAATGAATACAAAATACACATTCGAAATTAGGGGTGTACCCCTAGGCTTAAATTTACCAGTTTAGAATATGTAAACAAAGATTGATGGCAAAAAAAAAAAATCAAACCTTTAACATTTTAATAATAATTAAAAGTATCTTAGTACAACATAATATATTGTTCAGCCTGCAATGACTGAATTGAAAAATATTTCTTAATTTTGTGTATTGATAATATTTTGCAAGGGTAAACCTTCTCTGCAGTGAAGACATCAGTAAAAAAGTATAAATATATATGGTGTAGTGAATCCTGCTTTTGTGATTCCCTACACACAACAGGGAGAGAAATCCAAAATATTTACTGCTTAATTTGCAAGCTCTTTGGAAACAAATTATGTGGGTCCAAATTAGATAACTTGAGAACTGCAGGATTGTGACCCCAATGCTGGACTTTGTGATGTAGCACAACATTCCAAAGTCTATAAACCTGCACAGTTTTCATTCAGATGTGTGATAATAATCTTAAGTGTTTTTATGATGAGAAATATTTGGATTTGGCATACATATGGTACACAAAAATTTGTCAGAATTCAGTAAGTAAATTACCCACCCATAAGGCTAGTTTAAAAGCTTGACTAACTGTGGCTGTATATTTAAGTCTACCTGAGTCATTAAAACTTGAGTGGTGAAAAAAGGTGATGAACATCTAGATTCTCCTTATGTCATGTGGTTTAACCTTTCTCTAGAAAATTCCGCTTTGGTGCAGAAATTATAGTCTGGTTTGCATTATTATAAGGATTCTTCTGCCTCACATACATTTCCTCTGAATAACGTGAAATTTACCACAATAAACTAACAGAATGAAGCAAATAGGTTGTCCAGTTCATATTTAGTCCTTGTATTTGTTTGTTTATTTGTTTGTTTATTTCCTATGTGTGGAATTCCATTGTTTGGGAAAAATGCATAAGCAACAAGCTAGAATATTTTTCTTCTCATTGGTTTGAGACTTGGTAACTGTGGATAATATTCTGCACAGAGGTAATGTTTTTCTTTAGTAATTTTCTTTTCCACAGAAAAATATGTTTCCTGACTGCTCTATGTTGTCCTTTGTATAAATGAATAGTATTTTAAAATGTTTTAAGGACAATTTGTATTCAATAGCAGAACTTAAAGGAGTATTATAGAAGCAATGCCAAACCCTGCTGAGCAATTTCTCCTAAATGTAGGCAGAAATACTCCTTTTCTTACTGATAATTTTAGACACAGCACATAAAAGTGCTAGTTTTTCTTTCTGTTATTGGAATGGCATCCTGGTGAAGGATTTTTGTAACAAAACATTAACTTTTAAAGTAATTGTATTGATCTAAACTGTGCTCAGTTAATAAATGCTTAGAAAATAACCATACTGCATGTCAAAGGGAGGGCATACTAAACAAATTAAGAAGTACCTTTTAGTGACTGAAGTGATCTTTAAGAAGAACTTTTATGATTTTTTTTCTGATCTATCTTTTAATTTTATCCTAGGGAAATATGGTGTCTTGGGATGATACAGGCATCATCATCATTAAAACATGATTTTAGTAGTTTTGACTGAAAACTAACTTAGAACTATTTCAATTTGTGCACTCACCTCCTGTATTATATGTCAATAGTCAGCATCATTGTATTTTAAGCTCAATATGACATGAGAGATAAATCAGAATAATATGGTCTCTGGCAGTCTTACTGTGATAATTTATCCTTTTTCTTTCATTTTCTACAATGAGAAAATAGTCCTTCTACTGCATTCATTGTACAATATGAAAATTTTGTTTCTGACATGTAAGGTGATCTAGTGATTTTACCTGGAACCTTGAAATACAGAACCCTGAAATACCAAGGATGAGATTTGGTTCTAGAACATTTTTAGCCTTAGTCAAGGCCCTTATGTGCCAGTTTTCAGAGTTAATAGTCATCTCTTGCTCCTAATTGCAAGCACTGGGAGCGTGAAGAACCAGAATATTAGTACATTTTCTTTCATCATTAAAATAGATTTACTCATTTTACCTTGATCATACAACATTTTCGTAGTTTGATTTGCATGACATTGTGTTGTATTTGGTTATTGCCAGTTTCTGTGATTTTTTTGTTTTCATTGTAATAAAATGACAGAAAATGGAAGCAATTTTTATAAAGTTACTTTTAAAGTTAAGATAATGAAAGTACCTTGAAAACTTTCAGAATTCTATTTGCTTTCTAAGCAGAATTGAGATAAAAATATGCCAGGTACTGCTGACATAAAATAAACAGAATTATGAATGTAGATCTGTATACCACATCAAAATAAATTTTAAAAAAGAGTACTCTGTTTTTGCTGTCAAGTCCATGTGAGTTCTTAGACAACCCTAGACTTAACATCAACTTTCAGGATGTTACTCTCTTTTCATTGTTCTGAATCTCCAGTATTGTACTTTATTTTATAAAATACTAAAATAGAGAAATAAAATTCAGTAAAATTTAAAAATGCCGTTCATAATTAAGTGCATCTAACCTGCCTCAGAATAACAATTTTCTAACATTTATTGTAGAATTGTTTCTCAAAAAGTCTAGTTAAACAGAATGTCTGTTATAGATGGTATTGTGTCTATCTCATTTATACCTTGACACTAATACATTATGGGAAACTAATACTTTCTGTTTGGATCCTGCATGGCAGAAGGCATGTAAAGGCACTTTGCCTGCTTGTATGGAAACATGGTGTCTAGCTTTTCTTAAAACAGTGAATAATGTTTCTTTTACGAATCATTCAAAAAGAACCAGAACAGAGTCTAAATTTCATGAATGTTGTATTTTTACCTTGCCATTGATTCTGAGCAAATATAACAGCCTAACTAACGCAGATGATACACAGAAACCATGTGATGGTTTTGGCAGCCTTTCCCTCCTCTTGAGAAATTTGATCTATAAATGACTTCCCAGTTGGGGAGTTATAGGTAGTTATAGGTTGTAATAGGTAGTTAATGTCATGCTTCTGTATTTCATAAGCTCCTGATAAGTTTGGTCTATATAATAGCTTGTCTTAAAGTATAAAATACTGTATTTTTCAGTAAAGTGTTTACTGCCAGTTCATAGACACGTATATGTTAGATATGTTAGATACTGGTTCCTATGCATAGTGTATCTTCAGTGTTCCTGTCTGTGGTGGGGAGGTTGGAACTAGATGATCTATAAAGTCCCTTCCAACACAACCAATGATATCAATATTGCCTAATGATTGACCCTGAAATATTTTAAATGTATTTGATTTATATCGGAATTTTTCTTTGCACTAGAATTTTTACTTTACTTTGGACTACGTTTTACTTTCTGCCATCTTGGTATGTGTTTTCCCTGATCTGATGATTTGGATTTGGAGTGTGATTTTTCTTTTGGAATCAAGGCTCGTAGCTACATCTAGGTGTCATTCTTTGTTTCAGCCCATCTGGGCATAGCAGTCTCAGGACATATGACCTAATTAAGATTTTTGGGCAATCAGACTCTTGGCCAGGTAAGAGCAAGGTTGAAGTGTAGTTTCCTGAAATACAGGACATGTGGATTATTTTGCTGTACAGATTCACTACAGTGCTTGTTAAAGGCAGTGCTTACAACTCAAAACTGATGGTTTTGAAGTCAGAAAAATCTTATTAATGCCCTTGTCATTGATGGTCTTGGGAGAATAATTTTTATAGCAATATTTTATTCCAAAGATAAACTTATCAGTCCTACCAAATATCACCATGTTTTGTTTTATGTACATACCAAATGTAACTGCTCTGTTGCAGTTCGGTGCTTCTGCCTCCAAAGAATTGACTAATTCAACTTTGACTCACCCATTTTCAAGATTACCTGTGAATTTTTCTTTTTTTTTTTTTTTTTTTTTTTTTTCTGTCTTTGTAAACCCTGCAAAATCACATTTAGGTTTTGTTTTGTTTTCAATTATAGCATGTTGAATGTAGTAGCACTCATGTCAACAGAAGCCTTTTTGGACTGGGAATAAATCAGAATTACTTTTCTTGACACCTCCTTTATCCTGTGATAGCAGCTAATCCTGGTGCCTAATAGAGAAGTGTTTGTGTTAAGGAAACAAGAAAGATATGTAGCTGAAATAACACTTCCTCTCATAGAGACTGCTTTCTCTTAAGTTAGACAGATGGGTTTTGCCCACCTTCAACTGAAAGTCATGATTCATCTATGAACAGCAAAGCTCATCCTACACAGAAACTCATAAATATATAAAACAACTGTTTAAAACTACATGATTCAGCGCTCCTTTAGATGAAAAATAGTCATGGACAATATAAGCCTGTAAAAGGTGAATTATCTACTGTGGCCATTATAGAGGACATATCAAAATCTGTAAAATCAATAGAACTTTCCAGGAATTCTGCTTGGGTAATCAAGCAAGAAAAACAAGAGTATTTTGATGATTCTTATTTACCCTGAGGTCTTGGACTATATAGCTACTGAATGGTGAAAGGGAAATTAGTAGTAGAAAAAAAGATATGTAATTTATATACTCTTATAATCTAACAGCTGTAGTATTTTCTCTTTTAAAAAATGTTATTGATAACTTGCCAACAAGCAGAAGAATTAGGATAGTTCTTAATTAGTTGTCAATTTGCTGTAGATATACTACTTAACCAAGAATACAAATAAGTGTAGAAAGATCTTCATACTTAAGTGTTATCAAGGATAGATTTGGTGTTCAAGGTACATTTTACCTCTTGCTTCAAATTGAGAAAGCTATAAGCTTAAATGAAAGCCATTTGCTTTATCTGCTTTTGCCTAAAGCTCTCTAAGAGTGTCGGCTGTATAATGAAACACAGGAAATGTAAAAAAGAGAAAAAAAATGCAGTTTATTCTGTAGAATATCTGTTGTGACTCATTAAAATGAAATTGAAACACTGCTTTTTAATTAGTGTATTCTGAAGTGTACAAAACCTATTTTGTCTTTCCAGTCCACCAAGGACAACTGGCTAATTCTTAATCTCCTAGAATACTTTGTAATTAACCTATCATGGTGAGGAGTAGCACTGTGGAGCTGTATTTCAAGATAGGTTCGTGGCATAATATGTCATTACAGTGTATGTGTACAAAAACAATTTACAGAGATATTAGACTGTTGAAACTGCACCTATATATGTGGTTTCTAAACCGTGACATTCAATCAATTTTTTTAAAAGAAACATTGAGGTAAGTACTAGATAAATTAGTTCTGAAGTTTATATTTGTACTTCATTGCCCACTTACTATGTTTTTAATTAGACATTGGTTGCATATTTGTTGAGACAGTAACTGAAATAAATAATGCAAAAGTTATTTATTCTACTTTACATTCTTGAGATGGCAGTGCAAACAATCTGAGATTGCTTCTTGAGTGGAATAAGATTCAACTATATGAAGCAATTGTGGCAGTGCTGAGAAAATGGGTCTTTTGAGATTTAAGCATTACATGAAATGATTAGGTTTTAATTATTTCTTATAATAGTGGTAGAGGTGTGTGAATACAACAATGAAAAGGGAAAACATTTTTCCCTCTATCTTTTTTCTTGATTTATTTTTCTATGAATATAGACAATTATTATTCCAGTCAAAGCTAAAATCATCAGTTTCCATTGGATTCTCCTATTTCTGTTATCATTTATTCTTTCTGCTATCCTTTCTGTTCATTCTGGGGCAGTATTTAATTTTAGTCCTGAAGCATGTTACTGCAAAACTGAAAGACTCATCTATATCCTTTTTTTTTATATCCCATTAAAGCAAACTACTGCCAAAAAAATGTCAACTTAGAATACAAATAACCCCCTAAAATAATGTATTACGCTAATTTATGTTGTAAAATTATAAAGCTGTCATATAGCCTTGTTTGTTTTGAAACACTTCTGATGCAAATTTAGATAAGAGTTGAAATAAGCATATCTGCCAAGGAGAAAAGTGGCCAGATGGACTTCCAGTTTTACAGCAGGGTCATGAGGTAGCGATGGAGCTGTTAGAATACAAGAAAGAGAGATGGATAATGTTGGAAAAATCCAAAGTTAAAATTACACATAAGAGCTTCTTAGAATGATTTACTGCCATGAGTTACAGCTGCTAGACCCTCAGATTTTCTTCTTGGAAGTGATATAAAAGCATAACTGAATTTATCACCGTTTACAAATGAACCAGTTTGGCAAAAAGAAAAATGAAGAAATGCAATCCCATAATTTTTATTCCCTTCTGAATCTCCTAGTTGCTACAAGTGATTCACTTGCTTTGGATGTGTACTGAACAACATGAGCTTTCCCCCTAGATTATTCATGTCTTTCCTTACAGATATTTACATGGATTTTCTGGTATTATCTATCTCCCTTACTCATTTCCATCTTCTAATAGGCTCTGAGAATTGATGGAGTTAAAGAGGCACAAATCAAATCTAAATGCATAATTTAGTCAATGAGTGTGGTGAGTGTGGATGGGGAAGGGCATGGAGGACTGAAAGCATGTGTTCTAAATCAGCACCACATTCAGAATTTCCTGATAAAAGTCTTGCATTGGGAAATATCCGGGTTAAATTTAAAATTTTGCTGGAAGAGTGATACAGATTACTTGAAGAAGGCTGAAGTGGTAGTCTTGGATTCTCTTTACACCTCCACTGGTGGCTTGAAGAGCTACACAGGAGCTGTAGTGGCTTAACATCAGAATTGAATCTGGATTTTTAATAAAAAACACTTTAGAACCTTAGCATTTAGTTCCAGTCTATTTCTTAAAACTTAATTCATAGATCAAGGATTAAGGTACATTTTACAAACAATAGCCTGGTTTTATTTGTTTGTTTGTTTTTTAAGTTTTTGTATATTATAAATAATTGAGTCTCCATTAGAACTTTTGGACTGTTCTAGGTATATAATGATTTAATTAATAAATCTAGTAATAATTTACCTTGTTTATAGAAATTCTTCAAGTGTGTTAAAGTGAATAGTAGAAATTGAATCATAGAGTTGTTTGGGTTGGAAGGGATCTTAAACTTCATCAAGTGCTGAACCCCCTTCTTAGAATTTAGTTCAGGAGCAATGCACAGCATTACCACTGTCCTGTTCTCTAGCACAAGATTGCCATTTTGTTGAAAAAAATTTTTTTTTTGAGAGTGTCCCTTTTAGTGCTGAAACCACAGATGGTGATGTGATATACTTACCCCATACGTTTGGTCCCTATCCCAAAGAACTTACATCCTTGAAGTCTGCTAGACAGTTCTAATTTATAAGATATCCAGAGATGATTCTTTATTTATCTACTGTCTCATATAATGCATATATTGTCTCACTAACCTGAACACTTCCAAATGGAAATGGCACCTAAAGAAAGGTTTAAACAGGATGGAAAAATGTACTTAGCAGAATTAAAAAATATAGAACAATCTTCATTTCACAGTGATTGCAGAGGTCTGTAAGAGGACATTTGTGAGAAGCTGCTGTTTGGAGCTTCCAACCCCAATTCCAGTCCTTACTAAACCCCCCAAGTATAACTTATAGCAGGTACAGAAGTTCAAGCTTTCAAAACTTTCCTTATCCTAAGCAATCAATTTTACAGTGAATGAGACACGATTACTTCATTCTGCAACATAGCTTGTGTTGACTTTTATAGAATCTCTTTAGTATTTCTGGCTTCTGATGCTTCTTACTAAAGGTTAGGAACAATTTTTTAAAGGCTCAAGATTTCTCATGACTAGCAAATAAAACTAACAGTCTTTCATCTTACTGTGGACTTCTGTTGTACTGTTTCAGAATACATTTTTCATTTTACCATTTAAATTTTGGACAATTACACTGCATTCCATGGAATGCTAAAGGAGAAGATTCAAAGTCATCTTTCATTTTTATTTTCTATGTCTCTTGTTCCTGCTTAAAGAAGTAGAAGTACAAGGCAGACAGAGAATTTTTATATGTCTGAAGGCATAGCTTTGAAGCATTGATGGTATTGCAGTAAATCCAAGCCAGTTATAAAATCTTGCATTCTTTTTTCACCTGAAGGTGTAACATTTGAAATATTGATCCAAATTTTGAGAAAAGAGGAACATCATAGCTTCATTCTTCTTTGCAATACCAAGGAGATGCCAAGATTAATATATACTTGTTTGTCAGTATATATTGACCACAGAGAATTGAATAAAAGTTATCTCATTCTTTTTTGCTAAAATTCCCTGTTAAACCGAGTTGAAATACTGTGAGACAATGCTGTTGAAAATACCAGTCATACATTAAAAATAAGTAAGAATTTGAAAAAAAATATATTACAGCTTATGGTGATAGTTATCAATTTCATCGCAGAAAATTTAAAAAAAACCCTCTTGTGCCCCAGAGGAAAAAAAAAAAGTTAAAATTGTCTTTAAACATGAATTTTGAATTAACTCATGAATAAATCATCAATTAATTTATGAATAAATACTGCAAGTAATACTATATCTGTCAATGTCCTTTTTATATAGGTTCTACTTTTGGGATCTTTTGTTTTTTAATGATAGTCACAGTATTGACATACACAAGCAACTCATGAAGGTGTCACATATGCAGATTTGCCTGATATGAAAATGCAGATTTGAAGATGCATACTATGCTTTGCAAGAATCTTTGAAATTCTTCTCTGTATTAATTTTATTGGAATAGTTATTCTTAATTTCTGTCACTTTAAGTGGTTTACTTATTTTTAAGACATCATTTAAAGAAACTAGTGAAAAGAAATATGGATTTTCTGATCTAAAAATGAACTGCCTTCCTTTTGGAAAGATCTACTCCCTTGCATCTCAAGGACATTCACCTGAATGAGGTTCTCCACAGGGATATGAGGAAGTTTCTCTTTAGGTCTCTGCATAATTTAGTCTCTGGATAGAATTAAAGAGACAGAATAAAACTCATGATTGCAACTAAGGGTTTTTTTCAGGGCTGTAACTCAACATAAGGAGTTTACAAAAGAATTATGAGCTCTTTCCTTGTGTTTTATGACCAATATGAATAACTGTAGAGACCAAAGTTATAATGTAATTAATTTTACATCATTAATTTCACCACTAATGAATTTTCTTTGTCCAGTTTCCTGCAGTACTAACTAGTAGAAAAGAAAAGGATTTTATTTCCTCTAACTTTGCTTATTTCAAAGATGTGATAGAAATTGAATATCACAATGAGTAAAATTATCCTGGGTGTTAACTGATGCAAAGCAGGACTTGTGTCATAATTTTGAGGAATATGTTTGAATAGGGCACTACGAGTCCTTTAACAGTATTGTACTTAACAGGCCTGTTTGGCAGAGACAAGATAATCAAAATCTGTCACAGTGTTATCTGTGAAAATGCATTTGATTTTAGAGGCAGGAGAAAGAAGCACAAATGATTAATTTTTCATTTTCTCTTGCTTTGGGTTCCTGTCCCCAGTATTCAGATTTAAAAAAAAAAAAAAAAAAAAAGTCGTGAGTCAGTTTTTGTCTAGCTAGTTTTCATTCCCATAAGACAAGACCGAAACATATTTTGGTTTGCTTTTTCACTCACTTATTACTTAAAAATATTTTACTATATTCTCTTAGGTGGTCCAGTTTTCTGTACAAAGTATGCTTTTTCATTTCCTACCCAAAGTAGTATACAACATTACTGGAGCTAATATTGCAATTTCAGTAGGTTTGACCAGCATAGCAGTGAAGGAATTAGGTATGGTGGAGAAGGAGGGATATCTGTAACCAAGAGTTTTAATGATTTTTTTTTTTCCTTACGTGAAAATAGATTTTAAAATGAGCAAAGCATAAATTTGCAGTTTCAGATAATTTTATTTTCCTAATGACTTCTTCCAATTTTTTTTGAAAAGGCAAAATGCTGGTCTAGGTTTTTTTTAAGAGGAAGATTCATCAATAAAAAAAAAAGCTGTGTGGTCTCAGAGATAAGGAAAAAAGAGTGCCTGGAATTCAGATTGTTTTTCATGGTAGTTATGGTGCTTAGGGCCCTTGATCTAAAGGTGAAAGCCTAGAGTAAGTTAAGGGATTTCACAGCTTAAAAAGGAGGTTTATGGTCTCACTAAGATTAGGGGAACACTATATATGCATAACAATGGCAGCTGGTCAATTACTATGTGACCTTTAAGGTATGCATGTATTTAGATGAAGTACCAATGATTTTACATGAGTGGCAGTGGTAATTTGCCATCTTTCTATGGATTGACAGGGAAAAAGCATTAGACCAGAAGTCAATTTTTGTTACTGTAATCATGCCTTCCTTGGGGCATTTAATTTACACAACTGATAGGAGACTTTCAGAAGCAGTTTTAGCTGTGCAAGAAGATTTACATTACTGCCAGGTTCTATGCCTGCCTGTTCTCTGTTGAGAACTTCCTGTCATGACACCTTTTTTGTTTGGAAACTCTTGTGTGCATGCACTCAAAAACATACACTATTGTATTCTTTTAAATCCCTGCCTAAAACTCTCCTTTTCTTTGACACATTCTTGTGGGAAAAAGTAACCTGACAGAACCCAAAGCTGAGGTAAAATCTTGGCTGCCAGTATTTTTCACTGCAATTGTCAGAATCCATCACTGTGAATTGTTTTAACCTTTGTGTATTTCACAAGGAATATATACAGACAGGGATATTTTTCATGATTTTGGTAAGGGTCTAGCATGTGACTTCTTCATGACTAAGTAATGGTTCAAAGCTGTAAATATTGTAATCATTACCTTTTTCATAGAGAAAAGTGTATCCAAAGAGTAAGGGAAAGAACAGATATTTTCAAAATCCTTGCAGATACTTTCAGGCTTCTATTTCCTTGCCAAACTCCGATAGGTAATACTGATCCCTTCCTACACCTTTCATGTCTGAATTTATAGTTCAAGCCTCAGCCTTGTACTATTGCTTTCAGTAAATTGCTTTAGTCACACAGGGACTTACTTTGTTTTACCTCATAGATTATTATTTAGTTTATCCTAATATTTTTTTTTCTAACTTCTCCCTCTGGGCCACTGTATTATGAGTTGTTGCCTCTTCTGTTGCTGCCTTTTTCTCTCTTGCCTCTACTGTAATAAAGAAAATAATTGCATAGAGGCTGTCTATACAATGTTGTTGTATTAGGGAGCTCTTTGTTTTCATTTGTTTTGAAGAGTGTTTTATCTCTAAATAAGTTGCTGATTCACTTCAGTTGTTGAAGCCTGTTCAGTCAAGGCTCAAAACAGTTAAAAAAGTAAATCTGTAAATGGGATGTTACTGTCATAAATTAACTGACCAGCAGAAACATATTATACAGTATGTGGTTTGGCAAAATGAGTTTTTGTTGGGAATTAGATCTACTTTTATTTAGACATCAAGAATACCTTTTCATCATATTACATTTTTGTAATGAAAACGCAAGGTGCTATCTGTTGCCAGTTTAATTACCAGATTTACCTAGAAGTAAATGGTATGTTTGCTATTACTATATATTAAAAAACAAAACCAACCAACCAACCAAAAACAAACAAAAAAACCCCTCCAACATTTCTACTGAAATGAAAGAGGCTTTTAACCAGACATATTTTTTAATGACTGGATATTTTCATACCTAAAATTAGTTGGGGCATTGTGTATGAGGAATGGAATCAAATTTTGGTCTTGAAAGTCTGCTGTCCATTGTCCTGTGCATCTGTAAGTTGCTCAGGCTTCGTAAAAGAACTTTATAGTCAGAAAAGTCCCTGCTCTGCTTTTTTAAAAGTTCTGAATCCAGTTCCCATTTTTACTGATTAGTAAAAATCAAACTCTGAATGTCCACTTTGTAAATTTGTTCTGCTTTGTTTATGTGTGCTACACTTCAACACAAATAGAGCTTGGTAGTAAGAAAAATCATCAGAAAGATCTGCTCTCTGAGGCAGCATGTTTTTATTTTCAATTCTTTAGATTTGCATTGAAGTGCTTTGTATTAACTTTATTTCCAAATAAGTTAAAAATCTGCCCCCTTCCCCATGAAGCTGATAGGAATCAACTGGATGCCCTTTGAGGTATACTGAGAACGTGCTAGCATGCAGCCAGCAGAGTGCTGATATTAACACAAAAGGTTATGGAGAAAAAGCAAAAATGCTATAGATACTTGAGCCTATTGATACTGCCTCATAAGGAGGTATAGAAAAACTGATTAATTTAAAATGTATAAATACCCAGAAATATGATAATTAAAACCATAGATTAAGATCTTTAAAAAATTATTAAAAAAGGGGACCTAAGCAAGTTATGTTCTCTGCTGTCTCAATCTCATTCTTTCTTGGGAAGTAATTAGTGTCCAGGGATAGGAACAACAGAATTTCCTTAAGTAATCTACTTCAGTAACTGTCTGCAAGGAGATAAGTTTCTTATTACCTTGAACATATATCACTGTTGCTATAAAGGAGGTGATACTTTTATTGTTTCCTATCTTGTTTGTAGTAGGAATACAAAACAGGTTTTTCATCTACTTTTGTATCTACTGTTTACATTTTTGAGGATGATTATCATGTAGCAGACCTGGATATTTTTTCCTTGGGATTAAACCAACTTTTTATTCTGTTAATTTCCCTAGACAGTGATTTGGTTTCACAATTCTCTCCTCTTTGGTCTGCATCTTTTTCCAGTTTAGGTAAGTTTGTGGAGAGTTTGTTTGTTTGTTTGGTTTTTTTTCACTTGTTTTATTTTTGGGTTTTTTTTGGTCCTGTTTTTAGCTGAGGACCATACTAAAGTTCAATAGATCTTCATGGATTATATTCAGTTAAGCACTGGAGATTTTTTATTAAGAAAGATTCAATTTTTGAAATTGAGAGCACGGAAAGGGAAAAGATGCAACTACCCTTGGAAAACTTTCACTTAAAAACTGAAATGGCGCCCCAGGATCTCAGATAATATAAACCAACACCTGACCCATTTAGCTACCTATCTAAGGCTAAAAGCCTCAGTTTTTCTAAGGAACAGAGAAAGCAGGCAGAAGTTACTTAAACTCATTGACATGGACTTCAAAATGTTTATATTCAACAACAATTATTTGCCTATGGAAATCTGGATGAAAACTTCTTGAGATTGGCACATCAAGTTTGCTGGAACTGTAAAAGGAAATCGCTTGTTAATATAATTTCAAATAATATTGGAATTGCTAAGCGTAACAAGAAAAACAATTTTATTTTGTGTATTAGATGTACGCCAAAAAAATACTGGTAGAAAAATATAATGAATTGCAAGTCACAACTGTAAAACTGTGGTGGTTTTTGTTTGATGGGCACCCTGTTGTCTCTTTTAAAGGCATCAGATGTCACAGTGCAGTTCCCCTGCAGACTTCAGTTAGTGCAGCTTCCATAGGAATACTGTCAAGTGTCAAGCTTGAGTTCCAGCTGTCCTCCTTATTGTATTCAGGGGCAATTCTCATCATCATCCTCATGAGCAACTGCATCAGAAAAGAGTTTCTTTTTTGTTTCTTCTGATTAGTCATGCCCCTGCTACAATGTAACATGTAATCATCAGGAAAAAGTAGGTAGTTTCATGAGAAATAGTTATGACGGTGCTAATAACAGCAAGGTCGTGGGTTTGATCCCTGCAGAGGCTGCTCACTCAAGAGTTGGACTAGATGATCCTTGTGGGTCCCTTCCAACTCAGAATATTCTGTGACTCTCTGACTCCTCAATTAATCATCCTGTAAGAATATTTGGGAGAGGAAACATTACTCCCTGCATGACAGAATTTCTGATACCTACTGAGAGAAGGAAAAATAGTTTTAGTGAAAGCAATATCCTGGTTGACCTGGATATGGAAGTCTTTTACTTGTTCACAGAGTAGACAGAATTGTTCTTTGAGCGTGCCTTCAGTCAGATCATGGAGCCATATCACAGCAAAAGTATAAAGTTCAGACATTATCTGTGACAATTCTTTCCACATGTTTTTTTTTTTCTTCTAGTTTATTTGGAATGCAGACTGATGATACTGTGGATTTCCTTTCACTTTTTTTTAACCCCTGATAAATATTTAACTTTTATGTCAGGTTTTACTTTATTTTTTTCATAAATATATGAACTTTGAAAACCCCTTTATGACTGCCGTGTATCTTTGTCTCCTGACCTAATGTGTGCAAGCCCATATTTTAATTAAATTCAGTCTTTAAGCATGCATTGTTATTAGCATTTTAATTTGTTTCTATCATGTTTGTTTCTTTTTTTTATATATAGATATATTTTGTGATTTGTTACGATTTTTCAAATTTGACTTGTTAGGGGTATATTCTTTAATATGAACACAGATGTTATAGTCAGACATTATAGTCAGACAGTGATAAGTCCCCTGCATTTAAAAGACAACTAATTAGTTTTGCATAGCAAAGCTTTTTTTTGTTTGTTTGTTTACTGTAGCTGACCAAGCTATGTTCTCTAAGAAGTAGCTATGTATCAACAAATTGCTTCTGCAGTGTACATAAGAATGCATTAATAGAATAAAAATATTAAAACATTAAAAACTTTGCATTAAAAACACTGGAACTAACTACAATCATACTATCAAATGGCTAAATATAGTCATCACTTTCAAGAGTCTCTTAACTGTGATCCAAGTTTATATGCCTTTATACTGATTACCCACCCCAGACACCTTAGGTACCATATGAATTCTGTTGCTTACCCCCCTTGTCTTTCAGATGCACGAAGAACTCATACCTCTTCTAACCACTGGAAGAGA
>JAWWES010000094.1:24177306-24206811 GCA_035583135.1 Lophotriccus pileatus | reverse complement strand
CCAGAGTAATTACTCTCCATTGCTCTGGAGAGTAATGAAGCTTTACCAGCTTCATTGTCCTTCTCTGGACATGCTCCAGCACCTCAACGTCCCTGGATTGAGGGGCCCAGAACTGGACACAGAATTTGAGGTGTGGCCTCATCAGTGCTGAGTACAGGGGGACAATCACTGCCCTAGTTTTGCTGGCCACGCTATTTGTGATACAATCCAGGATGCCACTGGCTACCTTGTCCACCTGGTCACACTGCTGGCTCATATTCAGCCAGTTGCCGACCAGCACCCCAGGTCCTTTTCCGCTGTTTCGCTTTTCCAGCCACTCTTTCCCAAGCCTTTAGGGATGTATGGCATTGAAAATGCTGAATCCTGGTATAATTTGAATCGACTTTGGTAAAGCCCTCAGAAAACTTAATTATATATTTATAAGTATGAGGAAATGCAGAGAATTTCATTGTCTTGCTTTCAGCGTGAATGCCAAAATATCTCTGAATGATCCATTTGAGCACTGTGAACATGAAAGTTTAGCCAAACCCGTTGAGTCTGCTGAGACACACACAGATTAAGGTTTTTTGAGTCTGGCACAGGTGTGTTCTCATATTTATTGAATGATGAATCATACTTTATTCATTTTTGATTCTGACCAACCATTTTTGGTTCTCTGTAGACTGATTATGGGTTGTTCTGTACACCTGCTACTCCTTCAGAAATACATTTTCATTGAAATGGATAAGAACTGGTGGTAGTTGACATGGTTTGTGTTAAGGCTGAAAGGTACATTTGCTTTCTCTCCCCCTTGAAAAAGCAAAAGCTTAATATGAATTTTCTATTCATATGACTGGACTGCTTAATTTGTTAATATTTTAAAGGGTAACAGTTCTTTCTGTGATGTTACAAGATCTATTTTTTAGTTAAATTAATGACATTAAGGTATGTTTTTCTCAGAAGTGAAATAAGGTGAAAGTTCAGATTAGAGCATTCAAACATTCTCCAGCACGGTCTAGGCCACTAGCATTGGCAGATAATTTTTTCCCTTCCATGCTTTGATTTTAATTACAAAATAAACTCAGAAGAGCACATAAACTTGAGTGAAAACCTTTGCTGCACAGCAGAGCACATTTCCATTCTCTTTTAAAGACCCAGCCAGTCCTTATGATTGTATTTTCAGGAAGATACATACTAGAAGGTAGGGGTTCTCTTGCAGTCTCTACTGATTAATTTCTTTGAGAATCTCTTTCTTCATTTATATTATTTATCATATTTTTTTAGAGTCCATTATGATGCATGATTTCCTCTTTTTTTTTTGTTGTTTGTTTTTTTTTTTTCCATTGGTTATAAAAAGATACAGAAGTACCCAGATTAAATACAATTACACTTTAATGGTGTAGGGCAGTGTAGCAATTGTAATTTCCTCATAAAGGAATTCTTGCCATCCATTTCTAAGTTATTTTAAAAAATTTTTTTAAACTGACTTACCAGCAGAGCATTGAATCCAGATGTTTAAGATGATAAAATGCAAAAATGAGCTTTACTACATTGTCCTATATCATATATTAAGAGATATATGGCACATAGATGATCATGTTATTAGAAAAATGTATTAATGAAAGCAACACTGTAGTGCATTGGGGCAAATTTCTCTCCTGATTCAGACTGTATCTAAGGCATTTTGTTCCTTCATTTATTTTGCTCTGAATGTCTTCTTTTTGACTATTAAAATTGGCCTTTTGAATATTGGTTTTGCCTAATTTAGGCTTTGTTATTTTCAGTGTTACGTAATTTTGTTTCAGTGGCTTACCCTCATTTTAAAAATTCACCTTCTCACTTTTCAGCCTATATTTTGATAATACAGGTGTCAAATGCTACCAGGTCTTTTCTTTATCCTAAATACCTCTACCCCTTTAGAAACCCCTTTGAAATCTGAGTCAGTGCTTATAGCCTGATCTGGTTACATGTTTAGGGTATTTTGAGGTTTTATTGAATGTAGAGATTTTCATAAGTCAGTCAGGAGTATACTGTTTATTAGAAGTGAATCACTCCAGTCTGTATCTGAGTAGGTGGTGAAAAAATCATGCCTGTAGATTTAAATTAGTTATTTTTTTAGGTTTCACTTCATTAGTTTTAATTTCCTTTATCTCATGGAATAGATAAAAGAAATTATAATTAGTTTGAGGATTTGGATTACTTTTCAATTTGAGGACTTGATATAATTTTTAAATTAAAAAATTGTATGAAATATTTTTTGTTCTGAATCCATGTTTCAAAAAGTGGAAAAAAAAAAGAAAAGGTAGTGCCATAAAAATCACTAGTTATGTTAACATAAGGGATTTGATTTAATGTATTTTTTCTAAGACAATGATTTTATCTTACATATTTTCAATTACACATTTATTTAATAATTAATTATAATGAGGATTTTTTTTCCTTCAGTTATAAAGAACTCATTTCCAGAGTAGGCCCCTGTCCTGTAAACTACAGTGGTATTTCTCGGAAATGTTTGACATTGGACTGAACTCTCTTTCGCATTACAATTTGAGAGAAAGAATACAATTCTTAATTTATTATTTCAGTATTTCTCACAAAAATTCCTAGCGCATAGGTGGCGTCAACTGAATCTTGTGGATTATGACTAAGGGGAATGTCATTGTATGTTTTAGCCATTTAGGTTTGAATTGCATACACTTCTAGGAAGCCTTCAAAACATTGTGACATTTGAATACAGAATATCTCAGTATCTTGCTATTGAATGAAATCCCTGCTTCTGGTGTGGCCCTAAGAAACTCTTGTGTTGACAGGCAGGTAAAAAATAATAGTGTTTCTAAAAGTTAGTGTTTACACTTCTTTTGCCATCTGTTAAACATGATGTATGGATTGTCAGAAACACCATCAAGAGCATAATGCATTTGTGTTTTATGTTCCCAGTCACTTAATTGTCTAATGGCGATTGTTAATTAGCATCATCATCAGCTTTTTTTGTACAACTGCAAACACGATGATTTTTGTCCGGTGGCAGTCATCATATCTGTTGCAGAAGCTTGTTTCTGTTCTTCTAAGAATATTCAGTAGCAGAAATGTAAAAATGTAAAAATCCTATGGGAGAGATGATCTAGGCCATTGAATTCAGATTTAGATTCCAGCTCTGTACATTTGTAACAGTTGTTTGCATGTGCAGCTGCATGAGCAACTGTGTTCATTTAGAAAAAGTCATCTTTATTCTGCGAAAGGAAGGCTTAGTGAAAATCAGACCGTCTGTGTGCATGCAAAAGTTCACCCTCTGAAATTCATGCCTTCTCATAAACATATTTAACCAAATTGAAGACAAATTAAATCACACCCATGGCCTTTCTTGTATAGTTTAGTTCTGTGTGACTAACAAAGCAAAATACATTGAACTTAGCATGATCCTTTATGACTTTAATATTTAATATAATTTTCTTATATTAATGTGCTTCCCTACATGTGTGGAAATACTTGTTTTGTTTCACTGAGTCTTTTATCTTTCTTACAGTGAATAATTTGGACATATGAATATGATTATGCTTATTCCCTGTGGACCAGAATTAAATGATTATTGCTTTAGATCTAAAACCATCAGTCTTCCTGTTCTGGAGAATAAATGGGCATAACAAACTGGATTAGTTCTGTGCTTAAAACATGTTGGGACAGTATGGAAAACTGAATCAGCCTTTTGTGCTGATATATTTTTTACTATTTTACTATTCTATTTTCTCTTTCGATAATTAGTAGTAAAAAAAAAAATTAATAGGTGTTTGTCTGGCATAGTGTATGTCTGTAAACGTTTTGTGCAACAGAAATCTCTTATGTTGCTTTGTGTTCTTTTTCTTAATGAAAAGATTTTTCTGAAGCAATTAACTAGGAAGAGAAGTTGGCTATTAATCCCTAATCAGCACTATTTAGTCCACAGTAAAAATATGGCCATTTAAAATCCAAATGAAATTCCACTAGGAATTGTTAATTTGTAAAGAGTCTTATACAGTGTATTCTGTAACCAGTAGGAGATTTTGATTAAACATGTTTTGAGTGGGATCATAAAAATTTGAGATATACAAGAAATATTTATTTTGTTTTCTGTCTACTTGTGTCTACACTTGAATAGTTCATATATGTTATGTTCCACCATATGTAATATGATGATGTAGTACAGTCTTGACCTAAAGCTTTTCTGCCCTTAAGGTCGTTCCAGAGAATGAGAGAAGATGAAGAAAAAGATAGTGAACTCTTAAAACTGTCATGATGAATACAGGTGATATACTTCTCTGAAGATGAATGAACTTTCACCCTGTATTTATTTCACCCTCTGATTTAAAGCAGGAGGAATGACATAGACTTAGCGGCCCTCAAAATGCGCAGGGATGATCTTCTGGAAGAAACTTGACATCCTTTATTGAATCCTACACAGCAAAACTATCTGGAATTCAAATGAGAATTTAAACGGAGAGAGAAAAATATTTTTTTTTACTGCAGTAGTTAGAAATTCAGTGTTCAGCTTGAGGCTTGAGTGCATAACAATAAGGCATGTGTACCTGCATGAGCAAAAAATAGGACTCCCATGTAAAAGCAACTTGCCGTAGTTGCTGCTATAGACTGGTGATTTCAGCTCTCTGTTTAACATTTCTGAGGTTCAAGTGTGTTATTGCTGTAAGCTAATCTGAACGCACCTGATGTCTTAACCTAATCCTGCAATGATTGAACTGGGAAACCCTTTGTTTCTCAATCCACTTAGCTTTCCAGGTGCAAATTTTGAAGCTTAATTGGGATACTTTAAATGCAAGAACATTTATCGGTGCCATTAAGGTCAGAAGAAAAGGTAAAGTGTTTGTTCTAAAGAATCAGGTCAGTATAGTGTTGAGCATCAAAATGAACACACCCAAATGAACCTAAAATAACACCTAAATGAACATAAATATCAAAGTGAAAAACATTGCATTAAAAGAAAAAAATAAAAATTTGTGATGTAACCAACAAGAAGTGGCATAATGTTATAGTGTTAAAATAATTGTCTTTGCGATCTGAATTCAATTAGGAATGGGAAAATTTACCCCCCCCCCAAAAAAAGAAAATGCACTATGAAGTTAAGATTTTTTTTTTCTTCCAGAAAATATGATTATTAGTAAAGAATTATTGGTGAATTTATTACATATAAAAAAATTTAATATGCTTAATATCCATTAAATGACCAGTTTTTGCTATCACTTATATGGGCCATATATCCCTTACCTGTAGGTTTTGATTTATGTATTTCTGAATATCTGTGCTCAGGGTGTATTTTGTTGGCTGTAATGAAAGCAATGCTTTTTGAATTACCACAGAGAACTTAATCTGTAGGTATGAACTCCTGTTCTTCTGAGGAAAATAACTGGCATTACTGCAGCTGTACATCAAACTTCAAGTCAGAACAGTCTTGGATCAATACCTAATGGCTGTGGTTTAGATCAGCTGCTAATCCTCCACCCACCAATCAAAATGGATTCACTCCAACAAAGTTCAGTACAGATACTGCGGGAAGCAGATGTGAAATTCCCAGTAATTTTATTTAATCGCTTATAGGTCTGACTTTGCTACTAAATTTATGTTGAAAATCCTTAATATCTCCAGTAGTTGTTATCACTGTTCAGCTCTAAACCAGAAAGAGCTATGTTGTAATTATACCAGATAACAAATACTCTCTTGTCTTAAACAAAAGGACCCTTGTACTTGTCCAAATATGTGTATGCTTGTAATATGCACATATTTAGCTGTTTTTTTTAGTTCTAAGCCTACATAGCTACCTCAGTTTGACATTGCAAATGAAAGCTTATAAGGAAAATGTTACATTTAAGTGTATTGAAATTAAGCAGTATGTATGGAATCTTACTTGAAAGTATATATATAACAAGAGAAAGGTAAAGGGACAAAATATATTTATTCCAGTGGTTATCTGAATATCTCTACCAGTGGCTGAAGAGAAGTCTTGATAAGAAGGCATAAAAAGGCAGTTTCCACTGAGTTTTGCTGATACTTGTAGTGGATTTAGAACAAATAAATGTTTTAGTTAGCATAATGAACGCACGTGCCATGTTGACAGAGAGTGCTAGTTTTGGTGTGGAAAGAAGTAAAATATTTCTGAAAGAAGGGTTCATTTGGGCAGTTCATGTCTTTGAAGGTTTTTTTGACACTGCAACACTAGTGTTGGCAATTTAAGATGAGAGTTTATTTGTGTATTTTAAAATGTAAATTTGCAGACATAATCAGAATGGTATGTCAGTGAGATTTCAAGAATGTTCTATCGGTCTTATTCTATTTGCAGTATACAGTAGATACTCTAGTACAGATATTATTTGAGAAATACTTTCATCAAAGCTCTGATTTTACAAGTTGTCATGAATGTAGAGGTGTTTATGCTTTATAAATATTCTAGTCTGATACTAATGTATCCAGACAGAGAATCACAAAAATCTGATTTGCATAATGTAGATCAGTGTTGTCTCTTTTCTTCAGTTTAACTTGTAGGCCTCTGCCATGTTTTATGAATGTTTATCTGAGAACTAAGCTTTATCAATCTGTTATGAATGATCTGACATTTCAAACCAGTACCTGTGACAACTAAAGTGACAAATTGGCAACTCAGTTACACAGAGACAAAGCTCAGAAATGTGGGAAATGTTATGTTGGTGGTGTTTTGGTTTTGTTTTGTTTTTTTTTTTTTTTTTTTTTCCGAGCAGTGGCATCTAGGTTCTCATCTGGCTTTCTGGCCCATCTCCTGTTGCCTCTGCTGGTCTAACTGCTTGCTGACTGATACACTCACTGTAAACCTGCCCTGGAGGCTGGCATTTATTCACCCTGTTCCTAGCCATTCTTGCATCTTTGGATGCCTTTTTTTTTTTTTTTATTTTGGCTCCTCTGCAGCCAAAAGAACTCTGCCAAGCTGCAATGCATAGTGTAATACTAAGGGAGCATTCCAGGAAAAGCATCCCAAGCAGAGAGGAAGAATATGGGCTCAATGCAATTTGTGTCATTGGTCCTACTGCAGAAACAATGCTAGCAGCATGGCAGCACCAAGGTAACAGAGCAGAGAAGCTTCCAGTATAGTTAATATAAGAAAAAATCCACATTAGAATGAGCAAAGTCAAAGCAAGTAAAAAATCACTATACAGTAACAGTGCTCCTGGGGCGTAAGTGACAATTGGAATGGGTGGAATCTAAAGATATTAGCCCATGTTTGTCAATACTTCCTTGAAATGTCTTTGAAGTAAACTGTGGTTTTATTCAGTGTGAAGGAAGAAGTAATGTCCTGATAGGTATAAAATAAAATAGATGTGTGGTTTGATCTGTTTTCGTTGAGTGGTTGGTTGGTTGGTTATTTTTGTGGTTTTGTTTGTTTGGGTTGGTTGGTTTGTTTTGTTTGGGTCTTTGGTGTGGTTTGGGTGTTTTTTTGCAAGGCCTTTATGAAAAGAATAATCCAATATGTTAGTATATTAGCTAATGAGGCTGCTCAAAGCAGCTGTCAGCGTTCCATATATCTTACAATACCATGTACTCCTGCTCTCTTGCAGTCTTCTCGTAGTAAAATGAGCTGTCAGTAGCAGATATTCTGTCAGGAAACAATTCATTTTTATGTGAGCTTGTGAGTATTACACCTTTGTACTTTTCTCAGGTAAAAAGCAATTTGGCTATAAATAAACCTTTACAAAAATGTTTTTCATTTTCTTCAGCTGATAGCTTCCCATTCATCCTGCAAAATATCTTCATCTCTCACTGTATGAGAATTTCACAGAATTTACAAATATACCTTATAATAATTTTTTTTCAGTTACTAGAAACAAAGTCTTGGAATCAATAATTCACACATTTACAATTTAAATGCCAGTAAAATCCCCAAAGTAACACTTAACTTAATACAATAAAGTATGTGCTAACGAATTGTGCTACCTGCTGCTGATAATGTGGGAAAATCAAATTTAGTCGGTAATTTTTGGTTTCAGGTGATACTTTGTCATCCCTGTGAGTGGTAAAAGCAGGTCTTTAGAATATTAGGTGAGAGCAGGAATAGTACTCTGAAATGAATAGTGCAAAATTTTTTTTCCCTCTTTCTTGAAAATTCCTTCTCAGAATTACTCTGAATCTTGTAATGCTGATCAGTTCTGAACTAGTTCTCTCATGCTACCTTTAACACTTGCTGACACAAATAGGCAAATCTAACAAGATGACACACTTATCTAGCCACCAGTGGGCATTGAGGATAGGAAAAAAAAATGTCCTTCTTCATTTGCATTTTAGAACAATAATAAGATTTTTTTAATTATCTTTTTGGCAGTATAACCATGTGTTGACAATGAATTATTAATGTTTATTAGTATGTTAATCACAGAATCATAGGATAGTCTGTATTGAAAGGGACCTTATAGAATATTTAGTTCCCAGCTCCCTGTGGTGGACAGGAACACCTTTCACTAGACCAGGTTGCTCAGAGCCCCAGCCAGCCCGGCCTTGAACCCTTCCAGGGATGGGGCATCCACCACTTGGGCAACTTGTTCCAGTGCCTCACCACCCTCACAGTAAAGAATTTCTTAATATCTAATCTAAACCTACTCTCAGTTTGAAGCTGTTCTCCCTTGTCTTGTCACTCCAGGCTCTTGTAAATAGTCTCACTCCATCTTTCTTGCAGGCTCCCTTCAAGTACTGGAAGGCCACAGTTAGATCGCCCCAAAGGCATCTGTTGTCCAGGATGAAGAATCCCAATTTACTTATCTTTTTCTCGTAGAAGAGATACCCCATCTTTCTAATCCCATTTTGTCCATTTGGAGCACCTTCTCCTCATGTTCACTTTTGTGGTGAATTAAAATTCTCTTATTTGTATCAGGCATTTAATTCATGTTCCTGATTGTTACTTTTCTCATATGACCTTTATATTTTGCCAAATCTTTCTTCTTGAGCACACTGTTATGTAGAAAATGTAATATTAGTCCTTGCAGTTATCTAGTCTTAAGGAACAGAAAAACACTTTTTTGTTTTTAGCTGGTATCAGCAACAGAAACCTTCCTCTGTGAAAGTTGACAACAGCCAAGGAAGACAAAGTCTGTGTGAATTCATTTCTGTTCACAGCCATCCCTCTTAAGATCCAGACTCAACCACACAAAAATAGAATTGGCCAGTGTCAGCTTTAATATTGGAGAAGAAACTGAGCATGAATTTTTCACCTCAGTCTCCAATGGCAACCTTTCTTCCCACATCTCTCAAATGGATGGACTGGGGGAGCAAAATGCCTCCCACAGTTTGGAAAGATCAAGGTTCATGACCACCTGAGGGAACCTAAACAAACACAAGTCTGTGGGACCCAATGAGGTGCATTTCAAACTCCTGCAGGAAGTGGCTGATGTACTTGCAAATCACTCTTCATGACATTTGAAAAATCATGACAGCAAGGTGAAGTCCCAGGTGACTGGAAAGTAGGCAGCATTGTACCCATCTTTAAAAAGAATAGAAAGGAGGACCCTGGTAACTACTGACTTTTCAGCCTCACCTCTGCCTGGAAAGATCATAAAACAGGTCCTTCTAGAAGTTGTGCTGAGGCAGAAGGATAGAGCAGTAATTGGAGATAGTCAACATGGTTTCACCAAGGGCAAATCCTGCCTGACCAACCAGATGGCCTTCTGGGATGGAGTGACTGCATCAGTGGACCGGGGAGGGGCTACAGATGTAATTTATCTGGGCTTCTGTAAAGTTGTTAACACAGTCTCCACATTCTTTCCTCTAAATTTAAGAGAGTTGAACTGTACTGGGGGGACTGTTGGATAAGGAAGTGATTGGACAGTTGCATCCAGGGGTAGTGGTCAACAGCTCAGAGTCCCAGTGGATATCAGTGGCAAGTGCTGTCCCTGGGACCAGTGTTATTTAAGATATTCATCAGTGACATAGACAAAGGAATCAAGTGCACCTTCAGCAAATTTTCAGATGACACCAAGCTGAGTGGTGCAGCTGACATACCTGAAGGCTGTGATGGTATCCAGAGGGACCTGAACAACCTTGAGAAGTGGGCCCATGGAATCTCATATAGTTTAATAAGACTATGTGCAAGGCACTGCACCTGAGTCAGGACATTTCCTGGTATCAGCACAGGCTGGGGAATGAACAGATCAAGAGCAGCCCTGAGAAGGACTTGGGAGTGCTGATGGATGAGAGGCTGGATATGACCCAACAATGTGCACTTGCAAGCAGAAAGCCAATTGTGTCCTGGGCTGCATCAAAAGGAGTGTGGGCAGCAGAGTGAGGGAGGGTCTGCATCCAGGACTGAGGACCCCTGCATAGGAAGGACACTGACTTGTTGGAGCGAATCCAGAGGAGGGCCACCAAGAGTATTAGCTTACCAGAAAAGATGCTGTTCAGGAAATTTGAGAATTAGTGAGAAAATAACTTGCATAGGGTTCAGTGAAAAATGTAGTTCAATATATATAACTGTGTAGGTGTGTCAACTTACTCAGAAACACTGGAAAAATATCCAGTAAAGAGAAATGGTATTTTGTCCATGTGCCTTAGGCATGTGTTACGTGAATTCTCATCACCAAAGACTAGTAAAAGAAAATAAGGGAAAAGGGCCTTGAGGGGAAGCTCTATGAGGAGCAGCCAAGGTCACTTGTTCTGATAAGCCTGGAGGAGACTGAGGGGAGACCTCATTGCAGTCTACAGTTTCTCCATGAGGGAAAAAGTGTAGGGGCAGACACTGATCTCTTCTCTGTGGTGACCAGTGACAGGACCCATGGCATGAAGTTGTGCCAGGGGAGGTTTAAATTGGATATGAGAAAGAGGTTCTTCACCCAGAGGGTAGTTGGGCACTCTAATAGTGTGCCCAGGGAAGTAGTCATAGCAGCAAGCCTGACAGAGTTCAGGAAGTGTTTGGACAATGCTCTCAGGCACATGATGTGACTCTTGGGGATGATGCTGTGCAGGGCTAAGGGTTGGACTCAAAGACCCTTGTGGGTCCCTTCCAACTCAGCATATTCTGTGATTGTGTGATTTTATTGTAACTCATGACTGAATTTGCCAATGCCCCTCTGAGTTCCAGGACACCTGAAATCAGATTATGCACAGTTAGTCGGTTTGGAAATGTTAAACCTATAATATTTCAGATTACTGTTAAATGCATAAGTAGTATTCAAAGCATCCCAAGGTTTGCTAGTCATCTAAATGTGGTTAAAGTAATTTTTTTGTGGACTTAATTTCTTACACCACTTCTCCATCAGGTTTCATCTTATATTTTCACTCAAAATTATAATCAGAATTATAATGCATATTTCCATCATGTGAATAACTTAGTAGCATTTAATATAGTATTTTTTTAATAGTTTTTGACATTACATGCTCTTGGTTTAGTACAGGATTATTAATTTGATAAGGCTTGCTTTGCAAAGGGGTAACTGATGTGTTAAGCAATAACTGAAAATTGAGAGCTTGCTTTTTAAAGACAAAATTGAGCTGGGTTTAGCACCACCAGGTTGTAAAGTGCATAACTGAATTCTGTGTATATTTAAATGGATTCTTTTGAAAGAGGCATAATGAATGCTTCATTTGACACTGTCTGGGGAATCTGTCCTACACTCACGACTATGTCTGTGGATAAGGTGTTTAACCTTGCCAAATAGATTTAATATTTGGAGGGACAAATTAAAGTGAATAGCACTACTTTCATGCAGAATGATTTAATGACAAGTGTTGATCCCTGGCAAATTGGACTAAATTCTGGTCTTAAGTGTGATAAAACAACAAAATCATTCCTGTCAAAATAATGCTGCTACATTTTTACCTTAACAGTGACAGAGATCAGATGTCATTCTTCTCTACTTGCATGGATTTTTTTGCCCATTTTGACACCATGAGAATTCACAGTGTTTACTGTAAGTCCCACTGTTATGAAATACACAATCAGGGAAGTAATGCCACTGGGTAGTAAGAGAAGTCAGATCTGTGTTGTTTGGGGAGATCCCTTTTTCTTATGAAGCCCAGTGTGAAATATTTTTACTTTCCTTGAACAAATAAAGGTAATAATCTAGAAAAAAAATACTACCTCTTGTTTGCATGTTATTTCGTTAAAACAGCTATGCTCTTAGAGTGAGAAAGAGAAAAGAAATAACCCCTGGTGTTCATATCCCTGTGGTGTTGGAACTGCTTTGTTGAACATAATTTGAAGGTGCCAGATTCTGGTGGGGGGGCTGCTGATAATTTTTAAAAATTATTATTATTTTTTTATGTTTGGGTTTTTCATTACTTTTTTGTCACAAATAAATGCTGATTCATATATTAGAATTTCTGGCATCAGGACATTAAAAATATACAAGTAGTAGTGTAACATTTAAACAAAAATCCACAAAAATATTTCTAAGCAATCAAAATTTTTGGAAAGGTTATGAATGTGTATGGACACCACTGTGTTAAAATACTTTTCATAAGTATGGCACTTATATGCTTGGCTTGTAAGTAAAATGGTATATATTGACAGCATTAATTTTGCAAGGTTTTTTTTTTTATGTTGCAAAATTTTGAGGCTTAGGATAGTCAACAGATCCATATATTTCAAGAGGAAAGTGTCTTCTTATGGATGTAATTTTTAATATTTCTTTTACATTTTTTGAATCCAAAATATGAGTTTTTAATTGCCTTTTCTAGAACAACAACTGATAAATTCAGTATCTGATTCATGCCGGCAGTATATTTTGGGCATTCATTATACAGCAACAAATTGCCACCAGATTGCTGCTATCACACCTAGCATGAGCTGTTGTGTTATTTAGTTCTTTTTATCTTCAGAGCACTTCTTCCTTAGTCTTCTCAGTGGACAGCTAGTGTAGTTGTGCAGCTTGCACACTAATGTTCTTTTCAGAGGGACTACTGTGTTTTCTTCAATTGGTAGCTGGGGCTTAGATTAAAAAAGATTTAGAATTTCATGTTACACTAACCAGCATCTTGAAGTTTTGGTCCAAAAAGCACTGACATTCCAATGGCGGCGCTAAGGAACCCAGAAACTTTCTGTGTCAAATGAACTGGAATTTTGGCTAATCTGCATGAAATTAATGTAAGGCTCAGGTCTGGCTTTTTGAAGTTGAAAGGAAATTTTCTGGGCACTATACACTTTGTATACATGTGTAGGAGTAGCTGTGCCTTTATAAAGCTAGCAGTGTCATCCTTTCTATAACTTCGTTCCTCCTTTCTGTTTTCATCTTTCATTATTTAGCCCCTCATTGCTAATAACTTTTTTAATATTGTATTGACTTGTAGCATCAAATTCAGCCAAGTTTTCTGCATCCACAGTGTTTCTTTAGGAAACATTGTACAGTAGTTTGTAAAATATTATCACATTTCTCTAAAAATTCTGGAAAACATTTCAGTATTATTTATTATCGTGAGACTTGTTATTTCCATTGTCATAATAGTCAAAGGAGCATTGCTGACACTCCAACATACAAACACAGCAAACATGTTTCATCTAAGTTCACTCATAATTATTTATGTTAAATTGTCAGTAGGAATGGGTTGCTAAATAGGTTCTTCATTTCATGGTCCACTGGAACTTTAATGCAATACTGATAATGTGTTGTGGTCCAAATATGACAAGCTTCTCATGCCACCCTTTTGGAGAGGACATGGGATTTGCAGTGATTTTTTTTTTTTTTTTTTGGTTGGTTTGGTTTAGGGTATTTTGGTTGGTTGGTTGGTTTGGGTTTTTTTATTTAGTTTGCTTTTACTTACTATAGATTATGGGCAGTTCCTTGGGAGTGCAACATTTGCCTGAGTGATTACATAGTAACTTCTCTTCAAGCTATTACACCAACTTGCAGCACATTATCTTTCAGCTAATAAGTCAAATTGACTTAAAGTTTAAAATAGCTTCATACTGTGGGTTACTTCACACTCTTCATGCTCTTTTACAGTTATCTCCATTTCTCCACCTGAAATGAATTTGTCTGAAACACTGAGCAGCAGAAGTCTCTAGCTGCTCGCTTTTACATGCTTATCTAATCCCTCTGGAGTATGATGGGACTATAAACCTGTATTGGTATAAGGTTTTGAAGCCTTTGACTAATTTATTCATTCTAGCTGATACAGTATTTGGCCTTGTTTTGTTTGTTTTTGAAAACCTGGTCAGAGTTTCAAAACCATCTATTGGAAGAAAGAGTAGAAGGAGGAGAGATAACAATGGGGTATCACATGAGATGAAGTGATCAATGTATGGAAACACTGGCACCCACTTTCTTGAGAAATGCACAGTGCCTGCACAAGAAGAGAAGCGGGGGACCAAATAAGCTTCCTCCCATCTATAGTTTTGTACAGGCCAATAGAATCATACATTATGTACAAAAGTCCAACATTTAATGGAGTCACTCTTTGCTGGCCATTTTAATTTCAGTTCTCTGCTTTCTCTGTTGCTTAGCAGCACTGAGAAGAGCCTGGAGCCATAGTGAAGATATTCCATTCTGCTTTCATCTGTTGGTCTCCGATTCTAGAGTACACCAACTATGATGCAGAGCTATGTAATTAACATATTTAAAATAGAAGTCTTTTTTTCTGAGACTTGATTTAATTTTATTTTTCCTAAAGCTGCAAAATCTCAATATTCAATTCAGACTCCCACTCCCCCTTTTTTCATGTAAAATATGAATGAAATAGACATGCTTCATAGCATTGATATTAAGGAGGGTCTGAAAAAAATAAGAGTTATGAGATGCTCTCTTTAATTTATTTTGAGTTCCATCAGTGTGTGTGTAATGTTGTAACATGCCTCTACTGTAAATCAGTACTCATCCCTGTTTGTGTTCCTTTACTGAGGATGGGGAGGTTTAGTTTTTGTTCTGTATTAGAACTTAATCATTTGGGTTCTTTTGCTTCTGAGATCAGATGAGGATTTTTCTCAACTTTCCTTTTTTTTGTCCTTAGTTTTCTTTGTAAGTAAAGATTTCTAACTGTGTTGATTGCTGAAGTGTTGGATATTTTATATTCAAAAATGAACTGCATTAATTAATTCTAACTGGTCATTGAAATCACTATTTGAAGTCATTAATAGTCAGGCTCTATAGACTCTATCTCATTGCTCTAAATAGCAAATCCCTCCAATGTTGCTTTTATGCATAATGAATAAAGTAAAACTCTGGTTGCCATTGGTACAGTCTTATATGGTAAAGAAAAACATAAACCTCCTGCTCTGCTGTTGACACATGAATTTGGAAAGCCTTTGTCCTACCTGTGAGGGCCTAGTACAACAAATGTAGGAAAAAGTAGATGGATACCAGTGAAAGTGAAGGATGAGATTTCAACTTGGTTATAATTGGGACACCAAGGAATCAATTGTGGCTGTAAATCTTTGGAGAGAAATGGCAGTTTGAAGGAAGATGGCAGCCTGATAATAGGATTGTGATTTTTTAAAGCTATTTCTTGCATGTGCAACATATGTTATGCTCCTGCCACTTGCCATCCTCTGAGGCTAAGGCTAAGATTTCCAATATACTGAAAGTCAAAAACCTGGCAGTTGTTACACCTCAAGGCAAGCTGAAGGTCTGAAATAAATTTATTAATTTATTTATTTTCAAGGGCTAGGCAACATCTGGGTAAAAAGTTGAAATTGAAAATTCATCCTGACCAGCTGTGTACATTTGTCTCTCTAGCCCTTAGGTCTCTGTGATCTAATCCTTGTCAGACACATGGAGATCCTTGTGTGCAGTGTCTCTTAAGAGGAATCTCATCCATGGCATAGGGTAACACTCTTAGTATAATTATACAAGCTCCTGCCTCGATTATCAATAAAAGTTTTACTTGCAGAAAAGCTATATGAGAGAGATCAGTTTCTTAGTTCACTAACATGAATATTTGTGACCTTTTTTTTTTTTAAATAGCATTATAGTTATGCCTTATTGTTTGTTTAAAATCTGGTTGTTGTTTTTTTTTAGTTTTTTTTTCACAGAGGAAAGGGAGGAGTGTTTGATACATCCAGGAGGAAGTTATTTAGCTATTTTGTGTTTAAATGTTTGAAAACATTTACAGAGGCTGTTGTAGTAAATAATTTTATTGTGATTGTGAAATGAAAGCCTCACCACTGCTGGTTTGTTGTATATTTTGCATTCCTCTCTTCAGATTTCATTATTTCTGTTTCATTATTGCTTGGTGTTTATTCTTTTATGTAAAGTGGGATTAAGGAAAAAAAAAAAAAAAAAAAAAGTGAAACATCTTTTAATCTCCAACTTAACTTACTTTTTTAATCTCCTTTTAAATTCAGTTTTCTTTATAGCATAGTCCTATAGTAGTGCTGGACAGGAACCCTGCAAGATGCTTTGTCTTTCACACACTGATCCTCACATCACATGATTTCCTCATGGGCAACTGCAGGAGCTTCCTGAAACCTGCACATTTATACTTGTCCCTTCTAAAGACAGGGCAGATGCCCACAGATAACAAGCAGAACCCAAAAACAAATGAAAGAGCCCAAACTGATTCTTGGGATAGAAAATATTGACACATGAATAAAAAAAGTACCTTGTAGCAAAAAAGTACAGAGGGCAGAATGATCAGTGTGCAGACTGGGTTCTACACCTGAGGCACACTGTTAGTGAAATACTCTTGTTATCACAACTGTGGAAGGGCATGATTTTGGAAGTCATTCCAGACCAATCATGGATCAGTTAAGCAGTATGGTTCCTGCTGAACTTTTGCAGCCAGAAGAAGATATGTTAAGAGAATCTTCTGGGAAATGCGAGAATATGTCTTTTTTTAGTGTGGTTGTTTTGGTTTTGGTTTTGGTTTTTTATTTTTTTTAATGTGACAATTCCCACAGCTAAATTGTGCCAGGCATTGCATCTGCATGTTGCTACTCATGCTGGTCATGAAACCAGAGCAATTGTGTCCACCTGAGTATCACTGCATCCACCATTTTTTGAGGTGTGAAGTACTCTAACAAATATAAAAAGAAAACAATAAAAGCCTCTCAAAATGTCAGTTGTAAATTAATTTGGGGCGGTTTATTTGTCCTGTAGTATTTGACACTGTGATGTGTAAGGCAAGGACTTTCAAGCTGTATAGCAGGGCTGAAAGTCTGGTATTCACTAGAGGTTGTCAAATAGTGCCTACAGTTTATTGGAGCCAAGACTTGAAAGAAATAAGATCTCGATGACAGTAAAATATGTTAATGATAAAAAAAGCTATTCTCTTTCTTTGCCTTCTCAGGAAAGCTAAAATCCTTGAGTCAGCAAAATGTGCCCAAAATCTGTAGAACCTAGGGAGTATTTAACTGTGAGAATTTCAGCATTGGTCGAGATGGTGTGTTATTCTTTCAATTATGCCTGGAGTTTTTAAATTATGCGGGGTAATGTGGCTGTACTGATTATTGCAATGGTTTAATATATTCATGTAAAGTTCATTACTTTGCTAATATCTGTAAATAGCTTGGACTGATAGGAGTAGTTCCACAAGGGGTAATTTAATGTGAATGTTTGTGATTGAAATGCAGCAATCAGTCTTTGTTGTACTAAAAAGGTACTGATTTTCACAATATTTCTGGACAGATTCTGGGCAAATTTCAGAAAGTGTCAGGATTTTTTGTTTCATAAGACATCTTCATTTCAATTATGTACCCAAGGATATTGAAAAGGAAGGATGCCAACCTAGCCCTACTGAAATCTATAGTAGCATTCAATATTGTGAGTTAAATACACAGTAGGGTGTAGTCCGTAAGGCTCCATGATGAAAAAAGTATAGCTGCTGTTGAAGAAGTGTCCTGGGGGAACTCATGGTTTTATTGCTGGAAAAGAACATGAGTTCCAGAATGAATATGGGGACAGACTTATCCAATCTAAATAGTTGAAACAAAAATAAAGTCTCATTATATTATTAGCACTCTGGGTAAAATCTTTGACTATAATATTTGTTAACCATAAGTATACTTTTGTATATATGGATTTATTTTTTTTCCTCTTAGAGACATATGTATATATACATACATACATATATCCCATATATAGGTCTGTATATATGTATTTCCATGTGAAAAAAATTATGAGTTCATTTTTAGACTGTTGACTCAAAAGCAACTCTATTCAAAGCATATGAAGCCATATTAGTTCTGTTCAGTGTTGGGATAGAGACATATGCATATATTTCCTTACTTTATGGAATTATTATTATTATATGTGCATTGAATTTTTAATTGTGCAACCATATGGTAATTGCTTTGATACTGATTTTAAGTTTTGAAGCTCAAAGTAAAGAAGAAAACAGAAGAGAACTCTCCATTTCATAGGAAAGATTTTAGCTTAGTAAGTTTCTATGAAAGTTTTTTTTCTCAGTTTTCCATAGTGACAGCCTAGGTCCTAGGCTAAGGCTTACTATGGTGAGATAAAAAGCAAAACAGCAATGGAGTTCCATCTGATCAAAAAATTTACTCAAACAGAAGAGTGGTCTCTCTATGGTCATTTGACTGAAACAAATTCCAAATGCTCCTTTATCACCCTACTTGCCATAAAAACATCTCCAAAATACTATAACACGTTTCTTCAATTTAGTAAGCAAATATACTGTTATATATCTGTATATCAGTTTTATGTCACATTATTCCTGAGCCTGATGAAATTGTCTTTTGTCTGCTTCATAAAGAGGAAGAGAAAAATCTTATTCGTAGATATTACTGTAGCTGTAGTTTTGAACTAAGTGCACACATTAATATTTTTCAGATTCTACAACCTTTGACTATTTTTTATTACTAGGTATGATATGGAGATATGTAGGAATTTAGGTACAGTACCTACAAGAACAGAACCATACCATTCAGTGATGGAAAAAGTTAAATTTACTTAGTAAATGTGAAGAGTTGTGACATTTCTGAGATTTCTATCCAGAAGGTGTCCACTGCACACCTGCATAAACAGGAACCCCAGTGCCTCCACTGAGGAGGATGTCCACTCTGACCACCTCTATATTACCGCTTGAACAGTATCTGTTGGAAAGCAAGTCACACAATTGCAGCTGTTGTGATGTTAGTGCAGCAGAAGTAATACACAGAATCACACAGAATGGCTGTGGTTGAAAGGGCTTCTGTAGAATATCTAGTCCATGACCCTGCTAAAGCAGTTTCACCTAGAGCAGGTTGCACAGGATTGCATCCAGGCAGGTTTTCAATATTTCCAGAGAAGTTTCTACAACCTCTCTGTGTACCCTGTTCCAGTACTCTATCACCCTCAAAGTGAAGGAGTCTTTCCTCATATTCAGATAGAACTTCCTGCCTTTCAGTTTGTGCCCATTGACCCCATTGTTGTTGACACCACCGAGAAGAGTCTGGCCCCATCCTATTGACACCCATCATAAGGATATTTCTAGACACTCATAAGATCCCTTCTCAGTAGTCCCTCCTTCAGGCTAAACAGGCCCATCTCCCTCTGCTTTTCCTCATAGGAGAGGTGCTGCAGTCCTCTTATCATCTTTGTAGTCCTCCTCCTGGTCCTCTCCAGCAATTTCTTTTTCTTTCATGACCTGTGGAGCCCAGAACTGGACAGAGTACTCCAGGTACAGCCTCCCTAGGGCTGAGCAGATACCTCCTGTTATCTCCTGGCAATGGTTTTCCTGATGCACCCCAGGAGACGATTGGCCTTCTTGGCCACAAGGATGCACTGCTGGCTCATGGACAGTTTATTGTCCACCAGGACCCTCATGTTGTTCTCCACAGAGCTCTTTCCCAGCAGGCTGGCCCCCAACCAGTGCTGGTGCCTGGGGTTATTTCTCCCCAGGTTGAGGACCCTTCATTTGCCTTCGTTGAACTTCATTAGTTTCCTCTCCGCCCAGCTTTAACAGTGTCTATCAATAACACAGTGTAAAGCAATCAGCAAGTTTTGTAAGACTAATGGTAGAAATCAGCAAAAGATACAATTTCCTTTTAAAAGGTTTGCATTATGTTGCAGAGAACTATTATCTCAGCCATTCTGTTTGGCGGGAGAATCATAAAATCAGTAAAGTTGGAAAAAAATTCCATGATCATTGAGTCCAGCCATAAACCTAACACTCCCATGTCAACCACTAAACCATGTCCCTAAGCAGCACATCAACATGTTTTTTGAACACTTTCAGGAATGGTGATTCTACCAGTTCTGTGGGCAGCCTGTTCAAAGAGGGTGTTTATGGTTTTATTTTGGTTTTTTTGAAAGCATGGGGTCATTCAACTCCCAGACAACAGCTCATGCTTTTTCATGAAACCTTATTTGTCATATACTAAGTTCAAACTAGCTGCATTAGCTTATGATTTCATAACTTTATGAAGTGCTTCATACATCTGCATCTGTTTCAGTGTACTAGGTTGAAAAGATTTAAAGGACATGTTCATTGTTCACAGTCAAGATGCAGGCCTGAAAGTTTCTCATGGAAAGTGGCATGTTTCTGGTGAACAGGTAGTTCCCATGCCAACCACTTCAAGATGCTGAATGCTACTATGTAGCAGATATGTGTATCTGCAAGCTGAGAACACATTTTTTAATTTCGTTTTCTGCCATATGGAAGTCACACAGTCAAATAATTCATTTCCATTGCCAGTTTTTCTAGCAATGAATAGTCTAAACAGCTCAAAGGAAAGAAAGAATTAGGCTACCACATAGAGAAGATAAATGAACGCATTGCATAATGTAGAGGGGATTAAAAGAGAACAGTGGATTCAATTTGAATTTTTTTAAGTCTCGGTCAATTTTCATAATCAGAAGCCCACATTTCCTCCTGAATGTTGGATCTCTTAAATAATCATATAATTTTCTTCATGGTATTATGCTGTAGTGTACTGGATCTGGTATATTTTCCTTTTCCTTTTTTTTTCTGTATTATGAAAGTTTCATTGACATATTACTTTAGTGGATGGAGTATATAAAACAAATATACAGTAAATATGTTTTTAAAAAAATAGTTATTAAATCCTGCAATATAGAATCTTTTCAAAGCAGTAAAATATGAAAAATTCATAATTATTTTAACAATATTTAACATAGTGCCTACAAGTTAAAGTAATAGTGAAACACTTAAGATGCATGTAAATTTAGAAATGTAAGCATACTCTTTCTTTCTTCGCGGTTCTATATAGGTTGATGTTATTTTGCTTTCACAACTGTAGAGCTCAAAAATTTTGTTAAGTTCAAAGGCAGTCATTCCAGCTGCAGTGAGGATGATGTCCCTCGTCTCTCAGGGCACTTAAACATTCTATTAGATCAAAACTGCTCTCTTAAAATGCTTCTTATTTAAGGACGAAATAATAGAATGTGGTGGATTTTGTGAACGTAAATAGCACTAAATCTTTATTTTCTCATGTCAGTGCTTTCTTTTACTTCAGAAGGTCGTGGAAAATCACCTGTGCAAAACATGGGTCTTTACACATGTGGTACCATTGCTTATTCAGTGGAAAATTCCTTTGTTTTGGTAGTTCTTGGACATTCTTACTCTCTTTACCCCTTTACTAAGAGTTTTTTCAAGACAAAACAAAAGATAAGATAAAAATATTGTACAATAAAGATGCTGTTGAGATAATTATATTCATTTTCACAGTGTTACATAAATATTAAATAATTCCAAATTTAGAATCAATAAAACAGTGCACCAAGAGAAAATAAAAACCTGTTTCTTACTTATGCCAAGCTCTGAACATATTTGCTAACATTCTGTCTGAATAATCTGTGTTTAAAATTAAATCCTCAGATATTATGCAGCTGCTGAAGTACACTTTTGCAGATGGGTAGTTGGCCAGTGTCAGAGCTGAGATTGCATATGTACTCTTTAAATACTGTCTGGCACTTTCCTGTTTTGTGAAATAGTCATCAGCTACAGTACATGTTGATCAGTAGGACTTCCTTAATTGTGAAGACATTTTGACTATCCAGCCTGTTTTTTCTGTTCTCAAGTCAAATGCCCTTTTCATGCCACTCTGGTATTCAGAGAAAAAAAGCACTTGAATGGCATATGAATGTGTCACTTGAAGACAAGTGGACTGTAAACTGAAGTTAAGTTCTTCATCCCCATCTGTTCAATGACAAGGTAACAAGTGAATTTAAAGATGTAAGATCATCTTTTTGTGGAATGAGCAGCTGAATAACTATCTAACTGATTTGGGAAGGTGTTTCTATGCATTAAAGAATTACCAATTTAACAGTATTATGGGACAATTACCTCACAAGTATTTTCTACAACAATTCTGGAGATGTAAATACAACAATGATACTTAAAAATGTTTGGTGGAATTTGATATTTGCATCAGCTAGTATACAAAATGGATGAAGCAATATTTTCCTCTTACAGGCAGGAAAGTTCAGATAGAATAGGACGAACCCCCAAAATCTAGAAAAG
The DNA here is from genome assembly GCA_035583135.1 of Lophotriccus pileatus. Taxonomy (NCBI): domain Eukaryota; kingdom Metazoa; phylum Chordata; class Aves; order Passeriformes; family Tyrannidae; genus Lophotriccus; species Lophotriccus pileatus. The sequence goes on along the minus strand of JAWWES010000094.1, from coordinate 24,184,482 downwards.
GATAAGGAACATTGTATCTGTGTGTTGATTAGATAAATGTGTCCATCACAAATATAAATCTGTGCTTATAAAAAGACTTCTTTAAATAAAATAGAAAGGACAAATAGTGGAAGAGGTTTTTAGAGGTTTCTGCATTTTCCTGAACTGTATTTTATTAGACATGCTCATAAGAGCTGTCTTACGTGAGTAACATTTTTCATGATCAAAACCATACTCAGTTAATATCATGGTAAAGGTATATCACACAAGGGTTTCTTTTACACTGAATATTTGTTTGTTCAGATTAAAATTGCAAATCCAGTTAATTAGTAATTGCATGATGTGTACACAGTAAAGTTTCAAGGGAATGCATTTAGATGCAGTTCACAAAGATCACTGATTATTAATTTTCGCTTAGAAAACACAAATGCCATGCTTTATGAAGTTCTGCTTAAATTAGGGTGGATGTTGATGGATTGAGCAATCCATGGCTCTTGCCATTGAGAAAGACAAGGGTGGCTAGAGGCGGTTTTTTTCCCCTTCAATCTGATAGTCAATGAGCCTGATTATTGCTTCTATTAATATTTATTATAGTACAGCTCTGGGTTAAACCTTCTGTCCACACTGCTTCCTGCTTCCTTGCTGTCCTTACTGCAACTCAAGGCAGACAATTAGCAGGATATTTTCTTCTTTCTGCTCCAACACCCCTTGGCTACGTTGTTGCACTGTGGTCAGAACATTACTGAAAAATGTGTCTGTGTTGTGCTGGGTGACAGCTTTGGTGTGGGACTGTGGCTATGGTAAAGGATTGTTAACTTTCGAAGTAGTAGACTTGCTACTGATTAATTCTAAACATTGGCTATTATTTCTTTTTATTTTAAATAATATTTAAATAAAAATAATGTTTCTTGTTATTTCCTTCTTATTTAATTGTTCAAAATTAGAAAGAGGTACTGTCAATTTTTTTGGTCTCCTTTTCACAGTTTGCTGTTCTCAATTGCAGTTTATAGGGAGATTTGATATTTTTCCTTGATCCCAGAATCTGAATCATGTGATTAATCATGGCCTTCTATTGGAAGGGGAAAGGAAGGGAAGAATACTTCAATTGGAAGGGACCTGCAATGATCATCCAGCTCAACTGCCTGACCCCTTCCAGGCCGAGCAAAAGTGAAAGCCTCATAATAAAGTCTTTGTCCAAATGCCTCTTAAAAACTGACAGACATGGGATTTTGACCATTTAGGAAGCCTGTTACTTTGAACATGCTCTCCATAAAAATGTCAAGTCTGAACCTCCCCTAATGCAGCTTTGAGCATTGCTATGTGTCCTGCATCTGAATCCCAGGGAGAAGAGGTCAGCACGTCCCTCTCCACTTCCCCTCCCCAAAAAGCTGTGGAGAGCAATGATGTGACCCCTCGGCCTCCTTTTCCTCAAACTAGACAAACCCAGCATTCTCAGGTACTTTTCATAGAAGCAATAGCTTTGTTGCTGTTCTCTGAACAATTTGAGTACCTTCAGGTTCTTTATGGATTGTGGGGCCCAGCACTCAAGGTGAGGTGACACCAACATTCAATACGTCAGGATTATTTCCTCTTTTGTCCACCTGGTTCTACAGTGTTTGATGTATGTTATGATGCAATTTGCCTTCTTGACTGCCCAGGCACACTGTTGCCTCATAATGAGCCTGCTGCCACTACTGAAGTTACTCCATCCTGAGCACAAAATACAGTGTTAAATTTCATGCCACTGATGATTGCCCAGTGCTCCAACATACCCAGATCCTTCTGCAAGGCCTCTTTTCCCACAAGGGAGTCAACAGCACATCTCAGATTGTTATCATCATCATAACTGCAAATTGATCAGTGATAAAAATCTTGAGCAGAACTGGCCCTAGAATTCATCATGGCTAGGCTTCGCTAACGAAGATTTGGGAAGGGCTCTACCCACGTTTGCTGCAAGTGCACTGATGGCCAATTGTACAGCCGTGCAGTGACAGGCGAGGGACGAAACGGCAGGTGGGAAGGCCCTAGAATTGAGCCTGAGGAAAACCACTGGTGACCAATCACCAGCCACATGTAGCCCCTTTCAGTACAACCCTTTGAGACCTGTTCTTCATCCAGTTCTTCACCCAGAATCATGAACCTACTCATGCCACACCTGAATAACTTGTCCAGACGGATGATTTGGGGGACAGTGTCAAAAGCCTTGCTAAAATCCAGAAAAAACACCCTTCATCCATGAGGCTGGTGTGGAAGGCAAGATGCAGAGGGATATCAGTTAGATTTTTCCTTGGTGAAACCATGCAGACTGTGCCTGATGTATGCATTGTCATTTAGATGCCTTTCAATAGCATTCAGTATCATTTCTCTATAATTTTTCCTGGTGTTGAGATTAGACTCACAGGTCTGTAGTTTCCTGGATCTTCCTTCATACTCTTCATTGGAGTGTATTTAGAATAACATTGGCTAGCTTCCAGTGAGCAGGGGCTTTCCCAGACTCTTACTCTTCTTACAAAGAAACCAAGAAGGGTAAATGAAAAGCATACATACAGAAATAAATTTAAAAAGTGTTTTGTGTCTTTTTATAAAACTTAGTAGCTAGAAAGTAAAGAAGCTATACTTGCTTGTAAATTAATCTCAGGGGAAAGGTAACTGAACCATGATTTTTAATTATTAGAAACTTAAGATACCGTAAATAGCAGCAACTGGAGGAGGGCAGGGGAAAGCCCAGTTTTGATTGTTTATTTGTATGCTTGCTTCGTTTGGTTTCCATTTTGACGAAACAAGCTAAGTTTATGCATAAATTATGTTCCATATTCATTTTAGATTAAAAATAATAGAAATGGCTGTATAAGAAACAGGAAGGTAGTGCTTTCAGCAATGTAATGGAGAGTAAGAAACTTTTCCTCAAGTCTGAAATGAGAAATATCTGGAGTAATCAGCAGTTTCAGATGTTATTTCCACAGTTGGTGTTTGCTAGGAAGAGACAAAAGAGTAGACTGAAACAGAGAAGCGGAGGGAAAAGCAGCTTCTGGACAGTGTGTAAAATACCTAGCAGTTGTATTGGAGTTTGTGTCTTTCATGCCATTGATTCTTGGGTCCCTTTTAATTGTGATGGTTCTTGTGCTTTGAGTTCTCTCACTTTTCAACACCTTTCCTCATCTCAAAGGGTTTCTGATGCAATGTTAAATTCTGATTCTCATGACTGACTACTGCATGTTCATCTAATAAGGAAGTATTCTTATTTTGGTAATGGTCTCACAAAGTTGGGACACATATAGGCATCTTTCAGATAAAGAAACCCTCAAGGAAACATATCAAGTAGCTTTGCAGGCATTAAGGAGTCTCAAAGGAAACATGTGACATTTCTTTGTAGATAACTTCTATGAAGGGGTTAATATGTGTTGATGCGAGTTGTGAAACTCATACCATGGCCATGGCCATGTATTAATTATTTCTCTTAGAGGAAAGATCTTAAGGCACTGTAGAATAAGCAGGATCCTAAATGCAATCTTCACTGTCTTCAGAACTGTTACACTATTACCCTCATTTTTTGTTAAGTTAGTTGAGCTGCCATCCTTGATTTTATTTTACAATTTATTCTGTAAAAAGGTCACATAGTGGGATTTGGAATTACTTGCAGTTTTTGCCAGCTCTGTATCTCCTTCCAGACTATCCTTTGAAGTTGTCCCCGCTGAATATTACTTCTCTTAGATTCTGTGATTAAATGGGCTATTCAGAATTAGTTCAGCTTTTGATTTTTTTCATAAAAATAGGTAAAGCTTTGCCAAGCAGTAGTCTTACTCTTAAACAGAGAACCTGACAGTGAAAGTGCACAGGGCTTTAAAGCTGAATATGTAGTATCACACGTCTATTGATGGCTTTTCAAGCACAGTGGAGGGAACAGCTAAAAATTAGTGGTTGATTTCTTATTCTTCTGTCTCTTGATGAACGTGAACTGCTCCAGGCTTGCTGAGATGTTAATGATTGACAAAAGACTGCACAGCAAGCATGCAGGGAGGGGACATGCGGAGAAGGCCATGTAAGATGATTTAAGTATTATTGCATCAGGTAGGAAACAAGAACAGAAATGCCCCCTTGCATCCCAAGACATGTTACCTACCAGCAGAAGGTAACATGTTTGCTTTGATGTCCATGAAAGATATGTGCAGGAGACTCTGGAGTACACATGTGTTTGAGTTTCATGCCTCTGGCATGTTGTGTGTGGCAACAGGATTGTGCGGCATGTCCCTGTGATTCTAATAGAACTCTCTTTGGGATAATGCAGGAAAAAACCCTGACTACCTTTAAGGATAAACTCAATCCTCATGAGCAGAAATACATTAGAGGTAAGTTTGCCTCAGCAAAGGACTAGACATTGGGTCATACGATCCTCTAGAGTCCTGTTTCTTAATATAAAGTGAAGATGGGATTGAGTTGCCTTCCTCTTTGCTGCAGTTGTCCTTGTACATGGAAGCCTTTGAGCAGGTTTTGCCAGAGGCATTGCCTTAACTGAACTTTAACTGGTTGTAAAGGACTTTCTTTAATATGCTTTTGGTCCTCTGCATCCTCCTGTGCAATTTTACTTTTTATAACAATTTTAATGAAACTTTTTTTTTTGCCCTTATCTTTATGGAGTCTCTGAAATGCCAGAGAAAAAAAGTAATTAAGTAGAGTAATGGCCCTAAATGCAGTTCACAGTTCTTTGTCGATACATTTTAAAGAATGCTTTCTGCAGAGCAAAATCCCACAGGAGAATTAATGTGCTCCATAGGATATTACCTATACTATTTTATTATTTTATAAGAAAGCAAAAAGAAGGAAATGTTGGGGTTTTGGTCACATAGCAAGGCTGAAAGAAGTATGACTCCTAAATGCAGATGAGTATCTGTGGTTTAACTTGCACTTTTTGCAAGAAGAAATCCATACACAGAAGTCTTCTGCATGAAACTATACACTTTTTCTGTCCTTGTAGACATTTAGAAAACACACAGAGATTCAAAATTTTCTTATTTTTCATCTCACAATCAGATATTATAGAAAAAGACTGGGCCTGCTCTGCATGAACACACAAGATTTTTGTAAATATGTGACTAAATTTGTAAGCAAAAACAGGATTGTTCTCAGATGATAAATTTTTTCTGTTTCCTTATGCAGAAGGCAACAATCTGCTACTCTGCGTTCTAACTCAACAGCTAACTGTTATGTAACTAGCTGTGGAGGTAGCTGGTTATAATCAAGACAGTGAGTAGTACATGCATAATGAGTCCTGCAGAAATCTCTGTGAATTTCCCATGGCATTAAAAATCTGAAAATACTGATTTCCATTATTGACCATGATTTTTCTAGGTCTGTTCATATATTGTTAATGTTCAAATGAAAAAAAAAAAGGAAAAATAAGTTTAAGAAATATGATTAGAGATGAAAAGTATTGAGAGAAATGCTCAATTATGTCTTAAGAAATATATGATTCAAGACATTTGTACAAGAAAATAGAGGCTATCAAACTAAAAAGAAGTCATGAATACACTGAAAATGCCTTCTACAGCCTAATTACTCTTAGCTACATTTTTAATTAATTATTATATTTCTTTCCACAAATGAAACAAAAATTAATTCCTTGCTCTTATTGGCTTATCTTGCTTGATGTTTTTTGCTTCTATATCCATTAGTTCCATGTGATGAAAAAAAAAACCAGAATGACTTTGTTGTTTATCAAAGATCTGTTATTGTAATTATAAAAGCTGTGGTACTACAGCTCACTAAATTATAAATTCATGACAAAATTCTTCCAGGTATACTCTTCTATATAATGTGTTATTTTTGGTCAGTCTTTTTTTGTGGTCTGTGGCTTATGAGTTTTCCTTCTGTCCCAGATCCTTTTATTACAAAATATACTAAAAAGAAGTTTACTGGAGAGAAACTATTTATATTGATAGAAAATGTAATTGATTAGCAGATGCTCTGGGTTAGAATATAATATCTGTTTATGTAACAGTTACAAAAGGATTGGTTAATCTTTCACATGATTGCTTGTGAAGCAAATTAACTTTCAGAGTGAAGATATGTGCTCTTGCATGCTAAATCACAGCTCTTCTGTTATGCCTAGTTTAGCACAAATTTTGGATCTTCTTTCAGTAAGAAATGGGAGTCCAAGCTCCTACCTCCAACAAAGGTAAGATTTATTTCCAACTAGATCAGCTATTTCTGGTCTCCATCTCTCCCTGAGTTGGGAAGTCACAGGAAGTACTTGTCCTTCACAGTCAGGGCCAGCTTTTTAATGTCTTGTGCCTGCTATGTGTTAAAGTAGACTTTGCTCCTTTGAGTTTGATCATGATCTCTGTTTTGGTGAACCACAAAGATGAATGATTTTTTCTCAGAATGTTCCTTTAAGAGTCAATTGCTCTTCATGAAAACTTATTTTTAATAAAAGCTTCAATTCTGAGCAAGCCCCTGCCATGATTTCCACTTTGTTCTCTCTATTTTCTAAGTGGTATGTAATGGAAAATGACTAGAAACCTAGGCAAGTGTATTTTACACAGTTTGCTTTTTAAAAAGGTAACTTTATGTGCAATTGTTTCCCAGATAAAAGGTTTGAACTGGTATAGTTGCTTTGTTGTTCACATTTCTACGCATAGGAAATTTCCAAAAATTCTCACAAAACCATAAAAACATTAGAATATTGTCCAATAAGAACAAAATTTTGTCCCTATTCTGTTTGGAACAAAGCTTCAGCGTGATTGTCCACACTTGGATGAAGCTGTTGTAGAGGAGAAATGACCAAGAGCAGCAGAAAACTCTGGATCTGATCTGTACAGCAGGGCTGACTGAGAACCACACCAAGTGTGGCAAGTGAAAGGCAGCCTCAGTGCATTTGGTCTCACCTCAAAAAATATTGATTTAAAAATTATGGGTGCAAAAAAGTCATTTGATAACACCATCCTCAAAGTCTCTTTGGGGCCAGGGATGCCTTTGCTGATGTTTCAAGAAGTTGGGAAGGGTGTCAGCATCTTCCTTAAAGTGCAGCAGCACAGCCTTACTGGTGATGCTGGACCCGTGCATCCATCCATCCCTGTCCTCTCTTCAGATGTAATCATGAGCAAAAAGGGATAAATTTTTTTGTCTTGCAGAACCATCCATTGATGTCAGTTTGGTGACAGTTCATGATTACCAGAGAGTAGGGGGTAGCCTGTTTAAAAC
>JAWWES010000094.1:24162209-24177296 GCA_035583135.1 Lophotriccus pileatus | reverse complement strand
GGTGACAGTTCATGATTTATTGAAACGTGTTGAGCACTAGGAATACTCTTTTTTGTAAAGAAGAAAGGTTGCTAAAAAATGTGTTCAACAGTAAGTAGACAAGTTTCCCCCTATGAAGTTATATAAGTAAACAGAAAATGGGAAATACCTTACAGCCACCTCTGTGATAGATGGTTGTGCCGGGAAGTGCAGTGGGCATTTATCATGTATTTTTTATTTCTATAAAAAAATATTTCTATAACTTAGTATGCATATTACTGGCTTATTTTTAGTTAGTGATGAAAAATTTGTTCCATACCATATATTATTTCATAAGCAAATTTTTTGGGGCATTATTCCTTTGTCCTTTATGTAATTGCAGTATGTTTCTTCTAACAGAACACTCAGTTCCAGCAATAACACCACATCCTAAATATGTGGAGAAAGGAAAAAAGTGCAATTTTTTTGGAACAATTTTTTTTTTCACTGTTGCATATCGGAAGTCCAACAAAAGATTACTAAGATTTACTTAAGATTAAAAAATATTTACTATCATAAAATTGACTTGTTAACTATGAGCATGTTTGTTTCAATAGGTTGTGTGGAAATACTCTATGGAAAAGTGGAAATAAAGTCGATACTTTGGAAATAGACTAAGTGTGCAAAGCAGAATATGTGGGGAAACTGTCTTTGAAATTGTTTTATGTTGTATTAGTTCTGTTCATTTAAGAAATACTTAATATACAAGTAATTACTTTTTTGTAACCTCAAAGAAGAATATTTTATAGTTGTATAAAATTTCAAAGGGAGTACTTTTTGTGTCATATAATTTTGAACAAATGTTTTTCGTGCAAATTCCTTTCCTCTGTGTTAAAATGAGAATGTGACATTTGGCTTCCTTTTTCTGCAAGCATTTAATCTTGGAATTAAAAATACATTTTTTCCCTAGAAATTTACTGACATTTTTGTATATGTGCTAGGATTTTTTGCACTGCCATACTTGCGTTTACACTATTTGTTTTTTAAAGTGAAAAGTATAAGCACAGCTTCCAAGTTACTAATCTCAAAATCAGTCTTTTATCATGTGCTTCAAGCCAGCTCCACAATTTTCGGAGGCTGCATATCAAAGTCTTACACTTCTTACTTCAGCTGGGATTTTTCACCTATCTCCTTTGCTTATAAGAAAGAAATAGAAGATGTTTTTTACGGTGTTAATGAGTAATGATGCTGTCATTTCAATGAGCACTAGATGACATCACAAACCTTCTGGACATAATTATTTTTTGAGTTGTTTATAATTTTTCTGTTCAAAAATCTAATTAGAGTTACAATATTTTTTCATCACTATTTACACAATGGACAACTAGGCCCTGTTTCAGCAAACCATCTCAGAATAACTTTTCAAGCAGGTGGGTGTTGGGTTTATGACCTTATTGCCTTATTGCTTGTCTCTTTCTTTCTTTCTTTCTTTCCTTTCTCAGCATTTTAACCTTTTTCAATTCTCTCATGAATCACTCCTATGACTTATCAATTCCAACCTTTCTGATGCCTCTCTCTCTTCTCTCCATTGACTTGGCCATAAAATACTTCCCCTGGTTCTTGTTGTACTCTTTTATCTCCATGTTCACCCCTCTCACCTGTTCCAGTGTTGCAGTTCTTTTTGTAGCCTTCAAGAGAGTCATCGTTACCAGGCAGACTTTCTCCATTCATGCTCTCACTGCTATTGTCCTACCTTTTCTAGAAATTTAGGCCAGCAACTGCTGCTTAGTATTCCACAGAGCTATTTTAACCAGGCTGTCTCAGACACATTTAAAATGCCACGTCTCACACAGGAACTTAGAAATGAGAACTTAATGCCTTCTTTCATGTCAGAGTGACGTGTCTGCAGTTCTTATCTTCATAGCAACCATAGCACCTTTATAACATCTTTTTTTTGGCCATGTTGACTGCTCTATCCTCAGGGCTTCCACAGTCTCTCTTTACTTTTTTCCAGCTCTACAATTCTGTGTTTTCTGCCAACATTTTATCCAGTCTGTACTTTTTTTTCCACATTTCCTATATGTAGATGTTTCCTCCTTCTCCTGTTGTTGTCTCTGTTAGAAATTTCGCTCAGACTTCTTGCAATTCCTCTACACTCCTCCTCTCAAATTCAGATTTTACCCTGTCTCATCATTGAAAGCTTCCACTGTCTTAGGCCTCAGGTAACCTCTTCACAGTCAATGTGCAGGATATCTGCATCTCCCTGACTGTTTTCCTCCATCTCAAAATCTTGTTTCAAGAATGTTCTACCTCCTCCTCAGTAGTTACTGCTATGGCTCACTTAAATATTGGGTTTTTTTGGATTTTCGGCTGGTTTTCTGTATCTCTCCGTTTATGGTGGAGTGTTATTACCAAATCCATTTGTGGATTTGTAAACTGGATTCAGGCAAATGCTGCAGATAGGTATCAGAGAACTCTGGCTCAAGTCTTAGATGGAAAGTTGTGCATTTGCTTTGGTTGATGACAGTCTAAGGTTTTGGAAATTAAATGAAAGCTGAGGATAAGGATTACAGCTGTATCTGTAACTCTGAATGCTCATCTTTTTGGTAAGTGACTTGATAATGTGAAGTGCAAAATTGTAATAATGGACATTCCTATTTGACTGAAAGTAATTACAAAAATATTTAATCCTTAGTTGCCCTAATGTCTAAGCCATTTGCCAAAGAATCTAGCGGGTACCTTCATTCTAGATTAAGTAGGATTTAACTGCTTTTTATATTCCTTTTGCTAATAAGTTTTATTTAGAAATAAATACATTTTAACTAGAGAATTTAAAAAATATTTGTCGCTTCTGCTCCACAACTTAAAGTCCAAGTGTAATATGTAATATATATAAATACTGAAATTTTCTAGTTTCAGTAGTGTTCTAATATTTGCTATTTATCAAGGAATCAAAGAATCATAGAATGATTTGGTTTGGAAGGAATGTTTAAAGATCATCTAATTCAACCCTCTGAAATAAGCAGAGACATCATAAACTAGATCAGGTTGCTCAAAGCCTTGTCCAACCTGACCTTGAGTGGTTGAGGGACGGTGCATCAACCACATCTCTGGGCAACATGTACCAGTGTTTCACCACCCTCATTCTAAAATAGTTCTTCACTGTAGCTAGTCTAAATCTGCTTTCTTTCAGGTTAAAATCATTTCAGAATAAAATCCGTTGTACTACAGGCCCTTCATCTTTCTTGTACACTCCCTTCAGGTGCTGGAAGGCCATAATTAGGTCATATGAGAGCCTTCTCTTCAGGCTCTCTCAGCCTTTCCTCACAGGAAAGATGTTTCAGGCCTGATTTTTGTGTCCCTCCTCTGGAACCACTTGAACTGGCTCATGTCCTTCCTGTGCTGGATGCAGCACTCCAGGTGGGCTCTCACCAGAGCAGAGTGTTGCCAAATCACCTCCCTCACTCTGCTGCTCACGCAGCTTTTGATACAGCCCAAGATACACTTGGCTGTCTGGGCTGCAAGTGCACATTGCTGGGTCATGTCCAGCCTCTCATCCACCAGCACTCCCAAGTCCTCAGCAGGGCTGCTTTCCATCAATTCATCCCCCAGCCTATATTGGTTTGCCTTGACCCAGGTACAGCACCTTGCATTTAGCCTTGTGAACCTCATGAGCTTCTTGAGCTTGTCCTGATCCCTCTGGATGATATCCCAGCTCTTGAGCCTGTCAGTTGCATCACGTAGCTTGGCGTTATCTAAAAATTTGCTGAAGGTGCACCCTGTGACAGAATGTTTTCTGTCTACTCTTTTTATTTCCAATATTCAGAAACACATCCATTTGCATATAACTGACATCACTGTTTCTCTTCAGCTCTTCTGCCCTTCTCTTTACTTCACGTGTACATTGAGGAGGATAAACTAAAATTTATATTGGTTTCAGCAAAACCAGGTATTTTTTAGCTCAGTTGAATGTTTTGTGACATCAAGCCTACATGGAACTAATTTTTCTTCATTATAAATGAATATTTTGAAATCAAATTTTATGGTGAAACTGAAAGACATTCACACTAGTATTTGCAGCAGTGCACATTGTGAATCATTGTGCGTGAATGTGTATTAATAATACATATTAGAATTATTTTGTACATCATATGTTTAGATGAAGGCTTCATATGTTTTTTAATCTTGAAGAACAGGCTGTTAATTGCAACTTCAGTAGATGCCCACTATATCTGTGATTTGCAGACAGATTTATCACTAAGAACTATAATATTTTGCAGAGAGAAAACAACCAAAACAAAACAAATTATTCTTTCTCCCTATTATGGCTTCTAACATATCATTCAAGTTTTTTCTTTCACAGGGAAGAAGAATGAAATTAATCTTACATCCCACAAAGGAGGAAAAATGCCTTCACTGCTGGGCAGTGGCATGGGATGTGATCCTGGTGTGTTTTTTTCTCACAGCAGTATGCTGTTCTAAAAGGAGGAGTATGTAATTTTTGTCCGGAATTACAAAGTCAGCAAAGCAGATCTTGTTACCCAATGTGAAGAGTAATAGTTTACTCAATGAAAAGTGGGCACTTCACATACCTGCATCTTACACACTTCATAATTTACACTAGCTGTGTACTTTGGCAAAATGATTCAAGGAAGTCTCAGGCTCTGGAAAAGAGAAGTGCTTAGTTTAGGTGACATTTCACAGGAAATTATTTGAGATAGGATTTGAAAAAAAGAGAAAGGTGTGAGCATGCAGTGGCAAATGGCATCACAGAAGCTAAACTTCTGTTTTTCAGTGAGCTCATTCATCAGTGGCATTACAGTTTAGTGGATTGTCTTAATTAGGTGTAATCAGCTGCCAGTTGATGAGCATAATACTCAGTTTGCATTTATTGGAGCACTAATGAATGATCCTTCTCATGCTTACACTGACCATAAGATCATAGAAATTGCAGATTATCTCACATATTGCATTTATTATGTTCATAAGGCTCCTGCATGACATTTTAAATAAATATTATCTGCACAAGGCTGGGAATGCCAGCCTTGGGCTGTGGTCAACATACTTATTGCTACAACTACTAGTCAACTACACTTATTGCTAGTATGAAAACTGAACACACAAAAGTCAAGTTAAGCTCATTATTCTTCCTTTAATTTTGGTAAGAACTGTCCAAAAGTCTACTGTCTAAATTCAGAACTTCTGCAAAAAAGATTACCTGGTACTTGAGGGGTTTCATTCTCACATTTCTTAGTCTCTGGTTACAATTCTGCCATTTCTTTGTAGCTGAATCCCTGAAAATGGAGAATGGGAGGAGGAAGAAACTGTGTTCTTGTATACGAGCATTTTTATGTTGCCAGATAACGCGTTGGCACTCTACGGAAAAGTGATAATATAAATTCCTTGTAGCAGAGTTATGTTATCTGCAGTGAAGAGTTAAAGCATCAAAGGTAAACAAGATGGAAGTGAAGAAAGTTGTTACAGAAAGTAATAGTGAATGACTGTCGTACTGCCTTTGCCTTGAGGGTTTTAGTTTTTGTTGGAAATACTCTGTGGTATTGTTGGCATCAGTTAGCATCCTTTATCTCAGTGGGAGATGCTTCTGAGGTAAGCCAAAGCTGCAGTGCAGCTAGTATGTCAGAACTGGCAGCTGTGTCCTGAGATCATCTCTGCAGCTCAGCTGTTCAGAAAAATATTTTAATATCCCTGAAGGTTTGAGTCTTCCTGTTTATATGAGGTAAAGATGTTTTGCTTGTGAGTGAGGAAAGAATACAGGACTTCATCAGCGATGCTGTTGTTTTCTGCACAGACAGCATTGCGTTTTGGGTTGGGTTGGTTTTTTTTTTTGTTTGGTTTGTTTTGGTTTTTTTAACTTAGACAACTATCCAGAGCATCATCAGAACTCTGGTGATTATTCATGTGAATAAAGGATTTATTAGCACATCATTTTAGAAGGGCAGCGAGAGTCTTTAAAATTTCTATATGGCATCTTTCCAACTACCATACATCTCTAAGGAGCCATGCAGTTCCCACGGGCCATATTTAGACAATGGCAGTGACACCATATTACATAACTGCATCCCAAGATGTCTTTGATGCAGGAGAATATATGTATGTACACACACACATACATATATATATAGTCTGTGTAGGGTTCATATCTTTATGGCACATCTTACAAGCTGGTTTGCCAAGGGCACTCAGCATATTGGGTAAAAGAGCTACTGGCATGACAGTCTGGATTACCATTCTGGATTCTGGCATCTTTAATGTCTCCAGGAAGTGAATGATTCCAGTACTTTCTGAAAAATCACGACAGATCATCTTTCCAAACTTTTTCTCTATAAATTCTTATGAAGAAAGTGGGTTTAGATATAGAAGAGGATTGAAAAATTGCAGACTAGATCACAGCTGATCCTGTGATTTAGAGGAGCTTCAGTCTTCCCTGAACTTTGTTGGGGCTGCTTTCCTTTCTGGCATAGTTCAGAATAGGGTGACACTTCGTCTTTGGCATCCTGTCATGGGAATTTGGTAGTGCACATTGAGACTAAGATGCCTAAAAACTCATGCTGTCTTTCATAGGTTAGAGACCTGTGTTTCATGAGCTTCATATTCTTCCAGAAGACTACTCCAAATCTGTGTGTTGGACTGTCTTCTATTACCTTCTGTCATTCCAGATGCCACTAAAAAAAAAAAGAAGGAAATGTAATGTACATATTTTTCAGCTGTCAGAAATAGTTGTCTAACCACTAGCAAGGTAGCAAGTAACATCCTTGTCCTGGTGTTGTGTCATCTTTTAGAGATTTTGGTTTTAAAAATCTCAGGTGGTCTTGTCCTCCTTTTCTTTATTTTCCAAATGATTTGTTAGCATAGTGAGAAGAAGAAGAGACCAAAATGTCTAGGGGAAGGATAGCAAGGAAGTTGACTGTTTCAAAATAATTTAAAATAAAAGTTTCAATTATGCACATGATGTTCTTTATTGATATTTACTCAAAACATGTTTTTTTTTAAAAGTCACTTCATTTTCCAGGAAGCAAATTACCATGACCTTCCCTGTTTTTGTTTAAAAGATCACTTTTCCTGGTGCCTTCTCTGTTTTTTATTGATACAACCTGATACAAAGTTTAATCCCTAAAGCAGTACAAGAAAATTGAAATTGATTTTCATCACAGCAGTGAATAGTATTCCTAGTATGATGGGTTGGCAAGATGACTTCCTGACACTGTAAGTGAACAGCATAAATCTCATGAAGCATACTCTTTGTGTCTTGAAATTCTTAATTATGGGGGTTCCATTTTATTTAAATAACAGTAGGACTAAATAATTTTGCAGGAATGTCTTACAACTATGCTAACTGCTGCGTCCTACACAGGCACTGAGCAGCTGTAGTTTCCTAGCTGAATGGTACCATTTTGAAGATTTGCCAGAAATATTCCATCTATTTTCTTGGGAAATATCAGCAGGATCACAAGTCAGTTTGCATATTAAAGAGTAAACTGGGGAGCATTATTGCTAGAGAGGATTAAACATTAATAATCCCTTTGAGAAATCAAAATTTGGAGATGCATACTGTGGAGGAAAATTTAGCTTTGACATTTGATTTCTAGCTTCGAATGCTTTATTGGACTGAGGGCATGAAGTATTTTCAAACTTGTCAATGATTATTTTGGCTTCTTTAGAAAGTGAGCTATATTGTGATTATCATGAATAAATGTTAAATATAATTTGATTTCTTTTAAAGAAATGTCATGGCAGCTAACTTTTAATTACATTACCTGGTAATTAGGAGAATAGAAAATGAAATTATGGAAGTCAACATGAGACATACCTAGGATCAGTATTTTAATCTTGATTAGATTATAGCATGTTTGATGAAACTATATGTTCAAATAACATTTATAGGTGGAAATATTACTATATGATATTTAAAGTTCTCCTGTCTTGAATAACACTTGGCACATACTAATCTGAGAGTGTTGTTTAGAAATAACAAACAGCATAGTTTCATGCTTTGTGTTCTCTTGTGTCATTCAGTGCTAGTAAACTGGTAACAATGGATGAGGAGAAGGCTGAGGTACTCAACAATGTTTTTGCCACAATCTTCAGTGGCAACCTCTCTTCTGGAGTGTGGAATTGGGACAGGAGGAGCCAAGTCCATCGCTCTGTTCAAGTTCTTGGTACTGTGAGAGTACATATGCCTGTGGGACCTAATGAGATTCATCCCAGAGGTCTGAGTGCACTAGCTCATGTATTTGCCAAGTCACACTCCATGATAGTCTTGGCAGCCAGGTGAAGTCCCAGCGACTGTAAAAGGGAAACAGTACCCATCTTTAAAAAGGGTAGAAAGGATATTGCTTGCTCATGGGCAGTAGAGAACTAAGTCTTTTCTTTTTTAACCTTTGTGTATGCAAAGCCTTTCTCTTTTGCTTTAGTAAACTGCCTTATCTCAACCTATGAATTGTTTTCCAATATTCTCTTCCCTATCCAGCTGAGGAGGGGGAGTGATAGAGTGTCTTGATGGGCACCTGCCATCCAGCTAATGTCAACACGCCACACAATATTTGTGTTATGCTACATTATGTTTTGTTAAGTTATATTATTTTTACCAATTTCTTTCATCCAGACACTTAAAATTTACATAGACATAGTACCATAATTTAGCCCCAGCCAGGAGCTAAGCACCCCACAGCCAGTCACTCAAACTACTCTGGTGGGGTGGCAGAAAAAATTAGAATGGTAAAAGTAAGAAAACTCATAGGTTGAGTTTGACAGTTTAACAGGCAGAGTAAAAGCTGCACACACCAAAGCGAGGAATTCATTCACCACTTCCAGTCTGCAGGCGGGTGTTCAGCCATCTCTAGCAAAGTAGGGCTCTATCAGGCATAACAGTTACTTGGGAAGACAAACACCATCACTTGTAATGTCCCCTCCTTTCTTGTCCTCCCAGCTTTATATATGGAGCATAATGCCATATGATGTGGGATATCTCTTGGTGTCAGACGCCCTAGTTGTGTCCCCTCCCAATTCCTTGTGCAAGCCCAGCCTCCCTGCTGGTGGGGTGGGCTGAGCAGCAGCAAAGGCCTTGGCTCTGTGGAAGCCCTACTTGGCAGTAGTAGTGAAAACATCCCTGTGTTGTCAGTCCTTTTTCCAACAAGAATACAATGCAGAGCCCCACAGTAGACTGAAGAAAAGCAACTCTATCCCAGCCAAACCCAGCATAAGTAGCTATTGATTTCCTGTCACTATTGAAGTGTGACAGAACTACTGAAATTCAGTTGGATTGCAGTGTGGCTGGTGCATGATATGGAGACCACTTAGTGGTTTCTCCCAGTGCAGCAAACCCAGGGGACCTGTGCTGCTCCTCTCATCTCCTTCATAGCACTTAGTGCCTCCTGCTTCTAGTGTAGTCCAGCCCAGAAATCCCAAAAGGGTTTTATTAGACCAGGCATTGACTTGAAACATAAAAATTTCCAGGCAGGTCTCTATGTGTCATCTAATACAGCAGATGACAAAGATAGCTCTGGGTGCCTTAGCTCCGGTGGCACGCAGTTTTTGGCACACCAGGGGCCATGCTCACCGATGGCTACTCTTTTTTTTTCATTGCCTAACAAGAACATGATTAATTCAGGCAATGCATTTATTACTGCCAAGTTGAGGAGGAGTAAAATCCTCCTGGTGTATGTTTTGTTGGAAGTCTGAAAATGATTGAGTATAACTGATAATGATTAGAGACAGTGATGCACTGCCCTAGGTGTCATTCCCTTCAAACTGGATTCAAACTGGTAAATTCAGTCTTTAGAAACAGGAATAAGAGATTTCTAAGAGTATGTTTGATTGTGTGAGGGTGTCTTTAACTGGTGGATACTACAGGCAGGGCACATTTTATTTCTTTCTTTGACTAATTTTTCAATAATTGTTATACTTTTGGATGACAAGAAAAAAAGAATGAGCATACAGGAAAATTTAGATGAGTACTTGCCCCTCCTTTTGAAGGTGGTTAAGAGCCACTTGCCCATTCTTGTGCTAGTACTTAAATTGCTGTTGTCAGTCTCTGGCTTTTAATTAGAGCATCAACACGTGTGATTTTTGCTGCCTTGGTGAATGATAGCTGTTAGAATGAGAGGGGGAGGGTGACTGTCAAAGTGTGCATGTGAGTACTACTCAGCCACTGCACCAGCAACATCTTCCACCTCCCAAGAGACTGAGTGGGCAGCATAAAGCAGAGGTAACTGGCTGTGGAGAAAGTCAGTCCTCTGTAAAAACAGCCAGTGACACAATGACATATACTGGCAGTATCAGCAATGTCCATCTCGGACCCCTAGGAATGAACCATTTTTGGTGGTGTTTGTCTTGGGTTTTTCCCCCTAAATAAATTGATTCCAGTTAGCTGGAAAGGGGTACTTAACAAAGTTTTGTACCTTTTTGATTTACCATTTTTTCATGGTATAGTGCATAGTCTGAGAGAAATCGTCAGGATAAAAATGTTTAAGTAAAAGAAGGGACAAATCCATGTTATTTTTAAAGTCTTTCAGACATATAGTTTCCTCCTTGAAACTCATAATGAAATTTTTCAGTTTGCCCATTCCCTTTTCTGTGCCTTGCTTCTCTTCACCTCACCTCACTTCTCATCTGACAAAGCATGCAGAAAAGTTCTCTACACTTTTAGTTCAGGTTCTTATGTATTTCTTGGAAAATTTCGGGTTCTATTGCAGGGAGTAAATCTTCTTGGTACAAGAAGTATACTACCCATTAGAACTGAGCAAGGTTTCTAATGAGATTAGTAGGAAGCAGACATGCTATCAAGAAGAGAAAACAATTTCCTGTGTGTCGTATCTAGTGAGCCAGAGTTTTACAAAATGGGTCTTAACTTTTACCTTCAGGATAACAAAAATCTGTTATGTCTTCTTCAAATTTTAAACACCCTCTCAAGTGCTGAAATTTTAGACACAAAAAGCAGTGGGAAAGTTCTTTTGCAAATTGATGTTTAGGATACAAACAACAGTTGAATAAGCTCCATCAAAGTACTTAGATTCAATTTTGATCCTTAAAGTGTTTTTAAACTGTTCTGAAGTATTAACTAAAATTAGATAAATAAGGAACAAAGAACACATGTAAAACCTAAGTTTTCCTTTAGAAAGTAACAAAACAGCCTTCTTCCAGAAGGAAAAGCTTCCTTCTTTTTCTCACTTACCCAGTCAAGCTACTGAAACAGAAACAACTCCTATCAGACTTATTGTGTCTTTTTAAGGACATGAGTTTGTATTACTCACTTTGCATGTTATGTAGCCCCAGTAAAGGACAAAATCACTTGGCAGAGTAGAATGGCAGAGGCCACAGGGAAGCAATGGGGAGCAGGTATCTGCTACATTTGAGTGTGAATTCATACTTGAAAGTGGAATAAGAAGCAATGGACCCATGCTAGAATTCAGTTAATTAGTATTGTTTTGGCTAATAGATTGATTGATTGATTACACGAGGCAAGTTTTTTATGTTCCTAAAGCTAAAATTGGTAAGAAACTGTACCATTAAGCAGAAAAGAAAAAAAGCTTTGGCTACTGCAGTACTTAACCATAGCCTAGAATAGAGGCAACTATTGTGTGTATATTTATTATGTGAATTGAACAGGAAAATGAATAAGTGTTTAAAAGTAAGAAATATGTTGAATTCTATCAAAGAAATCTTTAAATACCAGGACAAGATGGAGGGGAGAAGCAAAAGGACAATTGAAAATACAACCCTACTATATAGAAACAATCTTCCTCAATGTGAAAGTGGTGTCTTTGAAAAGCAATTTGTATAAATTGGATTTCTACAAAGCTACATCTGTGGATTACTGGCTAGTTACAGAGCAGTTCACTTTTACCGCTCTGTAGAGCCTTTGAACCATCAAGCAGATTGATGCTCCTGCCCAGCTTGGTGTCATCTGCAACTGAAGCTTCACTCAGTCCCCGCATCCTGATGGTTGATAAAGTTATAAAATAGCAGTGATCCATTAGTGTGCATTGCAGCAGGGAAACTTACTACATTTATGTTAACAATAATTAAAAAACAGTCATTTAATTCTGCTGTCACTGATTTATAAGAGATCTTTCTGTGTGTTTGAGCACATAAATGTCAAGCTTTTTCTCAATAATAAAGACCATTACTTAAGATATTCACTAACATAAACTCTAAAATAGTAGCAAGTAAGCAATAACTTTGGACAAAATCTGTGTTCTTGTAAGATCTACCTCTTTAACATGTCTACCATTGTTCAGAATTACACTAAATCATGCCCAGAGCAACAAACTCTATATCAAACATGCAGCCTCAAGAGCAGAACTATGGTTTGTGTAGCTAGACAATGGCCCATATCAGGTGTGCTGCATAGAGAATGGCACAGGTTACGTGATGATTTTTACACAGATGCACTGAGGATGCTCCCCTCAGTAAACTTGCAACCCTTCCTCAGGCTCTGCTTTACCTGACATACTGAATAGTATGTGCTGTTATTCATATCTCTAAAATAGTGGGGAAATACCTACCAGGGAGGGAGGTCTGTGCAGTGGCAATTCTCATAAAAATGTTCAGAGACAGGGGACCCTAGGTGTGTGCACACGTTTGTACACAAAATGAGCAAATTCATTTTGCTTCAGTTGTCAACGTGAGACCTAAACCAAGAGTTTGTGTGACAGCCTGTGAAGTGCAAGTTATAACTAGCTGATAACAAGATATTTCACTGGAAATATTTATGCAACTTCAATTGAGTAGTCATGCCTAATATTTTGTACACCCTATGTTGAATTATGCATCAAATATCTATCTGCCAAAGCTAATAAATTCAGAATTGCAAAGGCTAGTGAATCATCTGGAACTATCAATGCATGCATACCCCGGTTATGGTGGAGAGCCAAGGGAGATCCCAGGTGGTGAGAATGTGTAAGAAATTAGAGAGCTAGTACCTAGCTTCAGTTCTCAAAAAAAAGTGTTTCTTATTAGGAAACTTTCTGGACATGATTGTGAGAGTTAAAACCTTTAACAGAACAATATGTGCACGTCTAATTGAAGGAGCATAATGAAAATTTGCTTTGCATTATGGTAAGGCCAAGAAGATTTGCCTGAATTTCTAGATCAATGTTAAATGTCCATCAAATACGCAAAAATATTTTCATGTATTTGTAAATTATTACTGTTGTACAAGGTTAATTTAGTCAAACAGCAGCCAAATTTATAGCCATTTGATCTTCCACCAGTTGTACTTTCAGTCATTTTTTTGTAAATGCACTGCTTGGAATTTGACTAATGAAACATCTCTAAAAATGGTTAAGAATCTTCACAGAAATTCTGAGAAATTATGTCTCTTTCTAATACGGTGGCATTGAAGGGCAGCATATAAGCCTTTTGAGGCTGAAAACATCTTTTCACTCTTGCAGTGTAGTTTGCCTTGACATCACACCAAATGGTGAACATCCTATTTTATCATTTAGGAATGAAAATGGAATACTTCAGTATGGTAAAGAAGTGAAATTTAGGGAGAATTTTTCCTGTGCTGTGCACCAGTTAGGTACAGCACCTTCATACTGCATTTAGAATACTTCCCTCCAATGGTCAGATGAGAAGTCCCTCTGTTCAGAGGGCAGGGAGGAAGAATTTGGATTCTTACTGTATTGCTTACTGAGGTTTATGGTGTAAATATTTGTGTATATGCAGAGACACGTACATGTAATATATGTACAGCCTTTTCTGTTTCCTCCAACCTAACCTTTAAGTGTAGCTGGGCAAAAATATCAGCTAAGTTATTGCTTATCCCGTATGAATAATGGTGAAAACAGCTATTGGTTAAAACTTGGCTTGAATATTCACCTGGTAGAAAGAAAGCATTTGCAGTCACACAGCTTACAGTGTTACTGACTGAGAGCTCTGTTGTGTTGGATAGGTTTTTTTTTCTGTAGGTGTTGTATGGCCAGTGAATATTTGAGGGTGAGAAGCTTAGGTCCTGCACAGATGAGATTCTGAGCAGCCTTTCTTCATCAAGCTGTGCACACTCACACGGTCAGAGCCAATAGTCTCAGCAAAAGGTTTCAAACCCCTTGTATGCCTTTTAGAGAAAAACATTGATGCCATAGAAATACCTACCTAAAACCAGATGGCAATAATGTAAAAATATCTGGAAGAAGCTAGTGAACTGGATCATCTGAAACGGGACCATATGCAGGTCATATTGCATAAGGACACAAGGGATGATTTTATTTTCTGTTAGAGAGGATGGCTGACTTTTGTCTGTCTGGTTTTGTTTCTTCTTAAAACCTCAGTTCCAGAATTAATTGATACCATTCTCCTTCTGTAATTGTTGGGTTCCCTAGCTCAGCAGCTTGGAAGATCATGCTGCTGATTTAGAAGCTTAACTCAAAATATTTAGATATAAATTGTGACGTCATGAATTTTAACTTGAAGAAGGTCCCACTTTTTCTCATCTTTCCCTTCTGATCCCCAAATACCTTAAAGATATGTAAAGAAATAATCTCACAAAAACTGAATAGCCAAGAGATTTTTGGCATCCTGTAGAAAATGTGGGCACTATGTGTTATTCCTTCATCTGCAGTTTTTCTGTAACTTAATGATGATTAGAGTATTTCTAAGCCTGATGTGATATATTACTGAAGAATAATTACATTTTCTTGCTCAAATGCACAGCCATTTAAAATAGTTATTATAATTTGGGAATCTGTTTATTACAGAGAAGTTGCTGAGGAAAAAAATTACTTGGCTCTGTGATGTTTTCAATTCAAGAAAAGCAGTAACAACCTACTGTTGGTTTTATTGTACTTTTTATTAAAGCAGCTGGTATTGGCCATTCTCAGAATATGGATATGAACCATTGTTCTGATGCAATAATTACTGCCTTCGTATGGAACCATCTGGTTTTACCTCTGTTCTCAGTATTTTTAACATGGTGAGAAAAAAATGAATATTTATAAAGCTCTGAGTTTTTATGTAAGTTTCGAATAATGAGATTTATGTGTTTTGGCTCAGTTAATTTAATACAGGAGACTAAACTTAATTTCTAGCCTCGTCTCCAACACAAAATTAAGAATTTTTAAGGACAGTCTCTGAATACAATTGGGTGGTCTAGCAGAAACTTAATGCAAT
>JAWWES010000094.1:24149440-24162109 GCA_035583135.1 Lophotriccus pileatus | reverse complement strand
CACAGCAAACACCAGAAGTATCTGCCGAAATCCACCCCACAATCGGGCTTTTTTTTTTTTTTTGTCTGTTTGTTTTTTTACTTGTTTCTTTTATTTTGGTTGGGTTTTGCCTTTTTTTTTTATTTGGCTTGGGGTTTTTTTTTTTTGGTGTGATTTGGGTTTTTTTTGTTTGTTTGTTTGTTCGTTTTGGTTTGTTTTTTTTTTTAATTACATTGAAACATTATGTTAAGATCTGACATTAGAAGTGCACCTCATAGTGTGCACATCACTTTACATCAAATAGTCATGTAGTGCTTTTTCACCGTTTCACCAGAAATAAGCACACAGTTGAGTCCTGAGTTGAATAAGTGTCCTCTTTAAAATGGATTTTAAGAACCTGTCATAGATCAAAAGATATAAAAATGCAACTTCTCCATTCACAAGTTTATAGAGTGGTACCAAACTTTTGATTTCAAGATTCTGATAATAATTAATTTCCTTACTCAGAATGTAAATACAGTCCCTAATCTCTCAGGCTTGGAGGAATGAGGAATATGTCAAGGCTATTTGCTTTTTCCAGCACTAGTCACAAATCTCTGAAATTGCTGTAGTTAAAATACCACTAATGACTAATTACCTTCAAAAGGATTTTGCTACTTCATGGTTTAACATTTTAAGATAGCCCTGGTTATCAAATGAGCTCCTCTTCCTTGTCTTTTAATGTTTATCCTTCCCAGATACAGTAGGGAACATTTCATAGTTTCAAGGGCATTCCTGGCAGAAAGTACATAATAATATTAATTGAAATACTCTCCAGGTACTTGTCAAAGTCCTGAAGAGATGAGCTGCACTGGCATTGTGTATTCAGATAAAGCTCTGCAAGCAGCAGGATGCTTGGATTTACTGCTGCTGCCAGAAAGCAGGGACCATCTAGTGCTAATGGTTTGTCAACAGTGCTGTGCACTTTTGGAAGCTGCTGGTAATTTTATTTTATATTTTACCTAAGGTTTTTGTGAATTAAGATGACAAAAATAAATCAACATTGATAGATCCACATGCTTGGGAGTTTTATGCTGAAAGTTGTGTTCCAGCATGAAAGTTAAAGTTTTACATATGTCCAAAATGTATGGATCTGTTCTGCAATTGAGATAACTGAATAGTCTTCTCCTAATAGTAATTTAGACACAGAATTTTACTGAAGATGATAGAGGATCTCAAGTTAATAAATTTACCCAAATTTTCAAATGAGGAAAGATGAGTCATGCTGATATCTAGATGTTTACTGTTCTAAAAATATTCACCCTGGAAATTTAGTTTGCCACATCCTCTTGGTGTGTGAAAGTAAAATGTGTATGAAGAAAAACTGTAGTGAAAGACTCACAAAGTTGCTTCTCCATGATGGTACCTGAATCTTCATCTCTTGAGCTTGTCCGGGAGCCTGGACAGATGTGTCTAGCCAACTAGAGCTGAATGATACTAGTGCAGTTCAGTTGCTGACTTCGGGAAGTCTGAAAATCTTATAAGGAACACTAACGTAGTTATTCTTCATATCTGAAAATATGATGTAACATTGTTTTGGTCAATATTAACTATGTTTTGATTTAAATACTAAATCTTGTTTATCTTGATGTACCCTTGAGAAAAAGAGAATCAGCCTACAAATACTTTCTGAAGTTGTGTGAGAATTTTCAGAGTTCACAGTAAACTTTAGCGGTATATTAGTGACTTCAAACCCAACATCATTTGTTACTGCTTTCTGATTTTTCTGGATGGCTGCAGATGACTAAGAATTGATACTTCTATTACCATTGCTCAACTTATTTCCTAATGCTAGCTATAATAGAAATTTTACTTTACTAAAACTAGTTTTTAAAGGTGTTTAACACTATTGTGTCACCTGTCATTTGCGTGTTTCTTATAAGAGTTTTAGTCTCTGTGACAAAAATCTTATAGAAGTCCTAATTTATTTTCTTCCCTATCCAGCATATTTCTTTTTTAGTACTGATAAACCAAACTTCACTTTGTTTCACATTGGCTTCAGCAATCATAAGGGAATTTTTTTAAAATTTAAGGAAAAATTCCACCAAGTTTCTTCTAATCAAATCCTTAACAATAATGAAATTTAGAAGATATGAAAAAGCAATACTGCTTTTATGGACAGAAGGTGACTTAGGAAGGAGTTTATTTGGAAATCAGAAACATGCAAGAAGTTTCTTTAAGAAATAAAGAGAAAACCAAGGATCATTCAAGGCACTGTTTAAATTTATCTTGTGCTCTTTTTGATCAACATGCAGCACTTAAAACATAGAAAAAATAAAAACAAAAAAATCTTTACATGAATCTTTCAAAATAGGCAATGTAAACTGCATGTATTCTTCAAAGTAAAACTCTATATTATATGTGATGCTGTAATATGAGTGTCTTAGCACAAGCAAATAACTTATTTATTTGGATAGTAGTTATCATGAGGAACCGCCATGTCATTCTCTGCGTAAATGTTGCAATTAACTGACAGTGTCATTTTTATCTCAGGATATAACTGTTGCTGGTCTTTTGGAAAATGAAAGTGATATGATATTTAATGCTGATATTTACTTATAGCATGTACACAGATTTAGTGGCTGTACTGAATCACTTTGTCACAAGGAGGCTTAAGACACCATTAGGGACATTTGAGTTTCTTTTATGCAAATACTTGGGAGGCAGTACATCAAAAAAAAAAAAATTGAATTGTTACAGCAATTATTTTGCAGATTTCTAATTTCAGTCAGAAATTAGAAATTCAGAAATTCAGTCTGAAACATACGTAGTCTTAGATCCTTTCATATCTGGCACTGAGGAAGCAGAATTTGCTTTCCGAGACTCATAAATGTAAATTGTTACGGCAGTGACACTTTTGCCATTTAACCCTAGAGAAGTTCCAGCCTTCGCAGTTTTTAGCCAGGTTAGACCATTGTGATCTGTCAATTGAATGAAACATCTGTGAAAGCAGTACTATAAAGCTCCGCAGAACGCACCTCTTGTAAAACACGTCGTCATTATGGCTGTACATTCATGATCTCTAGGTAGCAGTGCTTTACGTGCAATAGTGGAGTTTCTCCTTACTGAAGATGTCAATCTTCAGTTAATATAGAACTCAAGCATTGTGCTCCTTGGTTTGCATAAGAAGCAGATAATGAAGTACTAATTTATAGGCAGAATCCAACACACTGTCAATAGGGGATAAATTGCCTTTTATTGTCGTGTGAAGCTGAAAATTGTGTGTATCCTTCTGTAAGAAAATCTGTGTTTAATAACCACATTGTTTCGGTGAGTAGGTACATTCAGATTGATTTCTTTTCATTACCAGCACAATTCAAAAGTGACCTTAATACAAGTAGGTCTGCTAAGTGAAAACAGCAGTCAAGTGGGAGTAGCCTACAATGTTATTTACAAAAATACGTTATGACTTAAGTAAATTATTTTGCAAGATAAGATATTAATGAGTTTCACTAAGTTTCAACACAAACTTGCTGGACTGGATAAATGTTTAAATTTAAAATGCTAGAAAGCATAAATAGAGATTTTCTTATAGGAATCATGCTTAGGTGTTTCTTTGGAACATTTGGATAAATCTAATCCATCATTTGAAAGCACATCTCTGAAAACAGCATTCAAGTAGATACAGAAATACTTGGTGGTGAGTTTTTGAATCATCATGAACTGTAGACTTGACCAAATTACTTGAAGTTGTACAGAAAAATGTCCTGAATGAGACTGTTGGATGGCATTGAAACTGACTTCCAAGGAAAATAGAGTGGAATACATTTAATTTATCGCTGTTTCCTTAAATTAAGACATTAAAAATGTAAACATAATAAGTATTCTTTTCATATGTGGGAGGGTGGGAGTGAAGCCATAGTGCTGCATTACAGGACAGAGTAGTCCAGTTGGAGAAGATTCAAAGTCAATAAACAAGAAGCACTGGGAGTTGTAGGAAGCATTTCTTCTTAGAGCAAGTTGTATCCTTTAGCCTAAATGAAACAGCCATAAGAGAAGACATCTTTTGTAAAAGCTGCTGAAGGGAACAGAATAATTTGTTGCCTGTGTTTATGTTAGATAAGAAAAGTACAAGTGGGTTCAAAATTCACTGAAGAGATCAGAAAGGGCCAGATATGTTTTTCATGACAGACTTTCACCTTGATAAAAACATTCTTTCTTCAGGTATAGGCACATTTATACAATTATGAGAAGTGGAAACAAAGAGCTAACAAAGGAAACCTTTTTGTACACTTGTCACTGGAGATGGGTGTACATACATTTCTGTGCAATACTCTTCTTCCTCCTCTTCCTGGAAAGCACAACACCACTTGTGGTGGTCAGAAGTGCTCAGGACTTGGAAAATGGAATTTGGGTTGATGTCTGTTTTTGAAGAGAGGAGGCAGCTTTTGTTTCAACTTTCGCAATGAATAATTCTTTTGTTACCTTTTTTTTTTTCTTATTGCAAGGAGGGAGTTGTTCTTGCAGCTTGACCAATGGTGCTGAAACAGAAAATAACCAGGAAAATAGTATACTCCTTGGCCACTGAAGCTACAATTGTTCTGGGTCACAGCTGTTCTCAGCTAAGTAATTTCACTCCTCTGACCCTGTGTAGAGAAACCTTGTGCAGGCAATCCATCCAGTGATGGAGAACACAGTAATAAAATCCCTCATGGAAACTATTCAAAAAGTCAAAATGTGAGAATATTTTTTTATACTGTTATTTTTGCATTATTTAGCTCTGTAACTGTTCTCTTCGATTTTCTGATTAAAACCTTGCAGTTGGCGGTAGACTTCACAAAGATAGAACTGTAACCCCACTTTTTGGAGGAGAAGAGCTTCTTTATACATTTGTAGACTTTCATACCGACCTGAATGTACACTGTCAAAAAACCTCATTTTTGGAGACCTTTTGCTAGAAAACTTAATTTTTAGTAGTTACTGGATAAAGTGGGATGTAAACCCAGGAATGCGTAGTGTCATACAATAGTTTTTGAATTTAGACAACACGAAGGTACTTATTTTTCTTCCCTATTTTGTGATTAGAAAGGAGAGCTGATTGGATTGTCTTGTAGTTACAGAATGTGCCTATTCCTCCTAGATCTATTCCTCCCTAGCCTTTGTCAAGCTATATAAACTTTCCAATTCTTTATTTCTGTGTTTCAAGACTGGGAAAATGCCTTTATTTGCCTTGTCTGTTTATATAAGCTTTCCCAAATAATGTTATTTTTTATTGGTGACTTGAGTTCAGGGAGCAAATGGAGTGATTAAAATAACATAGATGATAATGAAAAAGAAAAATGGTGATATGTTTTGCTATTTTGAAAATGTTATATCTGAAGAGAAAACTGTTTGGGTAAATTATTTATAATCAAATATAATAAGAGTACAACATAAGTTGTCAACACCTGGGTAAAATTTTTACCATAATTTGGATCTCTGACTCTCATAAAGACTGGGGAAGTAGAACAGGCATTAAACCTGGAGGTAAAGAGTCTCTCTAATTGTCAGAAGCCTAAATAAAATAACTACCTCTTTTTATTCAAGTAGCTGCTTAAGAAGCTACATTTTTTGTTTTGTATAATTTGCACCATTTTCATCACATAATTTATCAGAATTTAGCAGAAAAACTGTAGCAAAAATGTCAGTGGAATACACAATTTTTCTCAGTTTATGAGAAATATGAGAAATACCTGAATTTTTCTTACCTGCTGTACCTGGATCCAAACTTTTTTCCTTAATAAATGTGACTTTTAAAAATCCTTTGTATTTTTTCAGTCTTCATCAATGACTATGTGGATTGACTATGGATATGTCTATGTACTTCATTACAGGATACAGATATTTTAAAAATTACTGACTTTGAAACCCTTCTAATACATCTGGTTTATTAATGAGACTAATTATTTTATCAGATATGCTCTCTGCGTAATTTTCTTGGTCAGGAGTAGCTCTTTGATTGGCATAAGTAAAAATACAGCCTATCCACTTTTGCTGTGTTTCTTGCTCCTGTCATTGCTTCAGATGGTGAAGTAACTGGAAGAGAAATGACCAAGCTTGCAGAAAATGCTGAACTGTTCACTTGCATTGAAACAAGTCCCAGGAGATGTCAGTAACCTTTGCAGAAAAGATAGTAAAGGGCAAGATGTTGACTGTAGCTCTTAGGTTGGCAGTTATCAGGAGCTGCAGTAATGTCTAGGTTTATGCGCTCCATTTGCTCTCATTGAAAATGCAGACCAGGCATATCACATACTTAGCATTCAGCAAGAGTGGAATCACTGCGTCTTACAAGAAGTTACTCTGTCTTACAAGGAAATGCCTGTTAACAATGTGTTAAGCTGAACTTGGGAGGAGAACAGGACATCTGAATTATGAAAATCTAGTCTTTCCATAATATTACAACAGTAATACCCCTAAGTGAGTCAATCTTTTTTCCAACAAGGCCAAGTCCTTGTCTTTACATATGGCAATGACTTCGATATCTGGCTTATATTGACAGCTGTATTAATTTTTAATTTTTTTTAATACACACTTCATTTTCATCTTGTCCTCTGAGAAGACGGTGCAGCTTTTTATAGCAGTTAAGGAATGAGAGCAGCAGTCCCCATCTCTCTTCAGTGTTATGTTTTTCAACTTCAAATTCCTTCTAGGCCTAATATCAAAGAATGCAAGCTCACTAACAAGACCAATCTGGCTGTGATGAGGGAAAACCTTGATTAATAATTGAATGTATATTTTAGGCAGTGTTGTGGCCTAATGTTGTTGTAGATTGTGAGACTTTTTTTTCTTAATACAAAATAATGTGATATGAGATAGAGCTGTGCTGATTGGAAAGTATGATTACATGGGGTGCTGAATCCATAAACTGAACACTAACATTAATCTAGTCTTTATGTTTGAGATGGTCCACAACTGAAACAAAACCAGTTTCTGAGTTACTAAGACACAGGACAGACTGTTTGAAATTTTTTCCTGTCACCTTCCTTGAGCTTTTAAAACAATGTTAAATATTGCAGCTCACCATTCTTCTAAGAGAAGAACATTCTAGTACATTTAGAGGAAGCCTGCATTTCCATCTTGATTTATTTATTTTTATTTTATTTTTCTTTTCTTTTATTTTTCTCTTTGATAATGAAATTTCAGTAATCAGTTATGTGTTTTCCAAAGGCTAATTTTAAAGTTAGTTTTCCAAAACGCAAAACTAACTTTTTCCCTTTTTGCAATGAGAGAAATCTCCTTGCCAGAGTCAAACCCTGACTTTTTAGTACCTTGTAAGCATTTTTGCAGGAAGGTGATGGTGTGATGAGTATACTGAAGAAGGTGCAGATAGTATTTCTTGGATTTTCTGTTTCATCTGCATTTCCACATGCATTTCCCACATAAGCCAATTCGATGGAATAAAAGATGTAAAAGAGTAACAATGAATCTGCATGCCTTGGACAGAATAAATTATGGATTATTAGATTATAAGAAGCATATTTCTTTTAGTTATCTTGTATATACTATAAAAGTCTGAGACAGAGTGGGGATTTTTTGAGATTTAATATAACTCCACTTTCTAAACAGCTAGGAAACTTTTTAACCCCCAAATGAAGATGGTTTTAATCTATTCTCCTATAGTACCCACAATAAATTAGGAATATGAAGATTTTCCTTTCCAGATCACACCTGAGTTTTCTCAGAACACCAGCTTTCAAACTTGGAAAATTAGTATTCCTGTCACATCAGTTGCACTTAGTTTAATCAGAAATACTGAATTATCAAAAGGAGAACTCATCTATCTAATTTATTCTACCTTATAATTGCTTCTGTACTGAAGTGTTCATATTTGCATAAAATGCTGAAAGTTTATTATAATGCTACTTTTTCATATTTTCCCTCTTGTGCAAGGAAATGGCAATCACTTCAGTAAGAATTTGTGTCAGTTATATGAAGATATTTCAGGTTGTGTTACAATGTGTTCTAGCTTTACACTGACTTAGATAAGCAGAATTTCACATCCTCCATTTTCTGTACGCTATAAATCACATCGGTGATTTAAATAAATTAGGAGACTGTTGTGGTAATAGAGAACACCAGGGCCTTGAAACACTGCTGGTTAAGTAGTTGGTGATGAATTTGTGGTGTGTGCTTTAGTCTTTACCAGTATGGACAGTGCTGAGATCATGACCATCTGCATTGAATAATGTTTCAAGAAGAGAAATTAAGTAAAATAGCAGCTCTACATGACAAAAATAATGCACTTCTGAATATAGAACAAGAGCAAGTCTCCTAATTTTTAATGCCTATAGGAAAAAATTGTATGAAATGCAGGGGAAGGTAAACACATTTTAATTTAACTTGAAGAATCCAGAATGGTATGTTTAATCCTGCTTAATGGATGGGTGTATTCCTGAAAATATTAAAATATGTGTCTGCCTTCATACTTTGTGAAATGCTATTAGATTGCACAAACTGTATCAGTAGTTCCTTTCTTCTGATATACTGGTGGAAATGTTTCCTACTCTTAATTAGAACATTTCTCTGCATATAAAACAAACAAACAAATTCTTTTGAAGAGAAAGTTTCAGATATCTTTTGGGAAGACTGTATATGACTAAACAGTCAGAAAAATGTTTTTTTAACATTTAATATTCCAGAACTAGTTTAGAAAGACATAATTTTTCTGCGATAAACCATCTAGATTAGGAAAAAGTGCAGAGTTTCTTGGCAAATTTGAAGACTGGAACTTTACAGAGGCACTGGCAGTTATTCAGTTCTGGGAGGAATTGGGAAATAACAGATGCAACATACTAAAATATGTTTTTTGGGTTCCTTAGACTATCTCAATTTTTTTGGTGCTGAGAAGTGAAAAGTGAATTATTTTTTTAAACTAGAATTTCATTCATAAATGATTCAGTGCAGGATTCATACTCTAGAATCAGCAGGTATACTTTAGAATGTAGAGGAACTGCAGCTGGAGTAGACATCAGGAAAAAAATGTTAGCAGCTTTATTTAATCAGACTGCAGATGTTACACAAATAAGTGATCTCCTGTAATTCCTTACCTCCCCCCAAGAAAATTAGATCTTTCTCTGTAAATTAAGGAGTATGGGTTCTCCTGACTTGAGCACTACTCCAGATCAATATATTTGTTGTCAAATTGCAAATTATTCATTCCTGCCTCCATAATAAATTCTGGATTTTATTTCAGGACAGAATTTAATTTTAATCCTGAAACTTTTTTTGCTACCAGGTTAGGTCTACTCTAAAAGTCACCATAAATGCACTTGTCAGCACTATTTGCTTATGTATGAAAAAAATAGCATATCTTCTAAGCATTCAAAACCTCTGCTACTAGAACAAAGCAGTCAGATATTTGCTATATGAAAAGTCATAGACAAGTGTTTTTCTTGTCACTCTTGGGGTGCCATATCTATAAATTTATTTGAAGAATGTCATACTGTCTCTCTTCACTTGGTCCACAGTTATATGAAAAACAAAGATATCCTTTAGGTAATCATATGGATATGGCAGCCCAAGAGTGACCTAAACCACCACAGCAATACCACCTGCCTGTAGATCATAAATGGGGGACAAGTGCCATGTAATGAATATTCTTTTTCACTTGTTTCTTATGCAACCCAAACAGCAGTCTCTAACTGACCCTTGTCTTTCTTCTCTGCTCTATCACTTTTGATTCAGAAAATAATGGAGTCACTTAAGTAATTTCTGATAGTCCACTGGATCTCCCTTCTATGAAACAAGTAACAGGAGTAGACTTCTAGATAGCACTGCTTTGGTTATAATAAGCTTATGTATAAGGCAAGATAAGGCTTTAGAATAGAGAGATCTACAAATTCCTCAGGAGCCAGTGAGAATTACAGATACTTTCTTCTGGGTACAGACCATTATTGGCATCAAATTGATAATATTGTAGTGTAAACTCTAATCACATATTTTTCTGATTTCTGCCTACTCCCCTTTCCTTCTGTCAAATGAGTATGTCTTGATAGGTTTATTCTTAAGGAGGGGTGAAAGAGTAAGTTCTATGGTTTTCAAATAAGAAAACACTAATTATATATATTTAAAAAAAGGAGGATAGACCCCTGGCTTCTTTATATGTATCAGTTCTGCCTATTTGCTCTATGAGATGCAAGTTGAGCAGTCTGCAGCCCTGTAACAACTGTCATCAAGACTATAGACATCTTCAGCTGGAAATCAGAATGCCTTTATCGAGATATCTGGAAGGCTGTGATATGTAACATTTTATATAAAACTTGAAGCATAAGCAAGCTGATGCTTTTAATTAACAGAATAAAGACGATAGTAGGGGAATTAGCAATGGAATGGTGAACTGTGATGGACCTTTAGATCGTGATTCTCTGCCACATGTACATGTGTGGTCTCGTCCTGGAAGATTGTTTAGTTTCATTTTGTTCAATTGTTTCTTTATAAAACCCAAACTAAGTTCAGGGAGTATAACCCCCAGAATGGTGTCAACACCTTAGGCATCTGGTTTCCTACTCACTTTCTGTTCTTCTGCAGTAGTGATTTCAAAAACTGGATTGACTTCCAAGCAGCTTTGAAAAATTATAGATAGTGGCATAGGAATTGCAATAATTTGAGTAAGAAAAAAATTACTATTCATATATCAGGCTACGTTTTTATATTTGCTTTTATGAGAAAAATGAAAAGCAATGTGACTGCATAAATTGATTTATTACCATTTAGGCATTTTAAGAAAGTGCTATATAAATGTACTTCAAATTAAATATTGGTTGTATGAAATTAACTTAGTAAAATGCTTACACTGCTTAAGTACTAAATAGAGGAAGATTGAAACACAGCACTGGCTAGTTCCTTCATAGTACAAGGTAGCATGAGTTTTGCTGCTCTGTTCAAAAAAACATGTTTAACACGTTTTAGAGGAATACATCATGGTTTATGAAATTGAGCTCTGATTTCCTAGAGTAATTTATTTTTCCCCACTGAAAAATTGAGAAATATAAACAGATTTCAAATACTTTTTGTTTCCTTAACTGTTTGGCCTCAGAAAAAGACATCATATATTTAAAAAAATCTATAAATAGCTGAGAAACTAATTAGTTTTATCAGAGTATATAACAATACATAAAACTGAAGAGGTCTAAAGTTTAAGAGTTCAGTCCTACTACAACAGCTACAATCATTTGAAATTCCTATCTTTATTTCAGCAGCACCAAGGTTAGATCTTAAAAATTATTCAGTGCATGCAGTTCAGAAGCTAGAAAATCTCTGAGGGATTTAGGTCTGAGGATTTTCTGAAGACTTCAGATGCCTTTTTACTTTGGAGTTCTGTTGAGTGCTCAGAGAAGTTGACAGATCTCAGCTGAGATCTGAGAAGAAATTAACTCCATGGAGCTTCTTGGAGTGTCAGTCTATCCTATTTCTTCACAGATACCTTGACCAGTGTTTCTTGATGTTTTGGTTTAGTAATGTTTATTCAGGTGTTTAAAAATGAAAAGCTTTATGGACTACAGTATCAATTTAAGTCCAGACCAGACATGTAAGTAGTCTAAATTATGAGAATATAATGACTGCTCAATCAAAGACATAATACATAAACTCATGGTCAGATGCCAACTCTTTTTACTATTAGAAAAGAATTAACTACTTTTAAAAAAAGTATGGAGAACCATTTCCTTTCCAGATAGACTAGATTAAGTAGTTAGATTTTATGGAATTTTAGATATACAATCTTAAATGTCCAGAGGTACTTACATGTATCCAGGTACCAAGCATTGCTACAATCACTTCTAAAGATTTAGGGAAGACCATAATAAATTTTATCAAGTATTTCCAATATTTTCTTCAGTTCAGTCTGTGAAAATCAACTAGAAAATGTGCCTTTTAAATCTGACTTGGATCTGCTACTCCAAAAATAGTACCCCTTTGAAAATACACCATCATAATCTTCAAAATCAGGAAATGCTGAATACCAGATTTGTTTTATTAGAGCTTTGCAAAAATATCCATTATTTTTTAAGAAATAATTTCTTGTAAAAATAGCCTTTTCAGCTGGGTTGAGTGTCTAAAAACTCTACAACCTGAAGTTCTTGAGTGTTGATAATTAACCCTGCACCTAGGAATGTTTTCTGTAAAACCAAGGGAACTGTTTACATACGGAGCTTAAGCCAACTCTGTCAGCCTGTCCTCACAGGAGAGGTGTTTCACACCTCTGATCATCTTTGTGGCTCTCGTCTGGACTCACTCCAACAGGTCCACATCCCTCTTGTCTTGGGGGCCCCACCCAGTACTCCAGGCAGGGTCTCACCAGAGTGAAGTAGAGGGGTGGAATCACTTCCCTTGCCCTGCTGGCCATGCTGCTTTTGGTGCAGCCTAGGATACATTTGGCTTCCTGAGCTGTGAGTGCACATTGCAGGGTCACATTCCAGTTTTCATCCACCAGCACCTCCAAGTCCTCTTCCTCAGGGCTACTCTCAATCCGCTCGTCATCCAGACAGTAATCGTGTTTGGGATTGCCCTCGTGCATTTGCAGGACCTTACACTTGGCCTTATTCATGAGGTCGTGCAGGCCCACCTCGAAATCCTGTCAAGGACCCTCTGGTTTTGCTACTCTTCCCTCTAGAATATCAACCACATAACTTAGCACTGACTCAGACTTCAGAATCAGTCATCCATTTTGATCCA
>JAWWES010000094.1:24132439-24148447 GCA_035583135.1 Lophotriccus pileatus | reverse complement strand
AGAGTGCAAGAAAATGAGAGCATATAGGTTCTGGTAATTTGTGTCTTAGGGACATCTTGGGCAACAGATTCCTTCAAAACTTTCTGTATTTCACTATCAGAAGGTTATATGAGCTTGCCATTTAATATTTTTGGATTTCACAGTATTCTGAGACATTTATCACTTTTCTTCTAGTTCCTAGCTTATTTATTATCTTCTTAGATTTCAGTTGTTTAGTTTTTCTGTTTAAACTTAAGGTTCTTCTCTGTGTCTTTTCTAGTATTATAGTAAGACATACTGTATTCTTCCCTCACTGAATATTATATGGTTATGAAATACACCATTTTGCTTAGGAATTTCTAAACAGCTTCCCATATTTCATGAGTATTCTGAGGAAGACATTCTATTTGATAAAATTACTAAGGTTAATTTTATTTAATTTCCAATGATACTTAGGTTTACATGGTTATATTCTTTGTCCAAAATTAAGTTTGTTTCTTCCCTCTGATACCTTTATTTTCACTATGATACCTTTATGCTCACTGCTGCTTCTATTAGCAAGTAATTTTTCTATCTTTGTCTATAAGCTAGAAAATTCATTGACATGAAACACTAGAAATCTGAATTTGAGTAGAGAGATCTGCTTTAGGATTTCCTTAGACAGGAAGTTACTTTGCAACACAGAGAAGTTCTGTCTTGAATGCCTGGATATTTGAAAGCATGTGAGTAAAACGTGTTAAGTTGTATAGGCTGTGGGTTTTTGCTTGGTAAGGGATTTGGATTTAGTACTTCAGGCTAGCAAAGGCAGAAGTTTTTCATTTAGTGCAAGAAACGTATTGGGATGTTCATGGGATAGTGATAAGAGTTAAATGAGGAAAGGGGTTTGGTTGGTTGTGTTTTTTTGGTTTGTTTGTTTTTGTTGGTTTGGTTTGGTTTGGTTTTTGAGGGGTTTTGTGGTTTTTGTGGTTGTGTTTTTTTGTTTGGTTGTTTTGTTTTTGTTGTTGTGGTGGTTATTTTGTTTTGTTTTGTGGCTAAAATATCTGGAAACAATGATCAAGGTATTCAGGAAATGCTGGGATTCTGTATCCATACAACATATTGAGGATTTAATTTTACACACATTTTAGGGAAACCACCCAAATGTATTGAAGGTGGTGTATGAAGGAGAAATACACCCCTATGTCTGTAACACCTAGAGATTAGAGATTTAGTGTAGTTTGAACTGAAGCAAAAACCTTGGAGCATTTTGGTTCTTAAGCTTATCTCTCATGACATGTTAAAGATGGCACCAACTAGTAAAATGCAGAATAATTTCTTGTTTAGATAAAAAAAGTCTTAAAAGTCGTTGCATGCCTCTTGTTGCCACTAAACACCAAAACACCAATATTGTTTTGCAGAAAGTATCTATTAAGCATGACTGTTGTTCAATATGATGTTTAGAGATGAGAATTAATAGGAGCTAAATGATCACGTTCAATCACTTCAGACACAGCATTCCTATATGGTGACTTGGCAGTGCAGGGCAATGATCAGGTGGTCTTAAACATTTTTTTTAATTCCAGATTTTATATTATACAGAGTCTTTGTATTTTACAAATGGATTTGGAGTGCATGCTACATTATTTTAGCTCAGGTAGGAAGCTAGTTGCGTCCTTTTTTCCTTCCATGAGACTTACAATTTTCTGCTCTGTTCATGTCGTCTGCAGTTTTTCAAATGGACTGTTCACGAGGCAATCAGCCTGCTATTCAAAACGCCTGCAGTATCTGTACTGATAAGGCAGATTTCTCACTGAAAGAAACCTGTCAGTATCTGAAGAGAAGAATAAGTTGTGGAATCTTCTGCATGCTCACTAATTAACTGACTGACTAGGTTTACATCCTTAACATTGGCAGAAGCCCTTATTTGCTATGCATTTAAAACCTAGTATTAACAGCACTTTGCTAAACATTCAGCTGGCTCTTTCATATAATGTTATAATGATTATTAGATTATTAGGGGGTGATTAAACTTTTTTATATATATAGAAAGTCAACTCTATTGCTTTGGTTAATTTACTTGGTTACAGAAAGTGAGGTGCAGTCTGCAAATGTTAGCACCCAATGATATGAAGTCATATTAAATCTGCTTAATTTCGCTTTTTAAAAT
This sequence comes from Lophotriccus pileatus, assembly GCA_035583135.1. Taxonomy (NCBI): domain Eukaryota; kingdom Metazoa; phylum Chordata; class Aves; order Passeriformes; family Tyrannidae; genus Lophotriccus; species Lophotriccus pileatus. Next base: position 24,146,322 of record JAWWES010000094.1, on the reverse strand, counting down.
GCCCATTTTGTTGTGTTGTTCAGTTCTAAGACAGAATGCATCTAACTTGAATTTCAGAAGCAGCAGATAATATTTTATTTGTGATCTTTTTCTCTTGGCTTTGCAGAGAAATGTGTGCGCTCCTTTTGCATTGTCTCATGTCAACAGACCTGACCTGGCTCTTGGCAGCAATGATTGTATGGAAAAAAAGGACAATCCTTTAGCTAAGAAATAATTTTGAGTCCTCATTGTGAAAAGGCAACTTGATTGTTCCAGACCCATAAATAAATTTATACTTTATTAGTCTGTGATAAAAAAAATAAAGTCAAAAACCACTTATTGAAACAATGACATTGGGATTTGCACAGAAAACTTACAAGAAAACATTTTACACAAAATATCTGAGTATAATTTCAGTCAAATAAAATCTGCGTTAAAAATCAGGGCAATCAGGAGCTCTCTTCCATTTTATTGATGCCACAGGACCTGCTTAGCTCCCAGATATAATGAATTTTCTCATTTCACTTGGACTGTCAGGAAAATATGTGCATCAGGGTGGTGGTTGGAATACTGGATAACTTGAGCTTGTGACTTTTCCTACCCATACAGAACGAAGCTTTTAACATCCAGAATGGAATTTATCTTTATTCCTGAAAATCTGAGGCAGGATCAGACTTTTTTCAGCTAGGCACTTTTTGCATTGTAGCTAAAAGCAGGGCAAAAATGTTTTACCTAGTTTTCTAATAAACACAAACCACTACCATTTTCCCAAGTCCAGAAGTTTTAGTTTAAAACCCTTCACTAACATAAATACATTGAGGTGCTGGTGCATATCCAGGGAAGGGCAACAAGGCTGATGAAGGCTCTGGAGCTCCAGTCTTGTGAAGAATGGCTGAGGGAGTGGGGTTGTTTAGCCTGGAGAAGAGGAGGTTGGGGGGACCTTATCGCTCTCTACAACTACCTGAAAGAGGCTGTAGTGAGGTGCGTGTCAGTCTCTTCTGCTGGGTAACAGGTGACAGGACGAAAGGAAATGGCTTTAGCTGCTCTGGGCGTGGTTTAGATTGGATAGTAAGAAAATTTCTTTGCAGAAAGGATTTTCAAGCACTGAAACAGGTTGCCCAGGGAAGTGGTTGATTCATCATCCTTGTTAGATGTGGTGCTTAGGGTCATGGTTTAGTGGTGGACTTAGGCAGTGATGGGTTAACAACTGAACTTGATGAGCTTATAGAATGTAATACATTTTTATTCCCACAGTACTAGAGTATAGCTATTTTTATACAGAAAGGAAGGAAAAAGAGGAAAAAAAATTGAGCTAACAGGAGTGGATATGGTGATATTCATTATTATTTCAAAGTATTTTCATCTGATCGTGATTGAACTTGTTTAGCTACTGCCAGTCTGTGTTCTTTGAAGAAAACTGCCTACTAGCAAAGAGGGGAGTTGTGTCAGAAAATCATTGTGGAATTAGGGTGACAGGAATAGAAATATGAGCCTGAACAGAAACAGACAACAGCATTGGTATTTATTGCATCTTCTGTCTCCTGCATATTCCAATATAAATATTTATGACTTTCCTCTTGACTGGGTTTTGTTTAGTACAGATTTGTGCCAGCACTAAGGGGCTGGTGGTTCCTGCCTTTTTTTTTTTTTCTTCCCCTTGGTGCCTAGTGCTAAAACTAAAAGTCTGTCTGCCTTTAATTGAGGGAAAGTTTCAAAGATGTTACTGTTAATCACACTTGTATTTTCAGCAGGAGCAGCAGTATTGCAAGTTAAACATAAAACATTGTCTTCCTTACCTTCTTAAGTGCTTTTTGAAATAGGACTGTCTGCCAGTACTAATGTAGGCTTAGAAAAGGCTATGATGTGAAGACATAAAGAATTGGTATAGTCTCTGGATCTTGTGTTTTGTCATTCCATGGCAAATATTATTCTATTCTAAGGACACAAGTAATAAATTAATAAATTCATTGTCAGCTATGCCTCTGCTTTGCAAATTACAGAAGTATGCCTGATTGCATTATTTACTTAGAATCTCAGACAACTGGAGATATCAAATTCACGGTCAGGAAAATTTTGGTTTTGTTCACTTCATGAAGTTCAACATCAGTGATTTAATTTTTGTTTCCAAGTATTTCTAAGACATTGCTAAAAGACCTGATTTGCAGGTAAAAGGGGGAGACAGAGAACTATGGAAAAAGTACCAAATGTGACTTACTCATGATCCTTCAAAGAAGTCACAACCTGCCTTAGGTGGATTAAGATCAGACACTATTCAACATACGTACTTAAAACATATTGTTGTGGGTGGTTTTTTTTCTGTTTGCTGTTAAGTTCAAAAGCGTCTTTGTATTTCAACAGTTATGATATTTGTATAGTCAATGCCAGAGGTATTATGTTGTTTTAAGAGTGTTGTATGACCTCTTCTAGGTAAGTGTATCCCTAGGTCATAAGTGCACAGGATTTGTCTGGTTGTGAAAACATTACAGACAGAGGGGCAAATGTTTAACATGAAGTTAATTCCTTAAAAAACAAAATGGCTGGCTTTTTTAAAAAATATTTTTAAAAATAAAACATTAGGAATAATCTTGAGTTACGCAAATGATTTTTTGTTTCTTGGAGTAGAAACAGTGTTTGTCATGGCTGCATTAATTTTCTTTATTTCTCATGCTAGGCAATTAATGTTTTATAAAATACCATAGACAATTGTACTGTAATAAAAATAAAATTTTGGGCATTTCACTGAACTTTAAAAACAATGCAGGTTCAAACTTGGACTCAGTAACCAAATCCAGGCTTTAGGAAGTTATTTTATTGAGCTCTTTCACAAAACACCACTAAGTCACCCTAGAGAAATAAACCACAAAATTTCAATCCTTTCTTTCAAGTCATGTGGCCTAGAAAATTTCAGAAATAAAAAAATCCATGCAAAGCCACTATGACTTTTTTGTAAGGCCCTGAAATGTAAGTATATCTCTTTTAAGATGATGTAGAATTTTCACACACAAAATTGTTTAAGGTACCATTTTCTAAATGCAGAAGACCTATAATACACTGACATTGGCTTCACCCTTATTTATTAATCTGAAGAAAAATAAGAAGGAAAAAGAAAAGAAGTAGAAGAAGAAGAAGTAAAAGAAGAAAATGACCCATACTTTTGCCTTCTGCAGAAAATAAATCTACTGACAAGGTGAACAAATTATACTGAATTTCAGTTGATAGTATGGAGATTTCTCTTTATTTATTTCTCTTTATTTATGGTTCCAAAAACCTTTCAGATATCACTTATCTGCTCATTAATTTTAAAACTTCAATTTTACAAAGAATACTGAACTTTTGACTTTACTTCCAAGTTCTTGTTAGTTTAGAAACGGAAAAAAAAAAGTAACTAACAGGAAAGTAAGAAGAAATGCATGACAAATGTTACTGAAATAAACTTACATTTATAATTCATCTAAGAGGATGAGTCTGAGTAGAAAATTCTATCATTTAAGGAAACAAGATTTTTAGATGGAAACTGTTAACAGCAGCATTGACTTAGACCAAAGTGCTTGTACTGATGAACTATAATTATGCAGTAACCAATCATTAAATTTTTAGTTCTAAATGTTAATATTCTATCAAGATAATTAAGATGACCTGTGATGATGTCAGTCTCAAACTCCAATTTTAAATATTGACAGTAATTTTAAAGAATAAAACCTAATAGGTGTGGTTTAAAATGTCATCAGTATCATAAAAACACTAATGCAAAGTAAACCAGAATTTAGATTTTGGTTTATCCCGAAACTGAAAATTCTTTCTATATGTAAATGTAATCTCTTCCCCAAAATTGTATACTTTATGGTACATGAGGTGGGGCCTTCAAACCCTCAAGCAGATCAACATTCCCACACAGCACGGTGTTGTCTGCAGACTGACTGAGGGTGCACTCAATCCCTTTGTCCTAATCGTTGGTAAAGATAATAAACAGAACTGGCCCTGATACTGAGCCCTGGAGAGCAGCACTGTTTGCCAACTGGATTTAACTGCATTCACCACCACTCTTTGGTCTGGGCCAACCTGCCGTTTTTTTACCCAGTGAGGATTGCAAACATCCAAAGACAACTCATTAACTTTTTTTTTTTCCCTCCATAAAAAAAAAGGCTTTTTGTGCTTCAATAAAGTCATACTGTATTTTCAAGAATGGTCTAAGTCTGGTCCTCTCTGAATAAGCATTTGATACAGAATATATGGTAATTGTCAAAAATTCTACTGTCATATTCATGTCCAAAAAAGTCATTCAAAATGTTTAATTAACATTAGACTAAAATCATGAATATTTTGACAAGTTACATTACACTACTTAATGAAAAAAACCACCACAATATCTGGCAGATATCAGCTACTAAATTGATGCAGAAATGACTGTCAACTCCAAATCAAATATTTTTAATCAGTTTCTTTCTAAATGTTAATTTAACAGATATTTTCAGTTGATTTGTAGCTCTGAAATATTAGTGTGGCTGAAAACAGTAAAAGCTTTATTTAGACTCTATATATGTTCTTTTGGAGGCTATGGTTTTATGAGTTCATAATGGATTCTAGTCTGGATGGAATATTTATCTATTTCATTTAAATGTGTATCAACAACTGATGCATCTGTATTAAATAATTCAAATATATCAAATATTATCTGCTTCTGGAAGCTCTCAGATATCCCTTTTATAGGTATCCTAGAGATGAGATTCAGAGCTATACTTAACTAGCACAATATTTAGTTTTTTAGGAAGCAGAGCCTCTGAGGCCACAGTGGTCTTACTGACAAATAAGTATGTGTGCTCACAGATATATACAGTGTGGGATTCAATTCAAGTAAAAACAGACTTCAGATTTCAGGAAAATAATTGCAGGTCAAAAGACTGGTCTAGTAGTTGCTGCAGTTTTTATTCAAGTTTTTACTGCTGTTAATCTCCTAAGCAAAGGATGTAGGCTGTTTCCCGTAGCTCTGAAGTTTTACTTCTTACCACAAATCAATTCTGAGCAAAATAAATCATGGAATCATAGAATCAGCCAGGTTGGAGAAGACCTTTGACATCATCAAGTCCAACCCTTGATCCACTACCACCATTGTTACTAGACCATGGCACTGAGTGCCACATCCAGGCTCATCTTAAAAACCTTCAGGGATGGAGAAAACCTCCAGGGACATGAAGACATGTTGAAGATGCTGACATTTGCAATGAACTTCAAATTCTCTTTTCTTTTTCCCTCAATCATGAATTTAAGTCATTTTATGAAAGTGAAAAAGTCTGAAAATGTTTATGTTTAAAAGCTACAAAATCTTAATCATTTTTTCATAGCTTGAATATATTAGCTTCACAACCAATTTTAATAGATTTAATTAAGCTCAAAGAATAGGATAGTGAATCTTTAAATGCTCCAGTTAACTAGAAAATGGCATCATCTTCCTTTCACTCTCCCACACTGCTTTTAATTATTCCCCTTGAATTACTATTTGCTGTAATTAATTTTTTTCTTGCAGAGGTGCCACTGTATAAAGTAGGGGGAAATGCATGACTATTACACATGAATACAATTCATCTCATAACTAATTTCTGAAGACATATGACTGAATGTAATATGAAAGTGTTGCTTATAATAGACCTATTTTAACCCCAGAGGAAGTGGAGAGTACTGAAGTTTATGGCACGTTCATTTCAAGAGGCAATTAAGGATTGAAATCTTCCTTCCCTTTGTTACCCTCCCATCTCCAAATCCCAAAATATTCTGTGAATTGTTGCCTTAAAAGAGGGAAGTGACAAAGCTGAACTCAGTACATGAGGCTTGTCTGAACATTTATTAGTATAGCTTTTAGTTTTTCAGTTCAAATTGATTTTTTTCACAATGTTTGTTCTGTGCTTAAGTTTAGCATCTAAACTTAAAGTTTAATCATTCACACACAGCAGGTAAGGACAAAGATATCCAAAGAGTAGTTGTGGGAGTTGAACAAATTCTATTATTTTAATAATTTTCAAATGAAAGACTTGCAGCTCCTTTTGCTTATTAATTTTTTTTTTTGGTACTGAGGCACTCTGTTTTTACCAGAGTTTCCACTTCAGTAAAGACAGTTGCAAAGAGCTTTAGTTATGGGATTTTGTTTTAAAACTCATATCACATCAGTTACCATCATGTACCTGCTATGATCCTGCACGTGACTGTGTATGGCCTTTTTTGTCCCCAGCTGTTCACCAGATACGCCTCTAGGATACCAGATCATCTCAATTGCCTTACTTGAAAATAAGTACCAAAGTATCCAGGATTTGAATCCTATAAATGGCTGTTTGGTATCCTAAGAGTAAGGGTAGAAATGGTACAAAGCATGTTCTTACTTTCTGAGAAGATATATTTGTAAGATTAGTCTAAAGGACAATATAATCCTGACTCTACTGCCCAGTAATAAGGAATTTTTTGTAATCACCAGTAATGATGGTGGGTAATGATGGTGGGATTCTTTCAGGAAACATGGGGAAATTAAAATAAATCTTTAGTAATTAATAGTTATAAACAGGAAACTGCTGTCCTATGAGATTTAGTTATTTTACTACTGCTAATAGCAATGACTAGTCATGATCATGACATCATTTTTTTTAAAATATATTTTGTGTATATGTTGACTCACAGAGATCTCTTGAAATACCATTAAGCTTTAAAAAATACGTAGAGTATATACAACACTAAAAGCATTAGTGGCACAAGTTAGTTCACATGTTGGATTTTGTTTTCCTAATGAGATGCCTGTGAAATCTCATTAAAATGAAATGACAGGTCAAATATCTCTTAATATTGGTAGGTTTCATGTGTGTTTGACTACAAGGGGAGATTTTCTGCAGTGAAATTACAGGATGTAGCTGATCATTTTGGCTGTGGTAGTATAAGGAAAATGAATTCGATTTGAAGGCAAAAGGCACAGATTCTGCTTTGGAAGAGTAAGAACTGACAGGAAAAAAGACATCTTGAGAATTTAGCAAGTGGAGTATTAAAAATTACAGGGGGAGGTGTGTGTAATAAAACCATACAATTAGTATTTTTTTATTTTATGATAGATCAGTAGGATTATACCAGAGCAGAGGGTGAAAAACAAAAAAAAAAACCACCAAAAACCACAAACAAGTCAAAACAGAGGGTTGGTTGCTTTTCAAACAATGATTATAATTAGAGCTGTGTAGGGACACAGCTTATGGCTATTCAGATCTTCTGAGAGGTAACAGAGAACTACAAGATTCTTGCTGGTAACTTCATTAATCTAAATTTCTAGATGGCAGGAGCTAGTCCTGTTGCAGAGTTCAAGTTGTTAGCTTTGCATGGTATAACTGAACATCTTTATTTTCTCATTTTAATTACTATCTTTCATGTGCCTATATTTTGGGAGTTCATAAAAATTATTATCATTCTGTTGCAGAATTTTTGAATGTGAGGGACTTTTTATGGTGCCCAAAAATGTGAGTTTTTTATGTTTTGTTTGTTCTTGTTTTACCCTACAGATTATAATCATCTTATTATATTAAAAATCTGATTAGAAGTCTAGTGTACACAGCATCAAAGTTTTACATATTTTAGTACTTGTGTTTACATTTTTTGGCTGATTTACATCAAGGAATCCTTATCAAATAGGGAGATAATTTCAATTTGCAAAAAAAAGGCCATTGGCAAATGATTTCAAAGTAGTTTAACACAGTCTTTTAGATGTCTTAGATATTCATTAAAACTCTTACTGGTTTTAATGTACATTATGTGAGAGCCATGAAATTTATTAATGGTTTGGGTGAAATTGCTTATTTTCTTCTAAACAATCATAAAATAATGAATGCTAAATTAGTTAATGATCATAAGCTACTGCACTAATGTGATTCCTAATTATTTAAAAATTTTCTTCAGCTACTAGAAGAAACCAATATTTCAGGTAACTTATTAATACTTGTCATTAACATAGTAATTTAAAACTTTTTATACAGATGTACATTTCAGTTAGATGTAGAGTGGGTCCGCTCAATTATTACTAAAATAAAGATCAAGAATATTTTATGTTGAGTTTAATTTTTGTGAAGTGTTACTGTAAACCGTAGACTCATCGTTTGAGTCTATAGACAAACATGGTTTGTTTTCAATGCTCACTTGAATAATTCAGACTTCTGTACATTAACATAGCAATTCAAGAGTTTTATTTCTGACTGACATGAAGTGAACAGCTTTAGGTGCAGAAAACCTTTCATTTCTCTGAAAGAAGCTCTGAGTAATTTCAGCTTCACATAGATGCCTGGATTCCCAACCAAGCTCCAGCCTGACAATTTAAGCTCCAGTTGTTGGTACTACAGGTGACATCAGGAGAAACAACAAGTGCCAGAGTGCAGCATTAGGAGTAGGTCTGTCTTTGCTTTTGTACCTCGGCCCGTCATTCCCTGACCAACTGTCTGGTCCTGTTTTATCTCACAGTGAGCTCTGTAACTGCTGTCTGTGTCTGCTTTTATGGACAGCTCCTCTTAGCCCTGGGTCACCTACTGATGGTCCCGCTCCTCAAACTGGTAGAAGTCTTTGCATAGAGAATGAGTCCCAGTCTTCTACTGAGTTAATAGCAGTAGTAGTAAACTACAAGAGTGGTCTTTAAATTTGAACTTTAGACAGCATTTTTCTTTAGCTTTGATCTTTGTGGTAAGCGTTAAGGAAATTGCTTCTAAACCCTTTTTTTAAAAGGTTGATCAACTATAACCCATTTTGAATTTATGGAGACTTAACTTTAAAGCAAAACCATTTTGATAAATCCAGATTAAAGTATTTCAAAATTGCTCTGACTGCAGTTATTTGAACCTTTTAATTGCTTGTATGCTCCCTGTTACCTAATTATATTGCATTAGACAATTTGTGATTTCCTTATTTTGCCTAAATACATCAAAAGATGAATTATTGGAGAATGTTGCCTATGAGGATAATGAATTAATGAGAACTGTGAGTGGTTAATAGCTTTACAAATCACATTCAGAAAACCAGAATTTATTTCAACACCTCATTGGCCATACTTGCTAAGCCAGCACTTCCCATACCTTTTTTTTTTCCTTCTCTCAGCTAAACTAGTAACAACTGTACTTGCCTTCTTCATATGATTTTGCATTGGATTATTATTATTAAAATGGAAATCATAAAATCATTGTGGAAAGCTTGGTTTGGGTTGGAAGGGATCTTAAAGATCATTTAATTCCAGCCCCCCTGCCATGAGGAGGGGCACCTTTCACTAGACCAGGTTACCCAGAGCCCCACCCAACTTAGCCTTCAGAGATGGACCATCCACATCTTCTCTGGGCAACCTGTTCCAGTGTATCACCACCCTCACAGAAAAGAACTTCCTCCTAAATAGATGCTTGGTGCATACATGGTTCTTGCATCTTTTGTGCTTTTATATTATATCTTTAAAAAGTTTCTGGGGATCTTACAGAAACTTAGAAAAGCATTTTCAGTGAAATGAGGCACAGAAAAATGCAGATAGACTTGCTTCCTGAAAAGAAAATATTATGATGGATAACACAGTGATTTAATAGATCAAATGAATGAGAAGAAGGTAATCAAATGGACTTTCTGACAAGCCTTAGCGCATAGAAGTTGTTGATCTTACTCATGTAAGCCCATCATCTGGCTGCTGTTCAGCAGTAATCCACTTCCACAGCAAGAGAATATAGGTCAATAGAGAAGGTGTAATGGTTTGGCTGTACAACCAAACCTTGAGTTACAAAACTTTTTTTTAACAAATGGAGCGTATTAGTAGAAGTCATTATCACTGACCCTGACTTGTCACCCATGAGTGTATTGTGATATATTTTGCCTGTTCTGCTATCACACAGACTTCACAGACAGATGCATCAAATTAAAAATAAGTGTGTAAAACCACAATTAGGTGGCTGTTTTATTGTATGGGAGTAGAGAGAGTAGATGGAGAGGGTTTTTTGCTTTATTACAAAGCTCCTCCTTGCCTTTGTTCACGCCAGCTGCAGTGCAGAACTGTAAGTGCTGGTCACTTACAGTTCTCCCCACGGGGAGGGCAGTGACTTTTGTGTCAGTCCTCTGCAGTGCTTTGTTCTTACTCAGGTGTAGTGTGAGGTGTGCTCTGCTGTTGGCAGTTCAGGAAAACTTAGTGGAAACAGACACACAGAAAAGGGTGCTAGCAAGAGAAAAAGACTTTAAACTTATCTGAAACCTAATCTGAAAATTTTATGAATATGACTAAGTTGAAGATCCACTTAAAACAGTTCATTCGTCAGACAGATACTGTGATTTCTAGTCATTGCTCATTTCAAAACCTTTTTCTGGATGTTATAAAGCAAAATACAACACTAATTATAGAAACAACTTTTTAATAGAAAAAACCCAACCTTTATGTGTTGGTTAACTATCATGAGAGGATGCATATTTGGAGAGATATAGTGGTTTTGTCTCAGTTCAAACTGAGATTCTCTCAGTTCAAAAAAATATTTAAAAGTTAATTGGTCATTTCTTGGTAATAAGCAAGAATTTGTTGGAAATGTGGTTATTTTAGCAAATAAAAAACTCCAAACAACAAACAAACAAACAGCAATTTTCTTTCTTTCAAAGGAAAAAAAAGATGAACACATATTTAAGTGGTATCATTTGCAGGGGTCATCACAGAAATTTCTCTGTCTCTAGAAGGTACTGGGAGGAGAAGTTATGAAGTGGCTATTCTCTCTATATACATCATAATTAATCTAGGCAGAGCTTTCCTTTAAATTAATAACTTGAAGTGAGATACTTATTTACATTTGAGAGGGTAAATACTTGATAGTTAGCATAATAATAAATACAGGGCACAGAGAATGAATTTTAATAGACAGAGGGACAGTTGCTGTTCTCAGGATACATTTGGCTTTTGAGGAAGAGTAGTCACTGGGAAAATGACTAGGAATGTCACTGTTCATTCCAGCTCCCCATTCATTTTGATGGATGTTCTTGTGACATGGATATTCTTTTCAAATGAAGATGTTAAATCCAGTCCCAGAGCACAACCAATTTGAATTACTGAAAAAATGGAGGGCTATAAATATATTCTGTCATTAAGCAGTTGTTAAATCTCCACCATAATCTGTTTTCATCCGTGATTTTCAAATAGACAGGAATACTGTTCTCACCCTTTGACTGTTTAATTAGAATTGGGGTTTTTTATTTGTTTGGTTTCTTCTCAATTGTTTGACAGTAAAGTTAACTTTCTTCTATGCAAGTACTAAATTAGATTCTGTACTCATAGAACACATGAGCAAATGCTCAATATTTTTTAGGCATATAATTTAAATGCAAATAACTCTTAGGCTTTAAATGAATCATGTGCTTTACTAAATACGAACCAAAACAGTGAGCAGGGGCATGAGAGGTGGGAGGAAGCTGTTCTGTTAGAGGCATATGTTAGCTCTGTCTTCTTTCTGGGTCTTAGGGCTGACTAACACGGTGTACTACACTGTGAAATAATAAATTTTAATTGTTTTGTTTACAGCACAGTGTATTTGTGAGTTAAACATAATTTATGTAAAACTATTAGGTGAGGCATGAGGATGTGGACAGTAGGTAGACTAAATAGATTGTATTACTGAATCTAGAAAACAGCATTCAATTAAATGAAAATTAGATTTTCAAGAAACACAATGATTGGTTATAGAAATGTGATTAACTCATTGCTTGTAATACTACCATTGGGGAAAAACACTTGTAATACAATTATAGTAAATGAAGTTAATTATTGTGTATTTAAACGTTTAGAAGCATTGTGTGTTTCTTAATTGGCCAGATTTTTTTAAAATAAATTCACTCCTAAAATGTTGTAAAAAATAGAAAGCTGTACTTTTCAAAATGAGAAAAAGTTTCTGATTTTAAGTGTATTTAGAAAAGAAAAATATTAGTAAAATTTTAGGAGAATTTTTTTCACAAAAGGTAAATAATTTGTTACATTTTTTAATATCCTGATAAAAAATACAGTTTCAGCTCAAGATTAAAAATATGCCAAATATAACGCATTCAAAATAAATCAATATTAAAATAGATTTCATTATTTAACTGGGTGAATGTATTTTCACAGGCCAGAAAACCGACTGTACCAGTTTGCTTTGCACCTAGAAGATAGCAATGCGTGACTGCAGTCAGTTTAAATTTATAAAGGAGATCTGCATTCAGATCTTGTAGCTGAATTGTTCCCATTCATGCAAATGACAGGAGTTGCCATAAATATTTTAAAATGTGGCTCTTAGTTAGTAGTCCATTAAAACAATTGCATACCCAACCAGTCCAAGAAATTACCCTTCCTAATTTTCTGTCTAAAGAGCACTGTTATGAATTCACCAGAAATGCAGGAGGTCGTGATGGCCTCTAGCAATTCTGTGGTACTGTCTAGTAACAATGTGGAAAATCAGCCTATGCAGTTCTTTGAGAAGGATGCTGGGTCTTGGAGATGAACCAGAAGGTAAACAAGATAGGTAAGAAATTTAGGCATACAGAGATCTCGTGTGCCACTGAGTTTTGGGGACAAATGAAGGCACCAAGGTATGAAAGGGAGTGGTGGCTAGTGAAAGTCCTAAATATAAGGGATTTGAAGAACACAGGATACCGCAGTATGTAAAATATATGAGAAGAAGGTCATATTTGGGTCCCTTTTGGTAAGTGTAGGTGACAAAGAATGCAGAGTAGTTAATTTTAGGATTACCTGCCACTAATAAGAAAGAAAACAAAGTACTAGAAAGGGAGAAATACAAGTGTCTAAATCTTTTCATAGTGAAAAAAATGCCTACAAGAACTAACCTTTCCAGAAGCTGTCGGAAACTCAATTTCTTTTCAGCTTTCACTGAGAATAGAAGATACTCTCTAGCAGGTAGCTTGGCAATAGTTAGGGACAAAATCATTAAAACATACTGCTTAACTGCCAGGCTTAAGACTAACTCCAGCATTGTGTCAAAGGAGGCCTCACCAGAGCCAGCTGCTAATGAGAACCATTTTTTTTTTTCAAATGAGCCTTCTCTGAATTTCGAAGCTGCCACAAGGGAGGGGGCTAATATCCCTCTCCTCCCTCCATACTCTTGATGCCAACTCTCATGCTCATCTGATAGCATAGCAAGCAAACTTTAAACCCTAATGCAGAATAAGGTTTCTTTCATCTTCCAACCCCACACCCCCACACTGTGACAGAAGAAATAGGTTACTCTAGTCCTGTTATAGTGAGAGGGATGAGCATTCTGTTTGGCAAAAATGTTCCAAATGCTTTCAGAGCAAAGGGAGAACAGAAAGTAAAAGAGAGTACCTGGACTTTCCTTATTTTGGTTGGCAATGAACTATTAATCCTTCTGAAGCTTTCTCATGATACTCTTCAGGCAAAGCCTGTCCACAGGCAAATGAAAAAGGGTGATCTGTGTCAGAGAGCTATCTCTGAATGCTATTAACAGCTCTCTCTACTTGCTAATAGCTGCAGAGAAGGTGTGTTTTAGCTGTTAGATGCATGGGTCATTTACTTTTGACTGTGATAATAGTAATTTTTACCAGTTTTCATGTATATTTATAAAACAAATTAATTTGCTTCATTGCTTCTAAATCCTTTATAATACACACATCTCAAAGGTACGATGAATATCTTCAGTTTTTCCAGCACTGCTGGAAAGAAGACTTCCTTCTATTTCAGTATAATAAAAATGGGTTTTATTTTGTAAATTAACAATTCATTTGAATTCTGCAGGTGTTTTTCCTGTGTACCTTAATATCTGTCTGATGATATCCTCTTGATGGTCAAAAAGACCATTTAGCCCATGTAATATGGTCAATTTACCACTGCTGTAGGCATTCACTCACAGATGTAAGATAGCTGAGCTTTTTTTTTTTTTTTTTTTTTTTTTTTT
>JAWWES010000094.1:24106600-24132429 GCA_035583135.1 Lophotriccus pileatus | reverse complement strand
ATGTGATTGATCAACCATTTTACTGCTTACCATTTTTTTGGTGACAAATAGCATGAAGATACACTGAATCTAATTTTCAGTAGAGAAACACTGTCAAGGCTGCACAGTCGCACTCTGAAAGTTGTCCTTTACTGCATCTCTGCATTAGCATTTTTTTCCACAAGCAATCCCTGAAAGAATGCTTCTACCTTTATTATAGGTACTGCCAAAAGTCTCTAAGATTATAGTTATTCTGAATGCATTCTTTTTCAATTGCAATAGTAGCTCTTCTAAGTATACAAAACATCTTCCATACATCCATACTGAAAACATCTTCCGTATATCCATATATTGGAACAGAATATAAGCCCTTCTCAGGTCTTTTCTTTTTTTCTTTTTCTCCTTTTTTTTTTTTTTTTTTTTTTTTTTTTAGTTTTCTTTTTTTTTTAGTTTTTCTCCTTTATGTGATTTTTTGTTTGTGTGTCTCTTCATAGCTAGAGGGAATGCTTTCCCATTCATGCCGTTTCTTTTTCACTACTTTAAAAAGTTTGTCTCTATCTTTGACTGGAGGAAACAAACTTGCAAAGTGTGTTTATGGCTGGAGACAGATAATAGGTCAAAAATGACTGCTGCTAAAATGTACAGCTTACAATGATAGTTTAGCTTCTGGGAATGATGCAGGTATGGGAAGTACTGTCTTCAGGACAGTGTTTCTGGATGTATTCCTTCAGTGCAAAAAGCCTAGAGGTAGAACTCTTCAGGCTAAGCTCTCCAGAGGTCACAGTGGTTGAAATCTCCACAAGCAGAGCCTTGAAAGCCTTTGTGAGTAAGGATCATGTTCTGGAACATGTGGCTCAGGACACTTGAACTGCTCTGAAAAGGATCTCTAGAGGACTATGTCTCTAGGCTAAGTGAAAGTGAAAAGGGTTAATTTAATACCACATTAAGAAACTCTGATTTGTGAGGAGTTTGTGGTATGCTCAAGAAATGGTGGAGTTTGTACAAGAAAACCTGTGCTCCGGAGAGGATTTGGAACTTGGGATACACCTAATGTGTTGGCCTCATATGTATACTGAGTGGGTAACATGGGACAAAAAAAGCACTCTATCTTTCCAGAAGGTCAAGAAATTAGATGTATGTTATATCTGGTGAAATGCCAGATGATCCTCATGATGGAAGCCAAGCTTTCTGCGTTATGTAAAATGCTGTTGCTATGGGTTTAAATTTCTTTTTGACCTAAAATCTCCTGCAGCCTTGGCAGAAGGAGGAACTCCTTATTTCCTTACTGCTTTTTTTTTTTTTTTTAAATTTTATTTTATTTTATTTTTTTTCAGCCTTGGCAATATGGGCTTTGAAATAAAAATAGAAAGTAATAGAATTTTTATTTGCTTTTTAAAGAACATAATAATAGAGTGACAGAAAAAAAGTTAAAAAAAGATGAATGAGGGAAGCTGCAGTTATGCAAGAAGATAGAGTTTTGCTAAGATTCAATAGAACCTGGGAGTTTTCAGCAGAATTCAGATTGGTTTTGGATCAGGAATTTTGTTTCTCTTTGTCTCCAAAATATTAATATTTTACACAGAAATTTTCAATAATTTCAATAATTTCGATAGAAATGATGAAGTCTGAGTATATGTAACCAGGACAAGTGCCAAATTTTGCACCTGGGAGGGGGCAAGCCCCACGGAAAGGGACCTGATGGTCCTTGTTGATGGCTGGTTGAATATGTCAGCAGTGCCCTGGCAGCCAGGAGGGCCAACTGTGTCCTGGGGGGCATCGGGAAAAGTATCGCCAGCCAATCGAGGGAGGGGATTGCCCTGCTCTGCTCTGACCTGGGGCGGCCTCACCTGGAATATTGTGGGCAGTTTGGGAACCACAATATAAAAAGGATATTAAGCCAATAGAGAGTGTCCAAAGGAGGACAACAAAGATGGTGAAGGGTTTGAACGCCATACGAGAAGCAGCTTAGGGCATTTGGTCTGTTCAGCCTAGAGAAGAGGAGACTGAGGGGAGACCTCATTGCAGTTACAGCTTCCTCACGAGGGGAAAGTGGAGGTGCAGGCACTGATTTTTTCTCTCTGGTGGCCAGTTGACAGTACCCAAAAAAATGTCATGAAGCTGTGTCAGGGTTTAGATTAGATATTAGAAGAAGGTTCTTCCCCCAGAGGGCGGTTGGGCACTGGAACAGGCTCCCCAGGGAAATGATCACAGTACCAAGCAGTGGCAGATTTCAAGAAGCATTTGGACAATGCTCTCAGGCTTGTGGTGTGATTCTGGGGTGTGTCCTGTGCAGCAACAGGAATTTGATGATCCTTATGGGTCCCTTCCAACTCAGAATATTCATTGATTATATAACATACTAGTAGCTATCAAAATTTGTCTTATGTAAATGGAAATTTGAATTGTGAAGTTTTCAACAATTCCTGTATAATTCACGTCAGGAACAGCATATTCTATTTGCCAACTAAAACATGATCATGGTTTTATAATTTCATGATCTATCCTGTTTAGCTTAATGCAGTGCTGGCTAAGACTTATCTGACCTGCAAAGATGTCACTGGTTTAATCTAAATTAATATTTAGTGCTCATGTGTGTTGGGAATGCCCACAATTAAAAAAGCAGTCATATCACAACTGCAGATACAGAGGCAATAAACAGAAAAACAAGCTAACAAATGCTTTTGTTTCATGAACCCCACAAAAAAGCAGTTGAAGAAACTGTATGAGTTTCATTGAGAGCGCTATTCTTGCAGGATCTTCATTTCCTGGCAGTGCTCGGAACTGAGATCAGTAAGGGAGATTTCTTCCTGTCCTCCTACCCACATCATTTTCCATCACTGCAGTCAACCAGGCACAGCATGCAGACAAACCTGGGAAGGAGGCAGTCATGGAAACAAACAAAAGAAAGAGAGGGCTGCTAACATTTTTTCCAACCATGATTTCTGGTGGTTTGTTTTCTTCTTTATGTGTTTCAAACTTTATTGTCACATTAACTTAGGAAACAACCTTTTGTTTTTACATTTGGAATCAACTTTTAATTCTCTTTGAAGAACTAAACACGGTAGGAAACATTTGTCTTCCAGGAATGCAATACTTTCTCCTTGAGGATGACACATAAGTTGAAATTGTAAGATGACCTGTGGAAAGATGAAAGGATTTTCTTCTGTATCTCATGCAATTTTTCTTGGCCTAATTAATGGTGAGGCTTTACAAGATGGCAGAGATGATCTAACAAATCACAGCTGTCAAAGGCCTCCCCTTTCTCTTTCATGTAGTCTGCCAGCTGCCTTCTGACGCCAAGCTCCATGCTGTTTGTTTTTTTTTCCCATGCACAGATTTCAGTGCTCATTTGACTACTCAGTGTATTGATTCATCTTGCTAAACTGTCAGGATGTTAACCTGACAAGAAAGGCAAATTGCTTTATTTGAGGTTCATGAGTCTTATTTGGCTTACCTGAGAGCTGAGAGAAGTGCCAGAGCTGGTCCGTGTGGCATCACAGGGATCTAGGGATGTACCTGTGTAAGTGAGCAATCAGACTAATGCAGTTGTAACAGGAAAAGCTTCACTTGGTTTTCTCTTGTTTTTCTTTTTGTCCAATAAATTACATACAGTATTCCTAACTACCTCTGTTGGTTGTTTTCTTGAACAAAGCTGTTAAGAATGTACTGTGGAAATAGCAACACATATTTAATTCTCTGTAAGGCACAAATTTAATTGTTAAAGCATGCAAATCATATATTTAGTAAGAATGTCACAAAATCAAAAAGCATAAATATCAGTTTGCATAGAAATAGAAGAAAAATGACAGATTTTTCCAACTGTTAATATAATAAAGAAAAGGTCTACTTATCTTACTATTGTGTTAATTGCTTAACAATGTTTTGTATGGGATAGCTTTAATTCCACCATAAAGCAATTTGACCCATTGCTTTTCTGTACTTCTTTACTATAAGTACTTCTTTACTATAAGTCAATACTATGTGCTATTGTATCATCAAATTTCCAGGACAAAAACTTTTTGTTTTGACACCTTTCTCCTATTATTTAGTGCTGTGTATGCTAGGATTGTTCTGACTATATAAGTAGCAGTTGACTCTGTTTGTGCATGTGTGTGTGAGAGAAAGAGGGAGAGAGATGGAGAAAGATGGGGAGAGGGAGGGTGCAGAGGGGAAGGAGGAAGAGAAAGATTACACTCAGACAACAGCTAAAAAACAACAGGGTTCCTCAAAACAGTGTGCTAATAGTTTTGCAACCTGGCTTGACAATATGGAAATTGGACACAATATTTACCATAATCTCCTGGTGGTTAATTTTTATTTGGAAAGCAGACTGCAACTTTGGATCTACCTAAGAGCTGAATGTTTTATAATGCTGTGTGCTTAGAAGGAATGAGAAGAGATTTAAATATCAAAAATGAAGAAACAACCCAGCCTTTACCTGCCAAAGTTGATGTGCTGTTAGTTCTGTGGAGAATGAATATTCAAACCTACCTGCTGCTTCTAATGAATCCTGAGATATTTGCTGCAAACATGGATATCAGATCAAGTGCTGACTAAATGAATACTGACCATCACAGAGCTGCTGATTACAGGCCTTTTTACTAGGTTGGTCTAATTTAGCACTCTGCATTTTGGAGACACTTTGATACTACTTTTCTGTAGCAGCAGTATATTAAATGTAAATAGTTAATTCCAGCTTTGTGACTGGACTGTAAAGAAGTTGCCCTGCTCTGTCAGCCATGTAAATAATACATGAATGGTAGCACAAGACCAAGAAAACCTTGATATCTTTCCTTACTATCAGCTTTCACAGGAAGGATATTCTCCCCTGGTATCCTTCACTTACTCAGATTTCTCATTTTGATGCTGAAGATTTTGGAAGTAAATAAAGAACTTTTGACTCTCATTGTCTGTGTTACTGTGGAATAGAGTATGATAATGCAATAAGACACAGTAAGAGACAGAGGTGATACCTATTAGGAAGAAGCCATTACATGAATTGATAAAATAATAAGGTATTTTTTTTTAATTTCTGTAATATTTACATAAATACTACCATAACCATGTACTTCAGACCACTGACATACACAAACTGCTAGTATACTGCCATCATTTTGGTTTAGTAGTGTAAATCACAAATTCTATAAGGAAATTAGTATTGCATCACTTGAAAACTACTTATCAGTATTCCAGCAATAATATATCTAGGGGCAACTTTAAGAAAACAGTAAAAGGCAAAATAAAAATTAAAAAAAAAAACAAAACATTTTTGTACATGGAAGTAACTGCTGCTAGTGGAAATCTCTGTTTACTGTATGGTTACTGGGCTTATGCAGTTGTTTGTTTTTTTCTTTCTTTTCTACTTTTCTAGCTACAAGAGTGAATTTTCCCCACCAAGATGCAAACATTGCTTTAGGGTTTGTTACAGCCCAGATGTTGCCCTAGAGTTGTGGTGTGTCACATGCAAACATGACAACTTCTTGCAGTGATTGGCAAACAGCATGGATGGGTTGGTATGTCTCACTGTTTCTCCAGTTTCAGACCACCTATAAAGAACACAGTAGTAAGCATATATAAGTGAAAAAGAAAAGAGATGAGGGAAGCACATGGGATCAGGTAGAAATGTCACCGATTATTCACACCCTGACGCACAGGCTCAGAGATAAAGTTAACAAGAGGGCCAGGATGAACAAATTGTCCATTTTGCAGCTGACAGAGCTGATTTTCTTGGCCTTGAAAGAAATGCCACAGAGCACTGGCAGCTGTCTTTCTTCTTCTAATCAGTTCCCAAACTCTCCTCTGACTTGCAGCCCCCAGAGAATATTTTATTGTCATTTCATTTTTTTTTTTCTTGCTGGCTTCCCTTTTTCTACTCCTTCATGGATTTTTGCCATTTGCCTCCACTCTGTCCCATGGAAAGCACTGAGGATACTTTAATGTGACAATGAATCATCGTATTAAGATATCTGTCATGCTGTTAGATTGCTGTATAGAAAATAAAAGATTAACAACATATTTTCAGTGGTGTTCCTTTCCAGTGAAGTGCTTCTGCCTTGAGAATTGTTTTTTTAGTGATAGGTTGGCAAAATTTACAGGAATTTTTATGGACAGAGAGTTTTACTTGTTATAACAACATGATGGCCTTTATTTGAATGGATTGCATTAAAGGAAGTGAAAAAGGTCTATAGAGCTAAAGCAGATCTCAACTAGAAATTGTAGAACTATAAATAAGAAGAGTACTAAGTGTTTTTTTAATTGATGCCTTCAGAACAACCATCACATTGGACACATAGAACGATGCAGCCTTAAGGTTGCATTATACATTGATACATCAATAACATAAGCCCTGCCCTCCCTTCTCTTTTCCTCTCCTCTCCCTTTTAGGCTCATAGGAGATCTGACATGAAACAGAAGGGTTACTGACTTTGCTGCAGTAATAAAAGTCAGACAGAGGACCTTCTGATACTGTGTTTTTTAACTTGAGAGTGGATGAGTTATCTCGTTCCCCACTCTCATTCTGTTCAGTCTCAGCTTATGCAGGAAGAACTGAAATGCATAAATTTCTATTATAGATTTCCCAAATGAAAGGGGAGCCTTTAAAGGAAATTCTTACTTAACAGCCTTCTATTCAAAGTCTTTGCTAAATTCTTTGTATGCATATATCGCTGTTAGGCTTACTGATAGATCAGCAGTAATACAAGGAATAGTACTTAGCCTTCTGCACTTAGTTCACTTTACATCATGCTAGATCTTACATATTCACCAGATAAAGAACCTGCTCTTGCCTTGGTAGTTGTGCAGTCCATACCCACCAGAACCTGACAAAACTTCCTAAAAACTACTTTTGTTTGTGTCTCTCACGAACAGTTAATAGTTCTGTTGAACTACTAAAAGTTCAGTAGAATAACAACATCCAAACCCAAGAAAAATGTGTATTAGTTATTATCAGGAAAACAGAAACAAGGTTAAATGTTTAATTCTTACACATTAAAACCCAGAAAAGAATGGCCTTTATATTTCTGTCTTTCTCGTTTGCACTCCATTTTTTTTTACTCTGTGGTGCCTATAACTGTGATAGCCAGTAAAATCTCCACTGATCATTAGTATGTACATAAATGACAATGTAAGAACTTTATGATGTGTTTCAACATTGTTAAAAATATATGTATCTATGGAAACTTGTTAAAACAGCAGACAAGATGTTGTTACAAGATGGGAGGTGAGATATAGTCCCTTCAGGCAAAAGCCTACAGTTGCTTGGATGTACATCAGACTGTAGCAGGAGCAGTATCTGTTTTGTTTTTTTTTTTTCTGGATAACTATAATAGAGGTGTTTGTCTAGTAAAGTAAGAACTTTGCTTCAGTCCCATGCAACAATAACCAGTATTTCTTACCTGATTTCATTTTTGTCTGCTGAGTTAGTTCTACGACTGGGTGTCATAAATTAGTGCCATGACAGTTGTAGGATAATAAGTCTGGTGTTTGAAAGAATGGAGTTAAGGGACGCATTGCACCCTGGCCTCAGCTTCCTATTCAACTCCCATTTTTAACTTTTCTCACAACACCAAAATTGGGGAAAACAAAATAAATAAAAAAAATAAATAATAAAAAAAGATATTTCAGTAGAGGTAACCCTAAATCGTGTTCCCATGTTCCAGCTTACACTAAGTTCATTGCTTTACCTGATTATCACATAATCTCGTGATGTTATTTTTTTGTCAATTAAATATATATAGAGGGTAAAAAGCAAGTAAAAGGCCAATGATATTTGCATTATATTTCCTCAACACTGGAGATTTTTTCTATATTTCATCTAATCTCCCATGCTCAGGCACTGTGTTTCTTCCATTCTTATTAAGGTCAGTATTGCAAATGGAATCTATGGAAACACAGCATCATGAAATTAGAGCAACAACTGGTGTAACTGCTATATAACATGGATACTACATGTGCAGTCAAGGTGTACTTCCTTTTAATGGCCATTTGGGGTATTTTTTGTCCCATATTAAAGGCAATTGCTTGTCCATAAAAATATCTGTAGGTAGTTACAAACACACTGCAATAGCTTTACTGAGGCTGTAACAAACAGCAAACCCTTATCTGTGACAATAGGTAACGTTGCTGGATTAGGAACTGGCTGGAGGGCCAGGCCCAGAGAGTGCTGATGAATGGGGCTGCATCCAGTTGGGATCTGGTCACCAGTGGTGTCCCCCAGGGATCAGTGCTGGGATCAGTCCTGTTTGATATATCTATTGATGATCTGAATGAGGGGATTGAGTCCACCATTACAAAGTTTTCAGATGACACCAAGCTAGGGGGGGCAGTGTCAACCTGCTGCAAGGTAGGAGGGCTCTGCAGAGGAACATGGACAGGCTGGATAAATGGGCTGAATCCAACGGTGTGATGTTTAACAAGACCAGGTGCTGAATCCTGCACTTTCGCTAGAACTCCCTGCAGAGCTACAGGCTGGGCACAGAGTGGCTGGAGAGCAGCCAGGCAGAGAAAGACCTGTGAGTCTGGATTGACAGGAGGCTGAACATGAGCCAGAGTGTGCCCAGCTGGCCAAGAAGGCCAATGGCATCCTGGCCTGCATCAGGAACAGTGTGGCAGCAGGAGCAGGGAAGTGATTCTGCCCCTGTACTCAGCACTAGTTAGGCTGCACCTGGAGTGCTGTGTCCAGTTCTGGGCCCCTCAGTTCAGGAAGGATATTGAGGAGCTGGAGAGTATCCAGAGAAGGGCAACAAGGCTGACTTGAACACAAGTCCTATGAGGAGCAGCTGAGGGAACTGGGTTGTTCAGCCTGGAGAAGAGAAGGCTCAGGGGTGACCTCATCACTCTCTGCAACTGCCTGAGAGGAGGTTGTAGCCAGGTGGGGGTTGGTCTCCTTTCCCAGGCAATCAGCAGTAGGACAAGAGGGCATGGTCTTAATCTATGCCAAGGGAGGTCTAGGTTAGATATTATAAAGAAATTCTTTATGGAGTGATCAGACATTGGAATGGGTTGCCCAGGAAGGTGATGTAGTCACTATCCCTGGTGGTATTTAAGAAGAGACTGGATGTGGAATTGAGTGCCATGGCTGAGTTGACAGAGTGGTGTTTGGTCATGGGTTGGACTCTATGATCTCAGAGGTCTTTTCCAACCTGGTTGGATTCTATGATTCTGTGATTTTTATGGCCTCAGCTAGACATGGAGCAGTATATTCAAGAATACGTACTGCAATGCTAGGGCTTATCTTTCCAAAGGAGGTAATCCTTTACCTGACAAGAAGATCAGGAATGAATTCTGCTGTCTTCAGAACAGAATTCAGATGTACTGCTTTTTTTGTCAGGGTACTGAAGGATCAGTATGAAGCTGTGTCTGACCTGATAAACTTTGTTTGCAATCTTGCAGCAAGATTTATTAGTTGTCTACCTGTCTGTACGTATAATGTTTTTTTGTCCAGGCATTTTTAAGGTCTTCTGTTTTTTAGTGCATTCAGAATCCTAGTTCTAGCAGTCTTACTCTCTGTTGCTTTTTGTAATTATTTAGGATAGACTTAACAGACTATTCACCCAGAATTTAAGAAGCATGAGTTGGCTTATTCTTCTTCATTTGATAGATGTCTGCTGTCATGGCTCAATAAGGTATGAGCTGCAGTCTGTTAATTTTGGCAGTTTGTATTTGGTGAGGAGGCTTGGCTTGGCCTCCCAAATATTCACCTAATTCCACTTAATTTATTTACTTTCATTAATTTCTTGCATAATTCTGTGATCAACCGTGTGGCCATTATTAACACTAATTGGACACATAGCTGAATGCAAAAATTTTTATTAAGTTGAAGAGAGGAAATTCTGATTTAGGCTTTTTTCAATTAACCTGACAGATGCATAGATAGCACTAGATGAGTAGATTCAAATAACAAAAAATGCTAGCATAGACGTAGTGTCATTACTTTTTCAAATTTGCATCTGATGAAGTATTTTCAAATAAACAGACCTAATCACTCTCAATTTGATGCAGAGACACTTGTATCTGAGTTTTTTGTTTAAAAAAACTACATGAAACAACTGAAGAAACATGAAGGGGCTTATTAATAGAGGTACACCTTTTCGATCAAGTCCACTGCTAGTAATATTTCCCAGTAAAATGGGGAACTTGGGGCCCAGCTGTTTTCTTTTGTCACTTGAAAGTGTAAATATAAATATTTTTATAATACTTTGGAATACTACGTCTGTTCCTTTGAAGAGTTGTGCAGCATACTTGGATGAAAGCCATGTTTAGGTATTCACTACTGTCCTGATGGCCAAGGCATTATGCCATGTGATACAACACTATGCCATTGCCAGGGTGGGGAAGAGGAATCCTCTCTCTCACTTCTGGGAAGGAGGGACATCCCTTTCCAGTGGAATAAAAGCATGTCAAAGCCACTGACAATTGTTCATTATCTCAGGGGTCTGTGGTGAGCATTTTTACATGTGAATCATTCTCTTTTTATGAATACTTTTGTTATTAATATTGTTGCTGTTACTGTTCATTTTCTTATCTCACTGCTATTTTTCCAGTAATTTTTTTTTATGTCAACCCTTGATCTTTGCCTTTTGTGTTGCCAGTTCTCCTCTCCATCCACCTGAGGTAGCAGGGGCAGAGAGTGGGGGAGAGGGGGATCAAACAGTTTGGAAAATCTAGGTGGGAGAACAAGATTGCCAAGTACAATTCCTAAACCATGACAACTACTCAGTTGTTTTATTCCTGTTATATGAAGAATAATATATCTCCATATGCTTTTACCAGGCCAGTTAGAATTTATTTTCAATTCAAAAAAACCCCAAGCCTTCTCCACCTTTTTTGCTCTTCTTTGAGCCTGGCATAAAATCCTATTGTTTTTTTCAGAAGCCTTGCCATTAGTAACATCTTTTTTGTGAGAGCAGGAAATGTATCAGGAAGCAACTTCATCTCTTCTGTCTTGTGTATTGAATTTGTGTTTATGCAGTCCAGTCAGTCCAATGTCTTTTTCTTTTTGCAGCAGGGGTGCACATAAGCACATGCTTTCAGTGGTCTTTGAGCAGTAACCAGTAGTATTATCATTTATAGTTATATTAATTGTTTTTTTCATTCAGCTCATCTTTCTTAAGTTGACTTTTTTGTTCATAGACCCTGTGAGAAAAGGTAAATGAGACATTGATTATAGAAATTTAAGTTTCATGGTTGATAACCATAGTTTAATTTCTAAAATGCCATGCAACATGCTGCTTTTGAAATTAGCCACAGTTTATTCTGGTGAAGGAGTCATATAGTTAAAATCTCTGTTGGAAAAGATAGGGCTATATCCATAGGTAAGTGTGAAACAAAGGTAATTAAAGATCTGAATCCTTTAAAGAAAGGGTGATGGTGGATTAGTTGCTTGTTTCATCATTACCTTTTTTTTAGTAGATATAGTTCTATGGGATAGACAGCAGAAGGTGATTATCTTGTCAGTATGTTACCCTGGTGGTCTTCCTGAATTTCTTGGCCCAGCCACCAATAAACTTTTAGCATTTGACACACAGCTTAATACATGCAGCCACATGCCAAGTTTCTGCAACCAAGACAGAGCATCGTGTACAGTAAAAGGAAATAAATGTTTAAAAGCATGACAAAAATATCCTCTGCAGCTGTAGGACAATGATAAGCTTATTCTTATCAGAAAGGAAAGATTTCTTATTTCAAGTTCAACATTCTTTAATATTTTGGACAAAAAAACCAAAAGGACAGCAGCCAAGTGATGAGAGGAGTTCTTTTGGACAGACTACTAAAAATTATTTTGAAGACTGTCAGTTTTAATGTACTGAAATACATATAACACTGGAAGTGAAGCTCTGTCTTTCTGACATTGTATTACTGATCATAAACAAGACAGAAAAAAAGGACATATGGAGAGATGAACCACTTAAACATCAAAAAGTTCTAATTCTTCAGCTGCATTTTAAGACAAAACAGGAAAGAAATAGTGTTTTTTCATGCCTCAAAAGTTCAGCAAGGTACTTTGCTTTAGAAGATTCCTAAGAGCTTACTTTACAAATGAAAGACGATAGGAAAGACAACATATTACTGATTCTGTCTGGGAAGATGAATTGAGACTATCAAAAATTATCAAGTTTTGCTGATAAAAAGAGATCTCCATCTCACTCCTCTGTATTGAGCTTTTGATTCATGTGGAGTTTTGCCTTCTGCTTTTGATGGTGTTGATCTTATTCTTACAGGATAACACATTAGCATGAAGAACCCGGACTCTGTGCTTCATTGTAGAGATACAGTAATCCAAATTTTAGCTTCTCAGTAACTGAGTTAAAACGGGATGAAAGTAGTCTTTGTTCATTTAAGTCACAGTATGTATTCTGTCTACACAAATCTCTATAGCAGTCTTTGGGAACTAGAAAAACTTTTTTCACGGAGGTTTGCCATATGCCCACATTCAATGAGAACAAGCACAATGAAATCAAACTGAAAGGTAATTTTTAAAACATATTAAAAAAAATAAATTGCAACTGTACAAATAAGGAAGTACTTGATTAGAACACCTGTGTGAAGTAGCTTAGTCAGTCCAGTAAGGTGTAAGTACAGCTAATTTCCATTAAAGTAATGGGATTAATGGATGACTCTGAGGTCTCTTAGGATCATATTTTTCACTGAGTCATCCCCATTTAAAAAAAATTTCTCCCCCTCAGGAGGAAATTCTCAACTGGAGAAATGCAGAACAGCTCAGAAAATAAAAGAAAATATTTTAATTGGAGAATTTCTTCTGCCATATTTGTTTCTTAAGGATGAGGGTGAGAATTACGGTAATCTTTAGGTTCTATATATACTAAAATTGTGATTCTACATCACTGTACTTATACTTAGGTACAACAAGTATAGTAGTGTAAATTGAGAAACCTTTCAGACCTAGTCAGTGGAGTTTAGATTGTCTCAGTTTTTTCTGTTGCTTGAAGTTCATGTGCAAATAAAGCTTTTGCTTGAAGAAACCCCTGTGGTATTATCTGTAAGTTCAGAAAACCTATAGGCATGAGGACTGAACGTGTGATAGAAATACATACAAAATAATAATTTATCGAAACAGTACTGATAATAATAGCAAGAGAGCAAGTCACTGCCTTAATTTAGTTAACACTAAGATTTTTCTTTTTTTTGTTTTTTGGTTGGTTTGTTGGGTTTTTTTTTATGCAATGCACTAGAGAATATTTTGCATAGGGAAGATGTTAAGATAGTATTTATACAGGCTTAGAGGTTTCAGTGGAATTCTTCATTATAGTATTTTCTACGACTCAATGCAGTTTGAATTTTCTAGTAGTTCTTCATTGTGTGCAATATACACCAATCTAATCAAAACCAGATAACATCTGCCCTTCTGTCAGGCATTCTGGTGCTTTCACTGACTTAATTAGACCAGTGTGAGTGGTAAAAACAGTTGGGTTTTATAGGTTTCATGGTGGCTTCCGAGCTACATACAGCTGTAATACTTTCCTGTTAAAATACCACATAAATATAAAGGGAAGTTTTGTAATGCTTTGATGAGGCAAAGTAGAAGTATTTTCTACATAATTTAAGTGGAAGAAGAAAGAAGTTCTATATCTGGAGATACAGAAAACCAGATTTACTTACTTTTGGTTGGGTTTGTCATTAGACATTTCTGTTTCCAGTGACAACTCAGCCATTTGGGCATTTTTCATTTAAGAAAGAACCAACAATAATAAAATTCTTCTGACCCTATGTAATAGTATGAGTATGCACCCTGTTCCCTTCAGAACTGGGAATTCAGTGCATGAAGGCATTCAGTACATGTCATATCTGGCCTACTACCCAAGGTGGGGTCTCTTGGAGCCACCATCTATTTACTTGTTCCCAAGCATCCCAGATTTTAATATCTTATTGTGCAAACCAGCAACAGATGAAAATGTCACCATAGCTGGGGCTGTCTCTGCACCTCACCTTAAAAATATTCCCTCTGGAGCCCATAAAAAGCATGCAGCTGCACCAAGTTGGTCTGTAGGCCAGTCCAAATTCTACATGGTTTGTGTGAACTGGAACAACTAAGTCAGGCTGGATCTTAGCTTGACCGAGTAACCAAGGTTTAGCTGGTTGAACATAAGCTAATTCAGCCTTGTTTTTCAATTCAGCTGGATTTTTCTTGAGACACTGGATGTTGTTGCATCAAAAATCCCAGCTTGCTGTCTGGATCCTGGATAGCCTGGATTTTCAGTTACCTCCTTATTATCTGAGTTCATAGGTTGGCCATTAATACTGACACCACAGGATCATAGGATCTGTTGAGAAAGATCCTGTGGAATTTTTCCATAGGAAAATGGAACAAACCAGGATTTTCACCCTTTGAATACTAAGTATCTCCTATACTGTTCTTCTCAAGCGGTGTGGGTGGTGGAGGCATAAAGAGTACAGAGAAGGTCAACAATGTAGAACATCTTTTGTATGAAGACATAGTTACTAATGAACCTGAAAAAAAGAAGTGAATGGGTTATGATCTAGACATACTGTAAAACTGAATGCTGTGAAGGCAAGAGCATCATTGTTCTCTGTTTTCCATAACACAAAACCAAAGAACATCAGATGGTATGGTTGGATAAGGTTTTTAGAATGACTGAAAGGTACTTATTTCTATAGTATATCATATACCTTATTCCAGTGTAGGTAAAGGCTTCATGTTGAAAACATGAATCTTTGTTATCATGTCCAGTGCAGACAAACAAAACTGCTGCTGTTACAAAGCTCACCAGTTTTCCCAAAGTTCACATATTTTAGTCTTTATGTCCACGTTGTCTTCATTTAGAAGGGATAGAAATACTGAATATCTGTGTCTGCCTTTCTTCTTGCCACAGATTATAAGTTGAGATTCTTTTAAAGTTTTCAGTTAAGGACAAAGTGCAAATCTGAAATAGCAACACTAGGAAGCAGAGCTCTTACAGTGAGGTTTCATTTATAATTTTAAAGCAGCTGCTGAACTGCTTCAGTGCTGCTTGATTGGATATGACAAGAGCTGCGTGGCTGACAGTCATACCAGAAAACACGTCCCACTTCAGCCAACAACTCAGGTGTGTGGTAGCAATTTCTTTGTGTATCTATCTACCTCCTGGTAGACAAGGATTGGATTAGAATACATTAAATTAATTTAGGTGATCACAGTGGTCCATGTGAATCAGTTTGCTGGACTGTGCTGCCAGAATATTATAAGAAGCAATGGACATTTCAGAGGTGTAATGTTTTCACCTGTATTTAACATCTTCCTTAGCCATGATCCATCATCAAACGGCATCTATCCATTCAACAGATATCCATTTTTTATATTAAGAAATACATTAAAAGTCATTCTGCTGTGTCTTGACAGTTTTCTCTTTTAAGTGAGATAGTTTTGTATAAAACTATCAGTTGCTACAAAAAAATAAGTTATTTGTATGGCTGTGATAAATCCTTTAAATTGCCACTAACCCCAAGAACAGCAGTGTCCCTGCTGTTTTAATCTGATCTGTCCTTGCCACTCAACACAGTCCCATCTTTTTAATAAATTTTAATGTAGTTTTTCATATCTATGAAATGCATGTTTAGAAAATTCATTTTGTTGGATCATATCTGTGTACTGACATACATGTATTTATGTATATACATATATATATGCACAGATACATATGTATTTGTTTGTCATGTAGGTATTTATGTGTATATATATATTTAGACCAAGCCTAGTTTACACATCTTTGTAAAGGTTTACACATAACTGATATAAGATAGAATAGCAATTGCATATAAAAAGAGTGCTCATTTGTGTTCATGCAATGATAATTATGCTGAAGACTTTTTTTTTGTGAGGTCTGCACAGACTTTTTCTTGAATTTGTTGTTCAAAGTAAACCCTTTTTATAAACAAAGAGGAAAATGTGCGCTTTTAAAAGACATGCAGTTCTGGAATTATTTTTGGTCACTAGCAGAGTTTTCTGGATTTGTAACACAGACTCTCTATGTACTCTAGCAGTACAATACTTGCTGTGGATCAATTCATAGATTACTTCTGCATACATTCATGGATCTTCATTAATACTGGTTTAATAGCATAGATCACTTGTTTTAGTACCTTAAGAACTCCACAAGCACTGATGAAAGCTCATTATTTGCAACACCCTTGTAGACGGGGATGTCAAAAAGTAAATACAGAAATTTATTCACTGTGATTACATAAAAGATATGAATTGTATTACACGGTTCTGAAAGTAATAAAGCTCCCAGCAGAAGCTTTGTGAATGTGTATGTGCCTGTTCTAAATATTTTGATTCTAAAATCAGGTTATCCTTGACCATCATGATATGGAACTTCTATCTTTTTTGTAGGGCTACTGTGAATAAAGGCCAGAGTGCAGTAATAAGTGCTAATATTTATAAAAGAGAACATTAAACTTATTTCCATTACCTTCCTACTGTGAAGAAAGAAAGAAAGTGCAACCTGAGTACCATCAAGAATTGCACTCATTTTGTCCTGTGTCTTGGTCTTGTTTAGAAATTCCATTTAATTTTCAGATATTGATTGCTCTTCACATGTCCCTGCAAGTTAAACAAATACAACATTAATATCTCATTTAAGTAGCTTAGAATGGAAACCACAAAGATATATGTTCAAAGATTGATTTTTTTTTGATTTTTGTTTCCATAATGAACCAGATACTAGATCAAGAATAGAATTAAGAGTTTGGTTCAGTTTTATATGAGATATTATACTGTTTCATAGTATTTTAGTGGGTTTTTTTTGGGGGAGTGTAGGCACAGTAGAGACTGCTGGAGAGGAGTGGGGGGTTATTTCTTCAGGTACAAACAAATGCTGGCAAACCTGCTTGGTTACTTTTTAGTACATAGTTAAGCATGTTCAACACATTTGTTTACAGAAGTTTAGTCACTCAATATGTTCATGCATTTCCATAGCATGTAAAAGACTTTATAGGTCTTATTCATTCTTATTCGTTACATTCAGGACATGTCAATGCAGTAGAGCTAGCTGAAACAGGAAGAAATTTATTATCATTTAATTAGAGATTGTTGGAAAGAATAAAATGCCTGACTGCTCTGTTGCAACTGACAAGTGTCATTAATTCAGTGTGAAAATATTTATGCAAGGTTATCCTTGAGCTTTGCATTTGAATTTGGGTTTCAGCTTAGGGTCTTCCTTGTCGTGGGCTTCCTCTGCTTCTGTATAACATTTTTGCTTAAAGACCTGCAGATGCTCAGTATTCCTGAGCCTACATTTTTTGTTTTTAGAAATGAGAAGGTTTTTGCCAAAAGCTGTTATTGGTCATTACGAGTTTTAGTACAGCAATTCAGGTTTTAGAACTCATATGTTGCCATTGCAATTTTCTTAGTCTTCAGGTGTACCCTTTAACTTTCTTTGATCCAGCTGTTCTTTGCTTCTGTGTATGAAAGACGCGCCAATTCTTTTCATTGTACACTCATCCCTTATATTTCTATGACACAGAATTACAAGTTGCCACCTTCTAGTTGTCACCACACCTCAGTTTTCTGATGCCTTAATAGGCAGGCTCATGCAAGTTCGTGAACATCTTCTCTGTATTGGAATTAAGTTATTTTAATGCTTTTAAGTGCTTATACCATTTTTCCCCCTTGGTTCATTTCCCTTTTCCCACATGTCATTTTTTAGAGGAGCAGGATTTGTTGTTGGTTTCCTGTAAAATTCATCCTGTGTTCCAATAAAACACGTTTTTAACTGGCTTGTAGGTATGGGGACATGCTTATAACTAAGCACATATTTAGTATCCTTGATACACCTTGTTAACTTTCTGAATGCTGCCTTTTCTGTAGCTATGGCTCTTTTCCTTCAGATTGTGTTCCTACTGGTAAGCAAGAACTGTCTTCTGTTTAAGAAATTTTTATGATTATTATGAAAGTTTGAAATAGTTAATTATAAGACACAGAATTGTACTCTTCTTAGAATCCGAATCAATGTCATCTTGTCTCTCTAAACAGAACCTGTGGATTTTGGACAACAGCTACATTTACCTCTCCTAAGAGGGCCTTGATAATCTGTGGGACAGGGCTTGGTAATATAATGAAGTTTAGCTACCATTCTTTCTCCTCTTTGTTAGACTTTCACTGGAGTGAAAGGAGCATCGTTGGTATTGTGATAACTGTGTGGGCTTTGATAGCCTTTAGGCAGAACTCTCTGTACCTGTATGCTACAGCAGCCTGAAGTCCCAAGCCAGCTCACTGTCATGTTTGCTGTCCCTAGCATCAGCACCAAAAGAGAGTTCTCTGAGTGTCAGTATGTTAATTTATTTCTTTTGGACTCCTATTTGTTTGAGTAACTTAAAAATCATTCACAAGCAAGAAATAAAGGCAGTAATTTGAAATTCTCCTTTAAAAAAGTTCAACATCTATGAGAGGCCTCATTCATGGGGGAAACCCCATGTGTTACTGAACTTAGACCTTTTGCTATCATTAAATATTGCATTACAGCATCTGCTGGAAATGAATATGCAAATTTTGGGGGGTTGATATTAAAAGCAAAATCTACATTCACACAGTTTTTCTAATGGCTTTATATTAAAAACCACAGAATCCCAGAATCATTCAGGCTGGAAGGGACCACAGTGGGTCATCTACTTCAACCTCCCTGCTCAAGCATGGTCATCTCAGACTGAGTAGAGGGGCAAGATCACCTTCCTCAACCTACTGGCCATGCTTTTTCTGGTGCATCCCAGGATTCCATTGGCTTTCTTAGCCAGAAGGGCACACTGCTGGCTCATGGACAGTTTGTTATCTGCCATCACTCCCAGGTCTTTCTCCACAGAGCTACGTTCCAGCAGGCCATGTTTTCTATTCTCTTTGTCTTTGAATAGTAATAATTTGGCTGCCAGTATTGTAATTCATCAGAGCACTTAGCTGAGATTCAATTCACCTCATGTGCAGAAGACATTAATCAGCTCGTGATCAGTTATAAGGCAGACCATAAAAGAATTTATTATCATGAAAAAGCCCTAAAAACAAAAGTTGTCTTCCAGCTTCAAATTAAAGAACACAATGAGTACATTTAAGCAAACACAGAAATTAGCAAAACATACACATTCTATGTTGTAAGACCTGGAGTTTTCACTCTGGAGGTAGAATATAAACAGAGTGCAAAACTAACTACTTTATATTTGTCCCCATAATTCCTGGCCTGGATTGATAGGTAAGTGTTTTAGATATGGTAAGCACAATGACAAAGTTTTTTGACAAATTACAACAGGTTGCACTGAGAAAGGTGTGATTAATACTTCTGTAGTTTTATTTCTATAGCACTAAATGCATTATTTTGACTTTATGCCAGGTGCATAGTGTGCTGCAAGAATTTGGGGGTTTGCCTGAAGTTGTTCAGTGTCTGACAAAAAAAAAACCCAACAAAACCACAAACTAAAAAACCAAACGAACAAACAAACAAACAAACAAACAAACAAACAAATAAAAGAAAAAACCAACATACCCTGCTATTCCTGACAAAAAATTTACTAATCTCCTTAGAAATGATCCTGTTTTGAGGGGTAATGCAGAGGTACAATTTGATTCATGACCTCCTAAGCTGCAGGTAGCCTGCTCCTCATCTAACTTATTGCCTTTGAAGAAAGTGTCTTGCAATACTTCCAGCTTTATTGTCTGTTTGAATAACAAACAACCTGCAATCTAGAAAGAATTTTAGTTTATACTTGTGAAATCAAAACATTAAAGTTCTTGAATTATAAAGTTACAGAAGAGATACATGAGGTGAGAAAGTGAACATAACTCTTCTTTTTCACTTTCTTTCACATCCTTGAAATGCATTTTGACTGGATCACTCAAAGGCAATAACTCACCAAGCAGCAGCTTGCCTTCTGATTTCTGTCCCTTACAGAAAAACCTGAGTTCGTATAGTGTCGAATTAGGGCTAGCAAATTTTACTGCCCTCCTCCCGTCTGGTCTTGAGCAACTGCTCATGACAGTACAGCATTGCTCCTCTAGTTTCAATTACATTCAATTTGTCTTTTTTAAAATAAATTAGTTTCATGATTTTTTTCATCAAGCTGATTTGCTATCCTCCATCTTTTATGGCACATTGCTACAGACAGTTTGATTTTTGGCCCAAGACTAATGCAGAGTAAATCAGCAGGCCTGAACAGTATGTATTCAAAATGCCTAGTGTACTCTATGGATTGTAGCACTGCAGAGCAATTCAGGATGATGGGGATCTCCAGAGGTCTCTAGTCCCACGCTGCCCAGGGCAGGCTCAGCTGTGGGTCAGACAAATTGCTGGGGGCTTTATTCTGTGGCAGCTGGAAACTTTCTGCCTGCATAGGACAGGGCTGCCCTTTGTTCCTGCCCTGGTTACCTGAGGGGCCCATTGACCTCTTCATCCCACAGTCTGTACAGAAGGCCTGCCCACACACATATGGACTTACATGCTGCCCCAGTTTGGTGTCACCTGCAAACCTGAAGGTGTACTTCATTGATCATGAATAGAGATGTTAAACAGAACAAACCCCAGGGCAGACCCTGTGAGACCCCATTGGACATCACCATCCAGGTAGATGCAGCCCAGTCACCCTCACCTCTAAGACCAACCACCCAACCAATAGTTCCCTGCTGTGAAGCACCCACCCACAACTTGGCTACAGGGACACTGTGGGAAAGTGCTGGAAGCCTTGCTGAAAGCCCCAGCTTTCCACATGTCCACAAATTCAGTCAATTTATCACAGAAGGTAACCAGCTGATTCAGGAATGAGTCACTTTTGGTCAAACCACCACAACCGTTCTCCATCACTTTGTTCTTCCTCATGTTCAGAAATGTGGTCCAAGAGGACTCCCTCCATAATTTTCCCAAAGTTAAGCTTGTAGGGTGATCCATCATTGGCTTTCTCCCTGAAGACAGAGTTCTCCCACAGTCTCCAGGATTTTTCTTGTTGAAGAACGGCCTTGCAAGCACACCAGCCAGCTTTCTTAGCACGGCTGGGTGCAGCCCATGAGCTTACTGAGAGCTCACAAATAATTCTGATCTCATCTTCCTCTGGTTATCCTCCTATGGTCATCCTCCTTGCTCTTGAATCTCATCCTTAAGTATGGAGAGATACCTTGGTAATGGATACCAAAACAAAAGACATTCCCTCATTAAACCAGGCTCATGTGTGGGAGCCCGATGTGTTTGGGCTGTTCCATCACAATGAGAATGAGCATGTCTTCCTCTTCCCTGTCTACCTGTACTGTAGGGTTTTTACTCATCCACTTCTTACTTCAGTTTGAGTTTTCCTTCCAGATCTTAGTCACTGTGGTTTTGTTTCCCCATCCATATGACTCCCCTGGGGTGGGAGACCTTCAATACTGTTCTCGGGGTATGTTTTGCTCCCATTTCACAGCACCATTTTCTTTCCACTCTATCCATCATCTCTTTACTAGTCTCTGGGTTGTCATCTGTCTTCCCTATTATTTCTGTTTAAAAGATTTCTCAGTGTGATTTAATCTTTCCACAGAAATCATATGTTCCACATTATTAACACCAAGGAGAGGTTTGTTTTTTATACAGTTTCCTCCCTCCTACTGGGAGACTGCTGGAGATGTTGTTCCCCGCCTGAAATCTTGTTTATGGCTTCTGAAGTCATGATGCCACCCTGTGTACAGCAGCAATATTTAGAATTTTAGAAGAAATATAAACTCAGTAGAGGAGGAAAGACTGTGAGTAGTTGCTTATACCTGATAAAGCCTGACAATTATTTCCTGAAAACCTTCTGATTCTGTCATATTTTTGGGATTATAATCTTGAAACTCTCAACCTTTCATTGCTGTGTGAATTTTTAATAGGTTCTGTAGAGGTTTGCATTTATAATCTCCTGTCTGGAAGTTTGTTTTCATAGTTTAAGCTTTTTTAATTTCTTTACTTCTTTTTTTCCTGATGATATGTATAAGTTCTTATTAAGAAGTGACATGAACAAATTTAAGCACTTATACATAATTTTGAGGGCTTTGTAATTTAAAGTGAGGTCATTGCCATGATATTCTCTTTTTTTTCCATATCTAGATCTATGCACAGGATTTCCTTCAGTATATTGAAAATCTCATGAACAGGGCTAAAGAGTTAATTCTCAGTTTATTGCCAAGCTGATGACTAAAGTTTTAATTTTGAAATTACATTTACAGAAATCCAGTGCCAAGTATTACCATTAAAAATTTCCAATTTCTTGAGACATCAATGTTTTAGCGAAATCCCCTGCCTTACTCAAAGAATGCCAATAGAAAGAGTTTTAGTGGCCCAGCTGCCCCTACAAAATCAGCTGGTTCTGCATACTTATGTCTTAGATCAGCAACCCTAGAAAATCTTGAACTTTTCAGAGTTCAGTCAGGTGGCTGTTCTCACTAGGAAATTAGACAACTACTGTATCAAAACTCCTGTTTCATAACTTGTGGAAACTTGCAAGTTCCACAAGTGGGACAAGTTCCGACTTGTGGAACCTCACAAGTTCCAGAAGTGGGACAAGTTCCTCAGTGGGTTTTGGTAGTATAAAAAGTGGTTTGAATGAAAATTTGAGTTGTTTTACAGCCAGTCCCAATTTTTTTTTTATTTTTTTTAATTTTATGTTCTCATTTTGACATTACAGTTGCAGTAGGGGTTTGGGAGGAAAGATTTCTAGCTTCCATTTTAAATTGTACCTGTAATGTCTTCAGCAAAGTCAGGAAGTTCTCTTAGTGTTAAGTCACTTACAGTGCAGATTATACTCAAAATGTTGGAATCAACTTCTAGCTGAAGTAATCACACAAAGTAATTTCAAAAAAGAGCGTGCTTTTGAGAGTTCATGGTTTGAGCTCAGCCTCCATGCTGTCTTACTGACTACAGAAATTTTCACCAGCGTTCATGCACACTCACAGGTACAGAAAAGGCCTGTTTAAAAGGCATTTGTGACCTTAAAAATTTAACAGTCCTAATGTGAAATTAGAGGGACTATGTTCCTGCCAGTAAGAAGAGGATAAAGACTCGACATTGGAAAACTGAAATTAATATGTCTGAAGTTTGTGAAAGGTTGTTGATTCTTCCACTTCAATAAGCTGAATAAGGTCTGCAGAGTGGTTCAAATATAAAATAGAAAGAATTATTTCCAGTTCTAATAGTGTGCTGTTTGTTGTCAGTTGTTTCATGAATGGAGTAGCTTATTTCAGGCAATAAATTGCTCCCACACTCTTTGTTATACTCCAGGTGTCCTGTATTCAAGCATGTTTTTATGGCCCCTAAGGAATTATGATATATTTCTGTTACTTAACTGAATGAA
Organism: Lophotriccus pileatus; assembly: GCA_035583135.1. Classification (NCBI taxonomy): domain Eukaryota; kingdom Metazoa; phylum Chordata; class Aves; order Passeriformes; family Tyrannidae; genus Lophotriccus; species Lophotriccus pileatus. The sequence goes on along the minus strand of JAWWES010000094.1, from coordinate 24,109,164 downwards.
TACAGCAGCTCCTTGAATCATGCTCCCTACGTGAATTATGAATTGAAAACTTCCCTTCTGCTGCATTTGCAGGAAATCATTCCTGTGAGCAAATAGAAATCTGCAGAAAGTGATTACAACTAATATGAAAGCAATGGGACTTGTTTGAATAATAAGAGTAATTGAAATAATTGAACATTTTTGGTCTTTGCTCCCTGTACCATCCTGTGGAATATGAGATTTATTTATTTAATCTCAGAAGAACAGAGAGGATTTATTTGTGTAATGTCTGCTGGTGCTGTAACCACTAGTGCTAATAAGTTGTTGTTATTGTTTTAGATGGCTTGGTCGAATTCTCCCTTTCTACAAGCTATTGTAAGTTGTGGCACAGTCATCTTCTATCTCTTCCATTCTATCCTTTTGACCTCTGTATAATTAAATGGTCTAGAGTACTTACATGAAAAATTACACCCATGCTGAGTGTGTAGAGTGATGGTGTGTTAGATCATAACACTGTAGTTACGTGAAATGGAGCAAGGCAATTTTAGTGACCCAGAGCTGCAGAAGGGGGCAACCCCTTTACAGGCTTTCCTACACTAATCCTGTCTTTCCAAAGCTAACTGTTCTGGGAGCTTACCTCCTGCAACTTCCAATTGCCATTGATTTTCTGGCTCTGCTCCTCATCAGACCCCTCCATAGGCTGACACAGTTTACTAATCTATTAGAAAACTAACCCAAATGACCTTCTCAGAGTTTATTCATTAGACTTGTTAACAGGGATCTTCAGTTGAAGGAAGGTTGGTGCCAGGGGTGCATAGCTGTGAACACTGGGAAGCAGGAAAGGAAGAAAGGAGAGGAAGTGGAAATGGATCCTTTCCCATGCAAGCAGCTGTGAGCTGGTAACCAACTTCTGACGAGAAAAGTGGATTGGTACATGTATGGGGACAATGCGCTGCATGAGGGCCATACCTCCTCCAGTGGAGAGGTCATTGCAAAGTGACTTTACATGGGAACATGCAAATCAGTATTTAAATTTTATGTCGTGCCAGGATCCAATACCTGTGTTTTGACCTAATATTATATCAGCCAGATTTCCATAACACCTTCTTAACACCTGTGTGTGTTCTGTACGTCAAGGGTCAGACAAGATTTCCAGTGCTCCTGTGGTGTGTGCTTATTTCAATCCTAGGGAGAACTGAGGTTCTTATGTTGCATCCTACTGCAACATAATCAAGAAGTGAGGACTGAGGCAAAAAAATTACATTGTGATTTATATCACTGTCAGCCCAGTCTTGGTGTATCAGCTTGATACAGTGATGACAAAAGGCACGTTTTTCAGATGCTGCAATAAATATTTAGGACTGACATCATATTGCCTTTATTTTCCTGGTAGATAATTCTTTCTGAGGGGGTAGATGTAATCTGAGTGCATCTCATTTCTTCTATTTTACTGGTCATTCTCCTGTGCACTGTTTCTTCTTTCTCTCTATGACTTTCTGGTTTGTGGTGATTTGCAAAGTGAGAAAACACCATGGCTCTGCTTTATATTCCACAGGGAATATACATATATTTTCTTTTTCTTGTGAAAACCTTTTCTTACTCAAAATAACTCTATTTTGTTATTTATGATCTGTTGTAAATGCATAAAGCACTTCACAAAACAAATAAGGCAAAATCTTTGCACTTAAAAGAGCACTATTTTATGATCTCCAACAAGCTACAAAAAAACCCCAAAGGTGTTGTTAGGAGTCTACAGCTGTAATGCTACAGCAGTAAGGTTATTGTGAACTTTGTAATTAATTTAAATGAATCAAAAATCAGCTCCTAAAGACTTCTTAGGGTGGAACTCAGAGGAAACGAAATAAGGTAAGTTTTGTTTCTTGTGGTTTTCTTAGGAACTGTATAATAAGATTGCTTGTGAGCTAAAATAAATTAGGGATGTTAGCATTTTGGCAGCCTAAGCTAGTTTTACCAAAAGTAGCCTGTATAACTTCAGGTGAATTAAAGTCTGCAGTCAGTTCTCTAAAGTTAATTTGATACCATGTTTCTGCTAGGCATAAGTTCTCAGTACTTTTGTCAACCTGTCCTAAAAGCTGATATTTTTTTTCCATTCCATTTTCCATATTAATCTCACTAAAACACCTCGTGAAATCAGAATGTGTGTAGCTAGTTTCTGAGAATTCAAACAGAGATTTAGAAGGATTTTATGTAGTACTAGAAATGTGTAATATATGGGTAGAAATATATGAAAACTAAGTATTAGATGGTTTTGCATAGATTTTGCACCAGTGTATCTGCACTGAAAATAGTCAGATTGATACAGAAAGGGAGGTGATTGAAGACACCTTGAAGAGTTTCAAGCTCTGACTTGAATGAAGCTTTGTGTAACCTGGTTTGACCCCACAGTTGAGCCTTGTCTGGACAATGGATTATACTGGATACCTCCTGTAAGCCCACATACCGAAATAACCCCAGAGGGTGGTTGGGAACTGGAACAGGCTTCCCAGGTGTCTCCGTTTGAGTGGGACACAAGTGTTTTGTTGAGACCAAACTACAGGGGAGACCCAAAACTCCTCCCCCTAAGC
>JAWWES010000094.1:24076004-24106500 GCA_035583135.1 Lophotriccus pileatus | reverse complement strand
GGAACCAACTGGTCCCACCAGGCAAGGAAAAGGAACAATTTTTAACATTCTAGCAGCACAAAGCAAAACCATGACACCAGGGAAGTGGTCACAGTACTAAGCCTGACAGATTCCAAGAAGCATTTCGACAAAGCTCTCAGGCACATGGCGTGACTCTTGGGGCTGGTCCTGTGCAGGGCTAAGAGTTGGACTTGGATGATCCTTTTGGGTCCCTTCTAACTTGGCATATTCTGTGATTCTGTGATAACATTTTCTTCAAGGACATAGTGGGATTGTGTGTGCCCCCACACGTTTGCAGACAACACCAAACTGTGTCATGGTCAACACACTGGAGGGAAGGGATGCCATCCAGAAGGACTCTGACAAGCTTGAGGAGTAACCCTGTACAAACATCTTGATGTTCAACAAGGCCAAGTGCAAAGTCCTGCACCTGGGTCAGGGCAACCCTCAGCAATGAAAAGACTGAGAGCAGCGGTGACGAGAAGGGATACTCGTGGATGCAAAATTGGACATGACTCAACAAAGTGTACTCGCAGTCCAGAAAGCCAATTGTATCTCGGACTGCACCAAAAAGAACGTGGCCAGCAGGTCGAGGAAGATGATTCCACTCTGGTGAGACCCCATCTGGAGTACTGCATCCATCCCTGGTGTCCCCAACACAGAAAGATGTGAACCTGTTGGAGCAGATCCAGTGGAGGGTCATGAAAATGATTGGAGGGAAATGACTATGAGAACAGTCTGAGAGAGTTGAGCCTGCAGAAGAGAAGGCTCTGGGAAAATCTCATTTCTGTCTTTCAGTACTTAAAGGCAGTCTGTAGGAAAGATGGAGAGAGACTCTTTATCAAGGCCCATAGTGACAGGACAAGGGACAATGTTTTTAAACAGAAAGAGGGTAGATTTAGATTGAAAGCAAGAAAGAATTTTTTTTTTTTTTATGAGGGAGGTGAAACACTGGCATAGGCTACCCTGAGAACTTGTGATGCCCCATTCCTGGAAGTCTTCAAAGTCAGGCTGGATGGGGCTTTGAGCAACCTGATCTAGGAAAAGATCCACCATGACAGGTGGGTTGGACTAGACCATCTTGGAAGTTGGATCCCTTCCAATTCCCACCATTCTATGATTCTATGGTGCTGACCTATAGAGAGAAAGATGGTAGTGCAGCTAATTAATTTCCTGTCTTGCAGTAATCTTTACTTGCTTTGAGATTTTCAAATCTGGCTGCACATTAAGACCTGATTTCGGTGCAGCCAACCTGGAAGTATGAAAATGCTCTGTTGACTCCTTTCACTCACTCACAAACTTCTCCCTCACTGCTCCTCATACCCATATTTTCTATTTCTCCAATGCCATAACTGCTTGGACTTTTGTCCCTAATCCTCTGCTCTTCTCACTATGCTCTTGTCTTTTTAAGAGCCATCATGCATGTCTGCTAACCAATTTTCTTTTCCTCATACTTTTTGAAATAATATATATGCTACTGAAAATAAAACATGGTCTCTGAACTCACAGCACACTATTAAATAAGTTTTTTGATTTTACATTTGGCGGAAAACCTTAAAACGTTTACCATGTTACATTTCGGAGTTTGTCCCCAAATGGTTAGAGATGTTGACTTCAGTGCTAGGCACACTTAGAGTAAGTGTACTTACTTCAATTTTTACATAATATTTGTTATAAATCTCTTTTTAGGTGAGATTGCTCTCTAAAAGAATAGCACAAAACAGCCATGCATCAGGACTTCCTGTTGATTGTCATTTTTCTCTTTGTTCTCTAGGACATTAACAAGAGTTGCCATACATGTTTGAGTTTGTCTCTTCTTAAAGGCAGATGGAAAAAACTGGGAAGGAAACTGGAGGCAGAGGAGGGAGTGTGTGGTTGTATGGGTGTGTGTCTGCTCTCTCTTTTGGCCTAAGTAACTTCTAAAGTCTTCTGAAGCAAACGAGACCTTAGAAGGTGCAAATGGCATTGACTGGAGAGGAACTGTGAAAGAAAAGTCGATCACAGTAAATCTCACTGTTTTTTGTACAGAAAGTAATATCTTACATTCTTCATGAATTTTTTTTTGAGCACAAAAAGACAAGTAAATCCTCTCTACAGGTTAACTCCAGCTTGTTTTGAGTATATTTATTTGTTCACTGCAATAAATACTGCAGTTCTGATACAAAATCTGTTAAGTAGCTAGATCATTTCATGTAAACCCACGTTTTGTAGAGAATATCAGACAATGCTCTGCTGTTTATTTTGATGACAAATAAGCTTATTTGAAAAATTTTAGAAAGAAACGAAGTCTCTTAGTTCTTTTTGCAAGCACACTGAATTTGAACTGACTTTAATTTTTTTCCTTTTTTTTTTTTTTTGCTTCACATAAAACATTTTGAGAAAGGTTTCTTTATTGTGGCATATTATAGGCTTTCAAGCATGATTGGAATTCTGCACAGCATCATAGTGCTGATTTGCATGTCCTTTTAGAGACACTATTCAACTGTAAATTAATTATGGAAAATAATGGGACTATATAATTAAGATTTGGCAAAAGTCAGTAAGACTATTTTCTATTGTATTTTAAAACATTTTCTGTATTAACTGAATATACTTGAAAAAGGGGGTTGTATTTTTCTGTGCCTGAATTTCTGAGTCATTCATATGCTGCTAAATGAGCTGCTGAGGTGTCTAGTTACATTGTGACTCTGGAAAATATGACCTTGACTGAAAAGGAGTCATTCCTTACCTAAGTGTTCTGCTTCCTATCACTGTTGATACAAATCAGCAATAGAACAGCAACAGTGCTTCTTGTTAGGCTTTATTAGCAATGGAAAGATACTCTTAACTGTGGAGTGTCAATCACTTAGTCTCAGCTCATTTCTGGTTCTTCTAGGCAATGCAGAGAAGCCAATCACAGTTGGTAGCCTTGCTAACAATTTAAAAATATATCACAAAGAGGGTGCCTGCTTTTTACCCAAATCATTGCAAGCTGATAAATCCATGTTTGTTTGTCACAGGGAAAATAATGCACAATGATATTTTGTGAAATTAATTATTATTTTGTTTTAAACACAGATGTCTGAGACATACTGACAGTATTATTAGCTTTTCAGACGTAGTGACGGAAAATACAGCAGCGGCATAAACCCACTTATTTTTACTTATGCAAATGTTAAGCAGATGGCTTAGATTCTTCTCTCTGATGGTTATGTGCTTTCTGGTTTTGACATTGTGCAGTGATAAAGACTACAGCACACATAGGACATAGATGTCTCACCCTGCATTTTCACTCTATGCATGATAAGTAGTGTGTGCATAAATAATATTAATGAAATACCGATCTTAGTAAAATAGTTTTTTATTGCTATTTAGTCATGAAACTTAAATCCATTATTAAAAGTCTCTTGCACTCATTTTTTTTTTTAAAGGAAACTAGACAAACAAAACCAATGTTTTTAGAAAAATACAAAGCCTACTAATTTATTTGCATTATAAAATGCCAGTTAGCAGTTTTTTACTTAAAATTTTGCTTGTGATTCAAGTCATGAATGGTAGATGTGATCTGTCTTCTGTATGGACTTTGCACAGATTCAATTTCTGTCCACAAGTATTCAGATATGAAAAATGTGGAGAATACTAACCTGTTCCTCCCAAAATATTCCAAGTACATAAAAACCCTAAGGACTCTTTGCAGGCAAAGGAGCCAAAAAATAGTTTTGCAGTGTTTCTTGAAATAGCTGTAACAGGTTATTTCTTCCAAGATTACACCTGTAGCAGGTTTTGCTACAACAGCTGAAATCCATAAAAATATTTTTAAAGGTAGTTCACTACTTTTCTGTGTCCTGACTGCAACCACCAAACTCTTCTTTAAGTAATGTTTCTTTCTGCCCTCCGAACGCCACAATATCCAAATGCTCTTAAAATGAAAACCTTGTTTACACACCAGTTCCTGCTTCCAGTTGTTATTTTTCTAAGACATGAACCCTCTTAAATATCACTTAGTTCATCTACTTTTATAGGAAAGAAGTTAAATGGCCATGTTAAAATGGAATATTAACTTGGAATACCATCTGCTATATCTTATATTAAAATGCCTTATTCCGTACCTAGTGTTGCAAACACTTATTTTAGACTGCTGACTTCATTGCAGAAAAAAATGAAATGTACTAATGGTTTAAATCATTGGAAGCAAATATTCACATGATTTGAGGAAAGTTTAGCAAAGCAAATGGTGTGAAGAAATTGACATGTGCAGATCAAGGAAATCATATCACTTAGGGAGTTATAATTCTCAGTTTTATTAAATCTAATATCATTAACCTTTTTTTATACTTCAAAATTTCAATTGTGATTACCAAATCTTTTTCTAATAAATATCATTGCACCTAACATATTCTTTTCTAAATTCAGTCTTTGCAGTTATAGGCTGTAAAATATGCACTTTTGCTGTGAAGATTTGGAAATGTAAATCCTTTTTCAGAGGCATGGTTGTGGATTTTTTAATAAAGAATAATTTTTGTCAAATCAGAGTAATTCTTTTTTGGAAAAAAATAAAATGTGTCAATCCATTATTATTCTGAGCTTTCTATGCTAAAGTTTAAATTAAATACTTAACTAATTTTATTTGGAATCCAAATGCTTTAATGCACTGAATTAAAATGAACATTTCTTTTTACTTAACCTAAGTGTTAGTTTCCATTTCCCACCATGAGGGCAATCCAATTCTGATTTGGTTGCATTCCAGAAGTCAACAGATTACTTTTTGGATTACACTTGCCTTTAGATAAATTTATTTCATTATAGGAGTTAAATAGCTCTTAGTACCTAATGGAGAACAGTCAAATGTTTTGCCCACTGAAAAGAGCAGGAAATAAGATCGGTAAAGCATTAAGAACATAGTACGGCTTTTAAAGAAAAAAGATTTCATTTTAATTTAACACTGGCAGCTGATGTTGATGACCTGAAAGGAAACACACATTTTTAGTAACAGTTTCATCTTTTTGTACAAAAAAAAGGAGTAATTAAACTTCCAAATAGATTTTTTTGGAACCATTTTTATTTTTTATTATTATTATTTATTTAGAGACACCATTTGCAGTTAAAAAATAAATTCTTCAGTTCTCCTGTAAGCTCCCATAGAGTTCATTCTGTTTCTTTTAGTTGCTGATAAATTTGGAAGACTGTCATCTGCTTACTAACATTTTTTCAGTAGCTTATGCCTATCCTCTGCACTGTATCTATAGAGTTGCAGCCCATCAAGCTTCATATTGCAACAATCAGCTTAAAAATTATAGTGGGTGTCAATCACAGTGTCTATTACATGTGAACCTTTTTCTGTACCAGTTGGTGTCATTAAAAGTCTACAAATCTGTCTCATATTGTAATCTCAGTTTCATAGCCCTCTTTCTAAAGTCAGGGAATGTGACTGTGAATTTGGTATAGTGATCCTGTTTCCACTGGGCTTCAAAACTATAGGCTTTTCCAGACCTGTTCTGGCAGTCTATTTAATTTTTAAGTTCAAAGGGACTTTGAGAAATCATAAAAAAGACCATAATTGCTGAGAACTTGCTGAAAATAAGGGAAAAGAAGTTCACAAGTAGATAATCCCTAGTAGAAATTATGTTAGTGTTTAAAAAAAAGATGGAGGGAGTCTTAGATTAGCATAAAATAGAAACTCCAGCATTTCATTTTAGTATCTGAGTCCAGCAGAATTAAACTGATGTTCATGCTGTGTTATGCTAAAGGTAATGAAGTAAACTGAAAACTCAAGGAACCCACAGTGTGCACTGCAGAGATGATCAAAACTCTGCCAGTTTTGAACCTATGCCAGCCTCTCGCAGGAATGTGAGGAGTATTCACATCATAAACACTAGGGAATTTGCAGGAACTGTATTACTGTAAACACAGAGATCTCATATGAATGGAATCTCTGCATATCCCAGGCAGAAAGTACATTTCCTAAGACAGCACCTGGAACCCTGGGAAGTGGTAGAGATTCCAATGGAATTAGCTTGAACTCAGTGTACCTGCAGCAACAAATCTGTCAACTGGTTAAGTGACTCTGCCTGAAGCCTTTCCATCCTTGTGTCAGGATTCCCTTGTCTCCTTCATCTGGCAAGACAGTGGAAAACATCTGTATCCAAAGTGACTGCTGTGAGTTTTTGAGTAGAGGAAAAATGCATCTATCTTGTTTCCTAAACAGAGTTCATTCCTCAGACAATATTTGCTACTGATTTTGCCTGGTGTTGCAGACAATAAGCACATTCCTGGTATAAAAGTACATGAAAGCTCTCAGTCTACATGATTCCTGACATTTCAGATTATTGGCTGCAATAAAATATCTTTCTGTGGAAAAAAAAATATTAAAAGATAGAATTTGGGGAAATTTTCTGTATGGTGTCTTTAGATCCAAAATTTCATAATACATATTAGAAACCTAATGAAAAACCTTCAGTTTGTCAAGGGGGGTGATGTGCATATATGTAGAAGTCATGGAAAAGATTTTATGATCTTTCTATGATATAGAAGTAGTATCTCAGATACCAGTTAGGTGGAATACATTTCTAATTCCTAGTATGTTGGCTCAAACTACACACACTGTACTCACAAATGGAGACTACTTTAAGTGTATATTTTATCTTTTTGTTTTGTATGCCCAGATGGTATTCTGTTTGCTTTGGGGTAAATTCATGAAATGAAGCATCTGGAGTTTAGAGTGTTTTGATTTGCTTCACTAGCTTCACCAAGCTCTGACTGTATTACAGAATATTTGCTGCTAGAGCCCTTACCCTTAAAGTAGTGTTGCCAAAGGGTAAGGAAATCATAAATGTGTTGATACTCTTTTCCAGATTACAATTCTGCTAAGTTTACTACAAACCTTAAGTTTCTAGTGCAGTTTACCAATCTGAAGAAGAATGTTGTGTGTTTTATAACCTCTAAAATGAAGCAGGTCTGCACTTCACCCATCAAGTTACAACTGCAAGGTGAAACAACACTTTGCTTAGTGTAAGAACATTCATAGAAAATTGATGTAGTTATAGTGACAGTTCCATGTTTTCTTTTATATTGCAAAAAGGTATGAATTACATTGCAGGTAAATTACAGCTCTAAAAGGTAGTAACTCTTATGTATGCATGCTTGAGATTTATTTTATAGGTGTAACTTTTTAAATTCAGGCTCCTGTTTCTGCATAGGACTATGAATAGGGATAAATCCTGGGTATGGAAGAGAAAGAGAAAATCTCAGATGCAACTTTATTTTGTTTCAGACTAAGCCAGAGAAGCAGTAATCTAAGTAATTCCTTCATTAGTTCTTCCTCCTTTGGTAATCCTCATGAATTTTAGCAGCACTTGTCAAGCCATACCACTGGCACTGAAACTGCTCTGTGTATCCATAGCTGAAGAAAGTAGCATATTTCTTATCTTTTCCAGGCATAAAAATGATGCAGTGCAACTTCAAACAAAAGATTAAACATGTTTACTCACCAAAGCTAACACTGTACCTTAGCTCTAGGATTTGTTGCCTCATGTTGATTATTGTAACCAGGTACTAGATCTGGTTTTAGGTGGTGTTGAAATTAAACTTTTCTTTTTCCTTTTTTCTTTTTTTCATTATGAACTTACCGTTAAGTTTTTGTAGTAGGCTATCCTTGTTTTTGAATGGCCAAAAGCAAAATACTCATTTTTCCACAAGAAATTAGCATTATCTATGGAAAGCAATATTGCTATTGTAGAGGCAAAAAAAAAGAGGGGTGGGAGGCACATGAAAAACAAAGATTATGCCCACCTGCAGAAAATATGAGAGTACTATTGGATTTATTCTCAATAATGTTTTTCATGTTTTTCATGTTCTTCAGGTTCATGTTTTTCATACCTGTTCTTGTAATTTCTCATCTCTTTCTGTCCCAGCATGTACCTGATTGAAACAGGAAACATTCCTGAATAAAAAAAGGGCTTATTCCTTCACTATGTCACAACAAATTGTTTTTGCTGAACCAGCAAGGAAAGATTATAAAATGGGTTGTTGTAACAATCTATTATTACATCATGTAATTTCATTATTCCTTTTTTTCTGTTAAAGAGTGATTTCTTTCAACTAACTATCATGCAACAAAATAAAGCAGTCCGTTAAACTTCATGCAGTTGAAACTTACAGTTAACAGTGATAGTTGAATGTTAAATGGTGCAAGTGGGTATTGAGCATTCTAGATGTTTGGGTTGTGTTTTTCCCATTTAGTATGACATGTCTGAGTTGTGTCTCTAGCTCTGGCAACTTTGAATTATCTAATGTAGTTTTATCAAGTCTTGGTTCATAAAAGACTGCGTCTCTACCCACTATTCATGACATAATGAGATGATTTCTGATAAGAGACTGATGTAATAATGTCAGCTATTGTAACCACTTGTTCCTAAAGGTCTCCAAAATTTTAAACAAAATTAAGACTGGTTCTGAGAACATTGGTCACTGTGGAGTATTCCACAACTGTAAGAGGATACATCTGATGTGTTTTGGTGTTACAGTTTATTGGAAGGGAGTTGATCATTTCATTGTAAAGAAATAATCAGAATATTTGTCTGTCCTGAGGGAATTCTTAATAGCTGGTGTGTAACACACCAGTGTTTCATCCACCATGCAAGGAGGTGGGATGGGATGGGTGAGAGATTTGAGTCGGAGGCATATGTCTGTATTAGTTACCTCTACGTTTGGAATACCACAGATTAAAATAAAAAACTAGAGATTATATATGTATATAGAGTCAAGACATAACAAAACTGCCTTCTGGTTTTCCAGATATATGTAACAAGATTTTGGTAGAGGGCTGTAAACATCGGCAGCTCTTGAGACATATGAAGAGGAATCAAACTAACAATTGTGTACCCTTTATGGAGGAATGCTGCTGGTTGCAGAGAACAAACACTGAAAGGAGAAAGTCAGGTGATTACCTGATTAGCTTTAATCAGATAACACTTTGACATTTATCCTGAAGTGAAGGGTTTTTGCTTTCATGTCTTTATAATTTTAATTTTGCATTTTATTTTTGGCATTTTGATAGTGACAAATTACTTTGATTTCCATTGGAAAAATGAATAAATTTCTAAAGTCATAAAACATAAGTGTTTTGTAGTACTGATTTTAAAAAGACCATAAGCTAATTCACATCATTTTTGTTCTTAATGGCTCTTAAACATTAAACTCAGTCAAAATTCATTTTAATTAAAGGTTCTGTGATTATGAAAAATGAAGAGAATGACAGAATTTAATTATTTTATTGCAGAATGCCTCCATATTTTAACTTTGAACAAAAGCATCAATAAATTTGTATGAGCTCTGTGGAAAGGAAAATAGATAATATATCATTTGAATTAAAAAGTCTGAAATTGTTTAGTTTTCAAAAATCTCATGCATAATCATTCAAACAGAAAATGGAGTAATGAATGATGATAAAACTTGAGTATACTTGAACAGGGAAATTTTACCATCTTTTTTCCATTTTTCTCATGATTTTAAACCTGAAAATATTGCCTTTATTCACTTTTGATCACTTGTGATAACAAATAAAGTGATGAGAGATGTATATTTTAGATCAGATGATAAAATATAAACCCAAGCCTATATCAAGTTTCTACTGGTTAAATATTGGAAATTATTGAAAAGATCATAAGTTTTATAGGTCCTCAAGAGCATATAACACAATGCCCTCCCCCAGTGCTGCCTCTGTCTGTATATGTGTGAATTCTTACAGATGATGTTTACTCATGTTTCATATGACAGAGACACTGGATGCTCCACAGCTGCCATAGATGTTATATTTTGGTTCTAAAGTTAACCCTAGGATTTTTCCATAGAAAGTTTAACCTCTTCTGCAACTTAAACTCCGTACTTTCAGTTGTGTTAATTTTAACATCTGATTTCTCTATTTCCAGTATTTTCTTGTGTAGTATTCTGAAATGCTAAAATGCAATCACATATCTAGAGGGTACAGTATGCCCTTTAACTCACATAGGAAGCAGTGGATATTTCAGTAAAATGTCTACCCTCACAAAACTACACTTCCACTGTATAGATTTGAAACTCCTCTTAGCTGAGGAGAGTGGAATGAAGTCAGGAGAAGAAAGAGGTGCCTATAGGTTACAGTGGTCTGGCACAACTTATCAACGGTACTAAAAAGCAGCAAAGTTTTGGAAAGTTTTATTACCTGTTCCTAAAGCTGACTCTCAAAGGTCTTGTTTGAAGACCTCAGTGTGCAGCAGAGATTTTTGAATTAACTTCTTCAATACCAAGTTCTCTCTTTCAGGGAGAGTGTGATATCTGTGTCCAACATGGTTTAGTCTTTTATTAGCCAGTTCATATAAGTTTTTTAAAAACTGGCTCTAAGCTGGCTCAACATGATCCAGCAGTGTGCCCAGGTGGCTAAGGCGGCCAATGGTATGCTGGCCTGTGTCAGAAAGTGGCCAACAGGACCAGAGCAGGGGTTGTTCCCCTGCACTCACCACTGGTGAGGCCCCATCTTAAAACCTGTGTTCAGTTCTGGGCCCCTCACTAAAACAAAAACACTGAGGTTCTGGGGTGTGTCCAGAGAAGGGCAGTGAAGCTGATGAAGGGCAGCTGAGGCAGCTGGGTTTGTTAAGCCTGGAGAAAAGGAGGCTCAGAGGGTATTTTATCACTGTCTACAACCACCTGAAAGGAGACTGTAGTGAGGTGGGGCCTCTTCTCCCAGATAACAAGACAGGATGACAGGATATGGCCTCAAGTTTCACCAGGGCATGTTTAGATTAGATATTAGGAAGTTAATTTCTTCATGGAAAGGAAGATCAAGCAGTAGAGCAAGCTGCCCAAGGAAGTGATGGAGTCACAACCCCTGGAAGTGTTCACAACATTTCTGTATTTGGTATTTGGGTGTATGGTTTAATGGTGAACATGGTGGTGCTTGGCTAACATTTCGTATGATTTCATCATAAAGATAAATAAACTGTCTAGGAATGATTTCTGCCTGTTAACAGGCTGACGTGTTGTCAGTCTTATACATTCAGGAAATGCAATCCTAGTGGTTCTTTCTTCCTGTTTTTTTCTTGTATCATCAGTTATTTTCATTTCTTCAAAAAATAATTTGACCTCTTTATTAATAGAAGATAGTATTGGAATTTCAAAATGTTTCACTCTGTCTCTGGGAGATGCAAAAATAGAAGTAGTACAATCAGATTTATTCACAAATCTGAGTTTACATTAAGAAGAAAATATTTTAAGTTTTTCCACGTCCAGAGTCTGGAATGTTCTTGTTTCAGCAAAATAATGGAAATCTAAGGTTTTTATTCCATGACAATTGTTTTAAAAAAATTCCAAGGCAAATTTTCTGCCTGCATGTTTTAATCTTCTCACTTATGCAATGGGGTGAGCGTGGAGGGTACTTGGTGGGGGCTTTTTTTGTGATACAAACATAACAGGTCCTACAGAACAATAGAAAGCCAAGAATATTGCATAAAGCAGGCCCAGAAGCCTGAGAGCTGAATTTCTAGAAATCTTGCCTAATCTGTCCCCTCTCTCAAACTAGTTATTTCAAGGTAGAATATTTTCAGTTACATCCCACTGTGACCTACATTACAAAAAAAAAAACCACTTCTTTATGAAAGTGAGTTGGTTTTGTTTCTTTTTCTGTTGTGGGTTTGTTTGGGTTTTTTCTCCCCCCACAGTAGAAGCTGACTGAAAATGATCTGCTAGGGAGATAATAGAGAACTGTTGCAAATCTCATGCCAAAATTACTGCTTTGGCGAATGGGCAACCCAACTTCTCAGGGAAGCAACTGTGTTTAGTGGAGACAGTACTCTCTGGAGTGCTGGCAGCTCGTTGCTGCCTTCCAAGACTCCTTCAGCAAATTGCATAAATTCCTTATGTTGCAGTTTCATTTTGCAGTTCAGCTATTGTTCCATCTACTTTGTCCATGACAAACATATATAATATCATATAAATTATATATATATAAATATTTAATTAACTCATACATTTGTAAACCATAGAGGAAGTTAGTTGAATAAGAATTGGATAAAAGATTATATTTCTTCATGAAGTTTGTATTTGCTTGTAATATCTGATCTTTCCTATAACTGTAGTGTTATTCGTGGTGGTGTTGGATCAGGGGTTGAATTTGATGATCTCATAGGTCCTTTCCAACCTGGCTGATTCTATGATTACTGATTCTATGTTACTATTGTTATTTATATTATATCATAAGAATATTTTAACTACTATTTTTTCATTCTTTTTTATTTGGTAGTTCTTGTTGAGAGAATAATCTCTGTCAGATCAAAATGTGGTTTCTGTAGACATGCAGAGGCGTCTTTTTCAGCCGTTGTGGAAGATCCTGGAAAACCCATTTCTATGTGGCAAAAAGATGAATAATTTTGTTCTTTAGGTTCGTTTTTCTGAGAGGCTTATAGGGGACATGACGATGAGAAGAGTCTAGTATTTTTTTCAGATTAATTTTGAAATAGCACAGTCATTACTAGTCTTTGATATCAGTGCAGTTCTGGGTTATCATTATAATTTGTGGTTCTTTCAGGCATATTCTGGTCCTGAAACACACACAATTCCAAACTTTTGTTAGCTTCTCAACCATCACTATATAGGACATCTGTTTTTTCATGTGTCCAGGTAAAATAAATAGAAAGTTCAGATTTTAATTCAATATGGCAAAATAATACCATTCTAAAAATCTTCTTTCTTACTGCAGAGTTGGAGACATGGACAGAGAAATCTGTGGAGGTGCTGAATTCCACCACCAGCAGAGACAAATAGTTAATCCTACTGTTGGAGAGAATGTTTTTCTTTGTCTCCATTCTGGGTTTAATGCTTTGTCAGCTTCACCTTCAGATCCTTTAGTAAATGTCTCTCTAATCTACTGTAGGCAACACAATTGCCTGCTCCCCTTGACTGCCAGTGAGTGTACACTATTTTTTGGTGTTATCACAAGGTTTCAGTAGCCTCTAACCATATTTATCTCAGTAGACACACTTATGGCTCTGACGATCTTTTCCATTCCTTTTGGATAAGAGCTAAATATCATTCTAAAACTTCTCAAGGCATTTCACTGAAAACATCACCATTTCAAAAAGCTCAGTACAACTGACAAGACTAAATATATTTTCCTCTTTTTGTTTTCTAGTAAGTGAGCAGTGGAGCTGGAAAACTTGGCAGAACTCTTTGTCTTTCCTGCTTGTATCTGTGGAAACTCGTTTGCAAGGTAAATGTTCCATTTTAATTGACTGTAATTGTATATTATTATAGTTTCAGATGTCTAAAATGGCCTCATAATACCTCTAGGTTTTAAAGAAAATACCCATGCTTAGGCTTTCATCTACACTTTTAGCAGTGAATTGTAATAGAATATTCTTGCAACTTAAAATAAAGGCAATAGTTCCTTTGGATTCATTAACAAATACACCTTCCTCTCAAGAAGAAAGTTAAAATATGCCAAGATCTAGCTTATTTGTGAGTTTCTGGGCTATTGTTCCTAAGTTGCTATCAATCTGAGTGAAAGAATAATTAAAATGCTGTGAATGCATCTATTATGTCAAGATGTAATCTCTGTATTCTGTCTTTACTTGTGATGTTGTGTTTATTGATGGCTTTATTAGAAGGAAGACTGAAGGTGATTCTTGAGACCCCTGGCTATGTTTGCAATCTTGCTGTACAATTTTTAAAATGAGAGATTCTTATTCTTGCTCTTAAACATAGGTTTTAATAATGATATTGGAAAGGTAGTCGTGTTATATATTTAGACAGTTTAGTTTTCTAGAGTTTAAAAATACCTCAGAAAAACTGGCTTGTTTCGAGAATTAATCACATTACCATGGAAGACTGCTGGTTCTATTGAGAGAATTATGTCCCTGAATACCTTTCTCAGCTTTGGTTAAGGGTCTAGGCTCAATATTACTCTTTCCTTGTCGCTTTCCTTGTCCCATCCCTGAATTTTATCTTTGAAGTTGTCTTAGTTGCCTGAAGGAAAGAATATTCCTCTCTAGTCATTCTGCCATTGAAACTGGCTCTTTTAGTTGTAGTGAAAAAAGAGTTTTCAAAAACTCTCCTCTTATATGTCATAAAGAATTGAACCACAAGCTATGCAAAAGCTGCTCCAAATTCATGCTTTTAAATGGAGTGCTGAGCAGAAGAATTACCCCCTCTTGACAGAAGTGCCACTATTAGCTGTATGTTCAAAGTGGAAAATTGGCCCCTTTGAAAAATAAAATTAGCAGCCTTCCTGGCACCTGAAATGGGGGAGTGAGTTCTACTCTTCAGCATTTGTTTAGCAAGCCGAACTCCAAGGCTGTGCATTTAAATATATTGCATTTCTTAAGTAGGGTGAGGAAAAAAAAAATGAATCAGCCTTTGCTGTGAGTGAAACCATGCTATGAGGTGGTTAGTGGTGACTGTGAAAAAGAAGTAGCAGCAGAGCTCCTTCTGAGGATGGAAGCCATTTGTAAATACAGAAAAAGGGTGGCTGGTGTTCAGATCTGCCCTTGAAATGAGGTGCTAATAGATCCTTTGGGCAGTGAAAAAACACTCAGTGTTTATAGGTACATATGTATTTATATATATATATATATATATATATATATATATATATATGTATATATATATAAACATACATAAACAAAGATGATATAAATATAGATGTTGATATATACATATATATGTAGTTTTTATTTAAGAACAATTTGGCTGCAATGGAAAAGAGGTATGTAGCTAGTTTTGTTATCTATAAAAATATAGCAATATAAAGACATAAAAATAACCTTTAAGAAATTGTATAAGGAAAAGAAAGAAAGAGAAAGAAAGGATAAGAGTAGAAAAATCTGACCTCCTGTAGATCCAGTATCAAGACTTAGTAGTTGCAACTCCACATCCAGAATCATGCCCAGTCCTCTGGTGGAAGGCCTCAGAAATGAGTCTGGGGATGCTTTGGGGATCTTTGATGGTTTATGACACCTACTAAGACCTGACAGCTGATTCTCATGGCAGTGTAGTTGAGCCAATTATGCTCCAGCAGAAGGGATGGATACCTTCAGGCCTACCTGTGAATGTCCTGATACCTCCCTAGGGGGGAGGTGTTACAACTGAGCCAGTTGTGTAAAGGACATTCCATCACTAAAAGCACTACCCCACCTCCACAAGGTCTGCTTCTTACCGGCCTTCTCCCTTATCTGTCTCAAAACCCAGCTTGTAACCTCCTATAGTGGTTGCTCACCCCTTCTCACATATGCAGGTCAGAGGTTTTGTCACCACACACCCAAATCCTCCTTCTCCCCTCTGGCTCAGGGGTGCAAACTTGGCCCCAACAAAGCGCTCTGCTGCCTCTGCAAATGGCCCATTGTTTGAGTCCTTAACAAGTCTCTCACAGCTGGCCAGTCTTGCCACCTCTCTTTTAAGTACTAGAAATGGCAGAAAATTTGCAGTTGTGAGGAAGAGCCCAAACACAATGATTTTCCATGCAGATGCTTAGGCATTGAACAATCAGACTTGCCAGAAAAGTGTGGGTGGTGCATTTCAAAGTGGTGCTGGTGCAAATCCCCACATTTCATGTTGTGTTGGGTAGGTCTCTTCTATCCTGAGCTTCCAAACCCAGCAGAAGTGGGGAAAGCACTAGCAATCAGAAGTCTGATGGCTAAAGCCATAATTTTTCAAGAACTTAATAACAATTTTCACGATTATGTTGCATTGTGTTTAATGAAAAGTTAGTCATGTACTTAATCACTTGCAGAATTGGGATATATATGGCTCAAGGGCAGCTAAAGAAGTGAGAGTGAAAATTATGAGTAAAATTTTCAAAAGAATCTATATGTGACATAGCAGCAGGCATGAGCTGGTTTTTCTGCGTCATGTATGATAATTTGGTATCTTAAGCAAGATAGAAATGACAAAAAGTTAATGGACTGTTTTAAAATACCATTGACAAAGAATATTTAGTTTTATTCCAAAATACTCTTATTATGATATTTTATCCACAATAACCACCTCTGACCTAGTAGGCTTCCTTTGACTGTACGTGTAATTAAATCTGAAGGTGCCAGTGATTCTAATGAGTTATGTGCAGGTTTTGACATTGACATTTCAATAGCAAAACACCAATATTCAGTTTGCAGTTAGCAATACATTACTGCCAGTGAGAATAGATTAATCTGTCTTTATGATGATGATGTTGTATGGGGTAATGAGATGTTTTTCATCAGCCAAAAGAGTATGTTTAAAAAGGTTTGGAGAATTATTGTGTAGTAAATTGTCTTTCAATCCGTCTTTTGTTTCCCTCCTTCTGAAAAGATTCATTACTGCCTATTTAACTTGTTTTCCTAGTGTTGACCAACTCTGCTATAAGAACTGATTTTTACTCATGCATCTACTCTCAGTTTCAATGTACCAGGGTGTCTAGTAATTTATGTATTACCAGATATAGATTTTCCATTCTGACAAGGAAAATTTGAATACTTCTAATGAAATTACTGTAAGTACATACAATATGATATACAAATAAAAAGAGTAAATCCCCTCAGGTTTAAAGCATCTACATTTTAATCCACATGCTTGAATAATCTCTGACAATTCAATCTAGTACCTTCAAAAATAACAGGTGACTTCAAATAGTCAGATTATACAGCCTTAAGGGATCTGATTTTCCCTAAATTTGACCACTCCTTTTATGAAATTCAGGATTTTTCTAAACTCAAAATGCACACCCATAAAGTCACTTAGAGAGATCTTTGCTTACACTGGATCTGCAAGACTTGCTGTTTCTTGAAAATGCTGGAATAAATTAAAACAATCTATTTCACCCTTTTGGAGTGTTATCTTGAGCTGTTATGTTTGCAGCCATCTGCATATTTTTCTATGAGTTGTAATTAGAGTTATATTTTAATTACAATTGGACTTTAAATGTGTGTTAGGATTTATTTGGGAGTCCTTACATTTACTGAATATGAGTCTTGATTTTCCAGATGAAATTCAGAAATAAGTTTTGGAGTATGGACTTGAGTGATCTACACTCCAATAGAATCAAAAACTGTTTAAAACTGATGTACAGCAAGCAAGACCCTTCTCTGGAGAAACGTACAGTTCATTCAGTGAAGACATTTCAGTTTCTTCCCTGGTCCTTCCAAACGTTAAGTCATGTCTACATTTACAGGGGGCTAGAATTGTTGTTTGGAAAATAGAAAATTAACCTCAGTATTCTTTGTTTTAGAAAAGTAAGAATGTCAAGCAGAGCTGAACAAAAATCTTACAGAAACAACCTGCTGGAAAAAGTAAAGCCACAATCCACAAGTAAAAAGCTGTTTTTGTTTTGGGTGGAAATGTTGCAAGGCTTTGTCATACAACTAGTCTGAAGCCTCTTCCTGTGTTTTGCAGAAGATAAAGAAGACGTAAGAAAAGCTAGATCTGTTGTCTCCTTTTAATATCAGTGCTTCTATTTTCTGTCTTAAGCAATACAGCATTTTAAATTATGTGTCTTTCTTGAAACAATTAACTCAGTCCTTCCTCGACTTTCCTTCATGCCTCACTCACAGTTCTCCTGTGCAGCTTTAAATCTTTCCGGTTTGCGTTTTCATCATTGCAGTCCAATCTTGGGCATGATATTTTAAAATGAGAGCTCATCATAGTACAAAGTACTGTGCTGCATGTCATTAATCAGAAAGTGTATGAGCAGGACAAAAAACAGTAACTTTGTATACTATTATTGTCAATACAAGGGTGACACTTGAGCTACAACAATAATAAGAGGTGAAGGAGACTTTAGCAAGATAATATATGTAACTGTTGAAAACTGAACTGAGTGGGTTGGTTTATCTTGAATTTGGAAAAAGAATTTTCATGCCTAAAACTAGTTTTCCGTTTCTGACTGACAAATACCAAACCAAACCAGATCAAATCATAAACGATGATCTTTAAGGTCCCTTCCAGCCCAGGCTGTTCTATGATTCTATGGTAAAAAAATATGTTGTATAACAGCAGCCTGATATACAGATTTTTAATAACTGTATAGCTGATCACATTTTATGCTTTGAATTCTTTAACATTTATTTGTAATTTAGCTGTGATTTCTGGTGTGTTTTGTCAGTACCAGTAGAAACGGTATAGAAGCTTTTGACATGAAAGTTAAGTCTCATTCTTGAAAAACAGGTTTCAGAGCTTTATTTCATCCTTGTTTACTGCATCAGTATGAATTAAATCATCCCTAAACTAGAAGATCATTCCCAGACTCACTGTATAGGTCTATTATAGGCCTAATAATGAAGGCCACTGCCTTCTGCCTCATTTTAGTCATGTGCACAGGACTTTTAGCCAGCCAGGGGATGATTAAACAGGTGAGGCCTCAGACCAAAAAAGTCCAAGCTGAAAAGCTGCAATCACCTGATAGATGTTGAGGAGCTCTACCAGCTCCCTGTTGAGCCTTGCCTCAAATCTATTAAAAAGCCTTTGAGTGTGCAAGGAAGAACAGGTCACCCAGTCATGTGAATGAGAATAACTATAGGTCAATAGAGCTTTAAAATAATACAGTTTGACATATGTTGAGAAAACACTCAAGGGAAAAGGCCATGTAGCACAGTGTGTGTGTGTCCTGGAACCTGGAAAAGGAGTTAAGGGTACTCCAAAGGTAGAAAAAGGTATTTTTTACAAATAGTTCTTCGAAAGTGGTTTCTGTCGCTGTAAATATTACTAGAAATATCACAGGAGAATATTCAACTGTCATCACATTCTTAAAAGCATGAAGGATGAGGAGTGAATGTAGAGTAATAACAAATGTATCACCTCAGTAAAATATGGATATTTTTATGATAAATCTGGGGTAGACAAGCATTGCATTCCTTTCTTTATATATAAATAGCAGGCTAAGAAAAAGAGTATCTTAAAATTTCCCAAAAGGTCATCAAGGTGTTGTCAAGATTACTCTTTCATTTGTTAATTTGCTTAGGTAGAGCCCCTGTGGTGACTCTAGTGTTCTGTCTCTGAAGCATACTGATACTTCTTCAAAGGCCATTATTTGAACTCACTGTAGTTAGTATGCAGAATAAGTCTGTGCAAAATTCATTTTTTGTCACGCATGAAACTGTTTCTGCCTCTGCAAATGGGAGCATAGATTTGAAATATTTCTGAAATCATTTCTCTATAAAATTTAACATTCTAATGGGGAAAAAATATTTGGAAACAATTGCACAAAATCAGAGCAGTAATAATTGAAAAATTTAAAGTAGCTGCTATTCACCTTCATCCACTACAAGAAGAGCTCTCTCATACCATTTGTGTATTCACTCTAAAAATAATCATTAAGAAAGCAGCCACCATTTCAGTTTCTCTCTGTGTTGTTAGACAAGATCAGTGCCTCAGTCAGACACAAAGGTCCATTCAGAAGGTGAAGTGAATGGAGAAAAGGGAATGAACTGAGAACTGTTTTACTGTAGTTTTAGTTTGGACATTAGAGGGATTGGAATGGGATGATATTTATGACCTGTCCAACCGAAGTCTTTCTGCGATTCTGTGACTACAAAAGCAGTGATGCTTTTCCAAATCAAAGTTCCAACATTATGGGAGAAAGCAGGCTATTTCTACAGTATTTGTGCATATATAAAAGTGAGCCATTTCTAATACATTTCCTATACCTCTGATTTTCATTAAGGTCAAATCCATATAATTTGCAAAGAAAAGTAAAGGTCGTATGCTAAGCTAATGTAAATCATGTTATCTCTGAATTTATATTAATTTACAAGAAATTATGATAATCCTTAGGCCTGTTTTGGAAATTCTGCCCACTCTATATTGGAGCTTACGGAGGAAATATTTTGAAAATTTTTTGATGGAAGCATTTATAGAAGTTGCCATGTTTTTTCTTTTGAGCATTTTTCAAGTGAAGATGTTTATGGGGTTTTTTTATATAACATATTCTTTACTTTTGTTCTGCCTAAAAGAAATAAAAGATACTGAAATACCGGAAAAGCTTGTTACATGCAGTAAGAGCCTTCACATGGTATTCAGGAACCAAAAATACATCTATTTTAATTTCAGTTATGAAATATTAGGATCGCCTACACTATGCTAGCAAATCAGTTATTATTTAACAAATGTTATGAAGAGAGAAGAAAAAAAAAGTGACAGCTATGTTGTTCATACTTCAAAAAATGGATATTTACAGGATCCATAGAAAGCTAACAGCTACTTAAATCTTATAAAAAGTAAAAAAAATAAAACAAAACCAAAATCAAACTTAAACCAAATGCACCCAACTCATTCATTTTCATGCAAAAAAACCTAGTGTGTTTACAACTGGATATATGGAAAAAAGTTGATGACCCACAGTTTAAAAGTATGTAAACATTTTATGTCTGTATATTTGTTTATAACTCACAGAATAGTTTTCATATATTTCTATTAATTATGGAGTTTGCACTGAATGTTTTCTTTGAGAATAATAAGGTAAGTCAGGTGGCCTGATCTTGTCATCACCAGGCTCCTTGGGTGGTGTTAACATAATTGCAAATACCTGGGCCACTAAAGTTACCGGTATGGTGAGCTAGTTCTGAAACCACCCTTATCTTATGCACTGCATGATTGTTGTTTTCACACTTTTCCAAGCAAATAAATAGAGTAAATGTAGGATGACTTTTTTTACTTCCTTTTCCCCCTTTTGTTTGAAAAACACCCTTTTTTTTAAAGAGCATTTTCTATTAGTGATGGGCTTTTCTGGTTTCTTCTCAAAATGTCACAATTGATCACATCCATATTTATTTGCTTAGCTGCTTTGGGCTATTTACAGTGTTCCACTTTCCCACTTTTTCATGAGCCGTGCCATAACATCAGGTAGTTCTTCATAATTAGAAAATTTCATACTTGTGAAGCACGACTGCTTGTTGCAAAAACAGATCTGTGGCACTTGTAGCTTTATTCAGAATTTTTCAAGTAACCTGTGGTGTCTGAAACAGCAGACACCAATAATATAAACCTTTCTTTTAATATAAACCTTTCTTCTTTCAAATTAAGGCCATTACCCCTTGTCCTATCACTATATGCTCTCGTGCAAAATCATGCTTGTTTGTAATGCAATGTTCACATGATGCAAAATAGAAAAAAAAATCAAATAAGTAAAACTCCAGAAGGTAATGAGATCATACCTTTTAGGCTTGGATAACGCTGGGGAAAAATACTTTTAACACTAAAGAAGCTGCATAGCATCCCAAAAAGCAAAAATCATGTCAGTGAAGGTGAAAGTGATCAGAATTTTGAAGGTGGGAGTAATAGGCAGAAGACAGGATATAGAGGAAGTGTGGAATTAAGTTGTAGAATGAAAGAAGTGCCAGAGGTTTCAAGTGAGAGTCAATTTTGGCAAAACTGATGAAGATGACCAAGATAGATAAACCAGAAAAGTAAATCTCTCAGGGGAAAAAAATTACTTTTGAATTTTGAGTGGAAATTATTTTGATTAATGCATCTCATCCATTTGAATTAAGATTCTGATCCTAACTACTCAAAGTTCCTTCACATTTTGAACTGTACAGCTATGAAGGCTACTCCATAGCAGGATGTGAGGAGCTTACACATTTTAAGCTGTAAATTATGTAATATGAGAATATTTCAGCTTCATTTAATCATATTATAGAGCTTCTCAGCTCTGCTGAGCGTGTTAATTACAGGAATTCATTTTACCAAAGTGGTATACAATGTGCAGAAACAGAATAAAATAAAACGCTTACTGTTGCTGTTGTTAGCAAAATGTGTGTTTTGTGAGTAGCAGCAGGTAGATGGATAGCAGAACTGCATCCTGTGGAGAAAGACACATTTTCTGGGTCACTAAATAGTCAGCTTCCTCAGTTTAAGTATAATAGTAATTGAAGGGTAGAAGATTTATGGTGGCAGAGGATTGAGGATTCTAGTTCACTAAATAAAACACAGTTTTTGGTAGTCAGAAAAGACTTTTTTTTTTTTTTTTTTTCCTTTCTTGACTGACAAGGTCCTGCTGTTTTAAGTCCTTTTTTCGCCTGAAGTTCATTTATTCCTCAGGGAGCAGACAATCTAAGATAGCAGTCCATACATCTGTCAGGTGGAGGGATGCTGTGAGGGCTGTCATGTTCCGTCTTTCATTTCTTTCCCTTCAGTTACATAAATAACAAGAATTTCAACCCTGTCGCTCCAGGATCATGTGAACCCATGAAAACAGCCGAGAGTGTCTGAGGGCAGCATTGGGTACTACAAGCTCTGAGGCATTTGTTTTTTCCATCTTCAGCCAAGAATGGGTCAGCCTAATTTCAAAGACGTTGTGAGTAAAGCTGAAGTCCTCTGAAGGACTCTCTCACGGATCTGTGTTTGCCCCATCAGGGTCTGGCTGCAGGGATGGTGTTGCCTTTGCACTTTGTGCTTCTGTCCAGCTCACCTCAGAGCTAGACATGG
Source organism: Lophotriccus pileatus (assembly GCA_035583135.1). Lineage (NCBI taxonomy): Eukaryota > Metazoa > Chordata > Aves > Passeriformes > Tyrannidae > Lophotriccus > Lophotriccus pileatus. The sequence goes on along the minus strand of JAWWES010000094.1, from coordinate 24,084,102 downwards.
AAAGTTGGTTTTGCACTTGTAAGCAAACAAGTGCCAGACAAACATGAGTGCCAGTTCCACAACCAGCTCCCCACAGAGGTTAGCATGAGCCTTGCCTAAGGGCTGAAGAGGAAAATTGTTAAGTACAATTTCACCGACCAGAGGAAGGATTTTTCCTTTTCAACTAGACCAGGGGTTTGTTTTCAAAATGTTGTCTTATTCTGGGAGCTGCTGCATAAAGGAAAATGCTAGATGCTTCAAAGGAAAACCCAGACAGACAGTTATCCTGGCATTACTATAGGTTCTTTCTTTACTACAGTGCCTAGTGTTCTAATTCAATTAAAGCACCATACTTACCTTACACAATCTTCTAATTCCATATTTCAAGTTAAAATACTGGGATTTTTATCTCGACTCTGATATCAGCATTATGACTTAAAAACAATATTTTTAACATACACAAAAAGAAAAAAGATTACTGGAATCAGATGGAAAATTAGTTCTCAAATAAGTATTTAGCAGACCAATGAACTTTGAATTAATACCTGATGAAAAGCAATATTTAGATATTTTTCCTTTGAAGGCAGTCTTACTGAGGTCTTTAAATTAAGCACATTGTACCTTTGAATATATTTTATGTTTTTAAACAATTTATCCTACTTTTTGAGATACTTCTCAGATCTCAATTGCATACTGAAATAGTGTTAAAAAAAGCAAAAAGCAAACAACCAAAAGCAAACAACCAAAACTAAACTGCATTTTCAGTTGAAATGGAGACTCTGAGACAGAAAGGCTTTACGCTGTTGCAGCAATAATTTAAAGGTCATGGAGGACTAGGCAAGTGTAGGGCTTTCATGAGTCTTCTGGCTGTGTCCTGTGTGGTGATAGGAAACATCACTGTGATGGTATTGTGTGTTTTGGAATTTTAGTCATTATAGTCCTGAATAAACTATGATTGTTGCATATATTAAAAGTGGAACAAATTAAATTTGTTATTTTCTTAAATGACAGTCCTCAGGGGGAAAAAAAGAATTATTATACTTATTTGTATATTTTCCAGCTCCTCCTCCTCTTTCTCCACCCTTGTCACACACTTTTAAAAGAGTATTTATTACAATAGCATCTTCTGGCATTTATTTATTTAAATGATAAACAAAAGAATTTCAAAGATCTTTCAAAAATTCAAGAAAATTTGAAACTATTTTGAGGTAAGCCTTTAGTTAAGTATCACTGACATTTCTGGCTAACTAGAGAGTCTGTGTTGAACTGTAGAAGACAGATCTGCACAGTTCTGGAAGTGGTCCAAAGAATAACCTGTTCTCTTTGCAGTGATTTTGCTTCCCTTCTTCTCCCAGATAATCGAAGAAGGTGTTTCTTCTTTGGTCTTCATCCCTCATTAGTGCATAAACTTTGTTTAAATTTTCAGGAGCAGTTCTTGGATGTTTTTCTGCTCTGCATCTGACTAGCCAAGTTATAGAGTGCCAGTATGTTATAAGCACGAAAAGTTTGAACCCAGTATGAAGGACAAAATAAAAGTCTTTGTTGGTGCCAAATTGCAAAGCTTTAGTCTTTTGTTAGGTCTTTTCAAAAGCCTGTCACTCACACTTATCATCTAGGTTTTCTTGTGATTGTTAGTAGCAGAGACAAGTCAGTGCTGCTCTGAATTTCATTCAAATGATGGCAATGCCTCCTCTTAAAGAGATTCTACATTGACCTTCACCATAAAAATAATAGAGAAATGTGGCTTTATACCTTTTGCCCATATATGGACACTTGTTTCAGTTCTTTAAGGCAATCAATAACAATGTTGCTGGATGGTAAAGTTAACTATGGAATCACAAACTACTTTTTTCTCTGTTTCCTTCTCTTTTGATACACAGCTAGGACAGATTTAGTTAGCAAGACAACTTGAACTGTAGTTGCTATGCCTTTTTTACTTGTTTCAGTTTGCAACCTAATTGCACTGTCTTCCAATCGATGTAAGGGCACAGAGAAAGGATATGGTTTTGGGTGTTTGTACATTTATTCTTTCATTAACTAGAATCATTAATATTCCTGGAGTTCAAAATAGAATCATAAATCATTGCCTTTAGGAAGTGAGATATTGTGCTTCTACTAATGTTCCTCTGAAAATTAATTTGCAAATCAGGAGCCAATGCATATGTTTTTGAGGTCAGAGACAGATAACCAAATCTGAAGGCTTTGTGCAAATATTTGCATATGTGTCAAGCCATAATCAGAAAATCCAATTTACCATTGGAAAAAAAACCCAAAAAAACCCCAAAAAAAACACCCCACAAAACGAAGACTTTTACATTTATTAGAGCTTTTTTTTTTTTTTTTTTTTTAATGTCTCTTTTGCTGCTTCAGTAATACCATAACACAACTGTCAGACCTGTAGTTTGGATTGTGTTACCACTGTAGATTATGTGATGCCTTTCTTTATGTTAGGAAAGTGTCACAAAATACTGAACTTCAAACAGGACTGATTATGTGGGTAGACCTTGACTCTTCTTATTTTTTACTCGTTTTTTTTTTTTTTTCCTCAAGCACTGTGCAGACAGACAGAGCATGAGTAAAGGCAGGGATTGATGAAAAGCTTTAAATTACTGATTCTGGAGAGAAATTCTCTAACAACAACCATTCATTCTTTTCTGACTAGTATTAACTAAATTTATTATGCAGTAACTCTCCCCAATAAAGCCGTCTTGGAGGTGTCACATTAATTTTTTTATGGTGGCACAAAAATGAAATAAGGTCAGCAATAAAACTGTCCAAATTAAATTATTTAAATTATTCTGACAATGTCAGAGAAGGATTGTCTAACAAGTACTTGATTTAAAGCAAACTAAATAGATCATGGTGGAAAAATTAATCTAAAAACCGGTTCTATTTAATTTTGAGCATTTTTTATCCTAAAATTAAAACTGCAAGAGCCTGTAAACTCAAATCAAAATGTATAGTTGAAAAGAACTCTCAAGTTACCATTTCTTTCATATTATTTAATTTTTACCTTACCCAAGCATCTGTCAAGATCAAATATTAGTTCATAAAATATCTGTTTCACTGATTTTTTTTTTTTAAATTACAAGTAGGGCCAAAAATTCCCAAGTACTGTTCCTTTGTATGAGAAAATTTTTGTCACACTCCAATGAAATCATCTTCGTTTGTTTGGTTGTTTTTTTTTCTGTTTAATTAACATGTATCAGCCTAGATAAAAATGTGTTTTTCCTTCACTCAGCATGTTGCAAAGGCAAAATTATTACGTTACTTTTCTCAGGTTTTCTTCATTAATATGTATTAAAACCAGTAAGAAATAAAAAGAATAATTATGGTACTTCAAAATTTAAGTATACATGAAATTCTACCTACTATTTTTAAACAAGTATTCGCTATAGAGTGATCAGATGTACTGGGCTTCCATTTGAAGACTGCATCTGTGTCACTTGACAAAAAGATATTTGAGGGAATGTGGGAGACTTCAATATATTGTCAATAGCAATAAATAAGCACTTCCTCTTAGAAGAATATGGACAACCAAAGAAATACTCTGGAAGAAAGTTGAGAGCTCCAACGGGAATATTTTCACAGAATGGAAAACTTATGGAATGATAATTCCTGGAATTTGTGAAGGACAATTTATATCTAGGTTGAGGAACCTATATCAGGAAAGTGAAATGGAGCAGAAGTTTTTTGATGTCATCAGAATGATGCAACACCTGACCTGGAAAACCCATCAATCTCTTGCTCTGGCTAGAAGTGTTTGTAGGGAATAATAGCAAGTACTCACTTGTGAACATCTTCCTACTGCTTCCCAACAGAGATATAATATCTCAATAGTCACTGGGTGTTACCAGACAGTGGAACTTCCATTACAGTGCTAGGAAGCATTTTAGTTCAAGTGGTTTGTTTGTTTGTTTGTTTGTTTTTTCTGTTTTTTGGTTTGGGTTTTTGTTTGTGTTTTTGTTTTGGTTTTGGTTCTATTTTGTTTTTTGTTTGTTTGTTTTCGAGAAACGCTCACAGTAATATATTTTGTAAGCTAAAAGCCCAACTGATTTTCAGAAATAAATTCTGCAAAGAGTCATATTCATGGAAAAAGTGGTATTGCTAAGTCAATAAGATATCTAGCTTAGAAATAAAACAAAACAAAACAAAACCAAACCCCAAAAAAAAACCAAAAAAACCCAAAAAACCACAACCAGTTTGCGTTATGAAATTACTGTTTAAATACTTTATTGTTGATAATTTCATATTTTAAATGAAATTATTATTTACATACAGGTTTGCTGTGCAAGAAATTACTTCTCTAACTCCACTAAAATGTCAAGGTTTTACTTGCAGATGCAGAAAAACTTTAAAAATAAGAACGAATTAATTACTTGTCACTTTATGGTCAGTGTTGAAATAAGAATATGAAGTAATTTTACATCGATTTCTTTTATTCACTTTTCCTTTAATTTAGTCAAAATTAAGCCAAATAATACTCTGATGTGTTATTTTTAGAATAGCCCATACTTCTAGGGGCATAATTTCACAAAGGTCTAAAATTTATGTGAATACTTTTAATTGACTAATCATGTTATCTTAAAAAATATTCTTCCCTAACTAGTTTGCACTCTCAGTTTGAAACAGGTTGGGTGTGTAGTTTGGTCTTCTTTGGTTGAGTTGTTTTTTGTTTGTTTGATTTTAGGGGTGGGAGTTTGTTTGCTCGTTAGGGATTTTTGTGTGTTTTTTTTTTTTTAATTACTAGCTTGATAATACATCTTGCAATGATAGTCTTTTCAGCTATAAAGCAAGAAACAAATACTACATCAACTTGCCACTTTAAGACAGGATGCAGAACTGGATTTTGTAATTGTACATATTTAAAGGTGCATGAAAGATGATAAATTAATGATGAATGTTAAATGATTATACATGATTTATCTTTCTCTGGGCTCCAACTAGCTAATCACTAATGAGGAGTACCTGGAATAAAATTGCTAGCGTTTACAGTGTGTTATTGAAGATCTATTCTGTCCTAATTTCATACACAATTTGGGCCCAGATCTGATTGCCTTGTGTATCTTCACATCAACCAAAGTGAATTTCAGCTTTGGGATGGCAGAAGACAGCTTGTCAGGAAGCCCAAGTTCTCTTCTCTCTGGCAGAGAGAGCTGACAGAATGACCCACTGCAAAGAGGCATCAGGAGGGAGTAACTGCACAGCAAGTTCCCTCAGAACAGTCTTTGTGGACTTTGCTTGTTTGTTTGCTTTGCTTTGCTCTTCTGCTTCATGTCAGAAAAGTGTGTGTACAGTTTTCTGCTAGGGTAGAAACTGTTTAGGGATTGCATCCCAAATCTGAGACCGATTTCCCTCAGCTGCAGAGTTGGTACATATTGCACATGTTGCACTCTGGATTACACAATAAGAACAAAAGGTAATTTTTTTTCTTAATTAAACCTTAAGCATGGATTTTGAGCATGGTTCTAAACTGTGAGATATCAACAAATGGCAAAGGAAAATAAATTTTTCTTCAAAACTGAAAATGTCCAGATGGGAAATCAATCAACACAGAAATAAATGTCATCATCTTTTGAGGTAATTTTTTTGTTCATCATTGCTTCAAAAACCAGTGTACATTCTCTCAGGCAGGGAGAACTGAATATGCGGCTTAGAGATAGCTACATTTTTAGCTGCTGTAGCAGCCTTATTGGATCCAGAGTACCTCTGTTCAAGAACTAAGCAGCTCAAAAAGAAGGAGCACCTTAACAGAACCAGGGCAGAGGTGTGGAAGGGTGTTATGGCCTGGGGATCTCATGTCTGTGCATGCAAACACAAGTGATTGCTTTGCAGCACTGCTGTGCAATTCCGGTAACACTGTATGGCAGCCAAGGTGGCTGCTTCCCTAAGGGAGTCAGAGAAGGGAGGATTTCAGCCATTTCTTGTCACTTTGCAAAGCATCATTTTAGACTGTCTTGCTAATAAATGAAGCGTAGCTTAGGGCAGAGAGACTTACCCTTCAGATATAATTTAAGTCTGAAAACTTTGGGGATTCCCATATCTATTTTTACTTGTGTATTTGAGTTTGGTATGTGTTTATCTGTATTTAGTGATGTTCAGCCATGAAATAGTTTTGGTTGTTACTATAACGTTCATGGAATTTACTTTTACATTCAGAACTTTTTTCTTTTCCTTTCTAACAAGAAGAAATTTTCCAAACAATTATGCTTAAGATAGAAAGATTTTTCAATTTCTTTTTTTTTAATGAGATAAAATGCAACAAGGTTTCTGAGATTATGTATCAGGCTGATGAAAAAAACACACACAACAGCCAAGTCCTAATCCAACTCTGTATTTATGTAGCTGAACAACATAATTGTCTTCTGGAAAGATATATTCCCCACAGAAAGCTGAATCATAGAATGGCTTGGGTTGGAAACAATCCAGCTTCCAAGATCATCTAGTCCAACCCACCTTCCATCTCTCGCCAGATCAGGTTGCTCAAAAACGCATTCAACATGAAGAGATCCAGGGCTGGGGTATCCAGGGTAACTCGTGCCACTGTTTTGCCACCCTCGCTGTAAAAAATGTTCTCCTTTTATGCTCAGTATATTCTCTTTCAGTTCAAAACTCTTGCTCCTTGTTCTGTCTCTAAAGACCTTAGAAAAAATTTGTCTTTTGTACAAGCTCACTTTTCAGTATTGTAAGGCCGTGTTTCATATGCTTCAACATAACTTCCAGAAGAATCTGCACTTTACAAAGCACTGAGGTGAGGCTGACTGGTTGGTAGTTTCCAGAGTCCTTCTTATTACCCTCCTATTAATTACTTATTATTATGTCAGAAGTGCTTTTATTTTTAATTCTCTCATGAGAGAATTGGGTTTTTTATTCTTTTCTCAGAAATGTAAAGGTGATTTGCATAATGAGGGAATAGAAGACAGTATAGCATGTCTTAACTTATTCTGAAATTATTTTGGCCTAAGCAAATAGCTTGCTTTTCATGATTCTGTGCAGCTAGATCTGAGAAAAACTAAGGAAAACCTCTGACTGAGGTCAGAATCTTCAGACAAGAACAGTGTATTTACAAAATATATATCCAGTAATCTTCTATAAAGCAGTAACAATTGCAAAACATAAGAGTTGCTAATGCTTTATGACAATATCTCATTGAAGGTAACAGTATGGCTTCTTATGAAGCTGCTTCATGGATCTTGATTTTCTTCTCATGTTCCTCAATTGCAGAAGAAAACACTTTCAGGTATTAGCTCCCCTAAAATAAAGCCACTCCCTAATGTAGTGTGTCTTCACATGTGGAGAATAGCTGCCCCAAGTTGCCAATGTCAATACCATAACACTTGCTTTAGGGCCAGTGAGTGTTTTCTTGGAAAGTGTATTCTGTAGGGACAGAATATTAATTGCTGATAGCTATTCTGTCATTTGAAAAGACAGTGAACTTAGGGTTACCAGTTAGTGCTTTATCAACAAGCTGGTACAAGACCTCTAATTAAAGGAAGACTCACATCTGCTTTTGTGTACAGTTCTAATTGTTGTAAACAGCTGATAGTGGACACTGTTCTTTGTAGAAACAGCATTCAGATTATGGAAAAAAAAAAAAAAAGGTAAAAATAACCAGGAGTATATTCAAAAGTTTTTCATTCTCTTCTTTGTAAGTTGGTCTCTTGAGGTTAACTCTGGCAAAGTAAAATCAATTACACACTTTAGCCTAAAGAATTTTTTATGGAATATTTTTATTTAATAAACTACCAATTTCCCACAAGGCAGTAAAACTTGTTGATATTTATATATAAGTGACATAACATTGGTTCTCTGGCTCTTCTGTTTTAATATCTTTAATAGGACTTTGAACACTAAAAATAAATTTTGCTATTAAACAAAGTCAATTTTGCTGTCTGTCTGTGGCCTCCTAAGGGGAAGCAGATGTATGAATAATATAATCCATCATTAGTAGTAACAGTGTGAATAAACAAACACCATTTATATATATATATGACTGGAGAAAGGCTACTCAGCTGGCTAACTTTTGGAAGGCCATGTGATGCTCTGAACTAAACTTGCTGAGAGGGTAAGCTGGGGTCATCAGTACATTTGGTGTTCTACTGAGCCTAAGTAAAACATT
>JAWWES010000094.1:24044747-24073750 GCA_035583135.1 Lophotriccus pileatus | reverse complement strand
CAACTCAGTGTTAGACCTTACACTTCCAAGTAAACAGGAATGCAAAAGGAAACCAGATACTCTACTGACATCCCATTTTAATCGTTGTTAGAGAGAACGTTTCTCAACTGTTTTGTATTTTTCCCTTTTTTTTTTTTTTTTTTAAACAGAAAACATCTCATCCAAAGATATTAAGGAGAAAATATGGAAAATCTTTGCTGAAAAACTAATGTTTCTCATGTAAAAGGATTTCAAAGGTTGGGTATTTTTATTGTTTCACCATTCCTTCACAACATTTTTGTGTGCAAAATAAAAAATTTATATCACTTTCCTAAAAGATCATAAAAGTAAGTAGAAGAAACAGAATTTCAGTCGTAGCTGACATTCAGAAGAAACTTTGAAAGAGAGGTCATAGTTTAACACCAGTCATCAATTAAGGACTTCACAGCCACTCACACACTTCCCTCTGGTAGGATGGGGGAGAGAATCAAAAGGGTAAAAGAAAAATCCTGGGCTGAAATAAAACCAGGCTAATAAATACAATATAATAACAAAAATAATAATAAAAAATGTGGTAACAAAGAAAACAGACAAAACAAAAGTAACAAAGAGAGAAATAAAACCCAAGAAAAACAAGCAATGCAAATGAAAAGCAGCACCAACCAGTCAATGACCAGCCAGTTCCCAAGCAGCAGCCCCTGGACAGCTTTCCCTGTAGTTTACACATTGAGCATGATGCCATATGGCCAGTTGGGTCAGGTGTCCTTCCTGTATTCTCTCCCAGCTTCTTGTGCACCACCAACCCTTTTTGGAAAGGCCGTGTGAGCAACTGAAAAGTCCTTGACTTACTGTAAACACTGCTTGGCAACAACTAGTTATCAACAAGTGTGTTATCAACATAGCACTATACCTGCTACTAGGAAGAAAATAATTCTATCCCAAACAAAACAGGACAGAAGGAACATTGACTTGTTTAATTTACTTGTTTTGCCATGGTTTTCTGCTTCCACTCTTTAAGGCAGACAGCTCCTCCCTATTTCACAGCCTGACTGTGAAACTTTATGAAGAAGTTATAAATGGAAAGAAAAAATTTATGCCACTTGTTCAAATTAGAACAGAATGTTCCTTCATTAAAACAGACTCATTGTTTGGACTGCTGTATATTACTGAGTTTACTGTTTAGAAAAATACATAAAATAATACAAAACAATGAAGAAGAACAGTAAGGGCTATTAAACTTGCAGAAGGTATTAGTCTTTCATTATCATCTCCTCTATAGTTGTGTTCTTTAGCTGTCACCAAATATTAATGAAATAACTCCCTGGTCTTGTTACAGTTAAAAAAAATAATCTCTTGGTGCTAATAGAGCTTTCTGCTCTATCCAGTAGAGTAGAATGAGATGCTAAGCTAATATAAAATAATAGAACACGATCTAATAGAATTAGTATCCTGATACTAATTATTCATCTTCTGAGAACAAAAGATAATTGTGCTGATGCTTCCCTGAAAGCTTACTTTTTCCTTTTGACAGGATGAGTTCAGAGGTGGAAATTATGTAGTAGGAGAAATCAGTTAAGATTAAAAGGAAAAAAGATTGGATGAATTAATTGACAGACTGGGATATATTCAAGGTTCCTGAGCAGAGATTTTATAACATTATTGCTAACTCCCAATGGACTGTGATGTTCCTTCTTGGTTTTGTGAGGTTTTAATTGAACATGGTTTAGATCTTATTAAAGGAATTTTCTCATTCTATTTTTTTTTTTTATTTTCCTCATTGTATAGTCTGGGTTAATTCATTGATTCAAAATAAATGAAAAGATAAACAAAAGTAAATGCACTGCTGAGCAAAACCAAAATTTTGCATGGTAGCTCTACAAAATGGTGTCAGATATCACAGTCCCAAATTCAGTGGACAGACATTTCTTGATTGGTATGGAGCTCACATAGTTCAATAGTGAGATTAATTCTGAAACTAGGTGTTTTAGCAACACTTGTAGGAAAGCAACAGACTAGGGAAGGGGGGCATTACCTTTTCTTTTTTTTTTTTGCATGTTTTAAGGCCAGCACACAACTCATTCAGATGGGAGAGAAAACAAACAAACAAACAAAATTTTCATTTCCGTGTAAATAAAATCATCCTTTATAGCCTCTAGTATTGTAAAGGAAGCTGTGGACACTTAATTTGAAATAATGTATTCATTAAAGCAGTCGTATATGTAGACTTGTTACTGTATATATTGGACATTATTTTTATTACAGGATTAGTTCAACAAAGGTAAAACAAATATACCATTATAAGTTTCACAAGCTATTCATACTTTCTACAAATGTTCTGATAGTCAGATTTTTATGAATTCATTTCACACAGTTTAATTACATCTTTCATTTTAATATTGTTCAGGTATCCAGTTTTTATTCGATCTCTCTCAGATAGACTTTGGTCCAGACAAAGGGAGGTGTGCTTATATTTCCAATGATTTCAATTACATCCATCATCTCTAATTCTCAAATTTTCCTTTTCTCACTAAATTTTAGATTCTATTCAAAATTATTAATACATTAAAAATTATTCAAGTTATGGAGTAAGGTTAAAGAAGTTTCAGTATGAATCCCTTCACAAACACTTCAGGTTTTTTGCACCTCAGCCCATATATTTATTGTGAAGTTAACAATAAACTTAACTTACCATCTGGATCCTTTTCACCTTTCTCCCTTCCTCTCTTCTGAGCAGATCCTTGGTTTTAACAAAAGCAGAATGCAGTGCTATTTCACTGTAACTAACTCTCAGTAATTTTCTGAGTTGCATTGTTCAAAATGCACTGTGAAAACATTTTATTTTCCTTCGTAATATAGCTCTTAGGAGAACAATTTAAAAGTCCCAGAAAGACATATACAAATGAAATGGCTGGAGAGTTACTCCTTTTGGAATTACAGCATGAAGTATGTAAGAATGCCCATTAACCTCAAGACCATGCCTTCTTAAATGTGTGTCTTTTGTGTGGGAAAAACAAGAAAATTAAACACCAAAGATTCCAAGTATTTTCTGTCACCTGGCAGCATCCTAGGTTGAAGAGAAAAAGGACAAGGCAGGAATTGAAGTATTTTAATAAACTTCTAATTCATTTGTGTGACAGTGGGAAGGATTTTATCTGAAGCTAATGGTTGAAATCTAGAAGTGCAGAGATGTAGTTTGCTGTGGTATTCCTCCTCATCAATTCACTCTTGGTTGGGAACCTGTGAGCACACATTAGTCAGGCAGTTTGGAAAACCACAGTGTGCTTCACTGTTGAGTAGGCTACTTAATGAACTCACACAGCTTTTTCCCAGACATAAATGGAGCACCATCTACTGTCACTGTCTAACAACCTGAAAATAAGTAAAGAACTATGCAGACCCTTCATAGCCTCTGTATTGCATGTTCTCTATAGCAGAATACTAAAAATCCCATGAAAACTAGGGTTTTTTTAGTGTTATGACTACATTTTTATCTCAACACCATAGATAAAGGGAGCCTCTAATCTACAGCTGACAGAAGAGTATAATTTTTCTGTGCTTTTGGATTATGCAGACAGTCCCTGATAATCACCATAAAATGGTAACAATTTCATTTATGAGCCTGAAATAGTGTGCTAGATATCTTTGCAGTTAATATATGATGTTATAAATATTAGTTGGGTTTATTCATCAAACTGTACCACACACATAGGTACTATGCTCAATCATATCCGTTGTATGCAATAAGGTTACTTGCAAGATCTGTGAATACCACTGTCAAAATCGTGTTTGTATATACAAATACTGGCAGGTTCTCTGGCACAATGTAAATAGACTTGAACTATCTATGTAACCTGAATATTCTCAGTGGGAATGGCCAATTCACAATTTTTTCTGAGGTTGGTAGCTTGGACTTGCTTTATTCATATTCTGTGTCTTTAGCTGCAAAGCTCTGTGAAGTTCTTCTGCAGTTCCCAAAGGGGTTAATTAAAATATTTGGTCTATTTAGCTTCATGTAAGTTTCATCATCTTGAGTTTTAGATTTAAATGAACCCAGAAACAGCTCTGTTTGTCCATGACTTTGATCTGAGGCCATCAGGGCCTGTATGAGTTTCTCCAGATTTGGCTGAGGGTCAGCTCCAAGCTGACTCAGTCAAGTTTATGAACCCAAGTCAAGTTTCAAGACTGTCATAGTGCTGTTTGTACACAAGTGATAATTGCAAGAAGAGTTATCAAAGTTGATGCTTAACAAAGGGAAATAATTTCTTCCACCATTCTGACACACATATAAATATAGACCTGAAATATATCTGAAAGGCAAAAGGGGAAAAAAGTAAAATGAAAGAAGCAGCAGTTCATCTCCTGGATCAGAAAAAACCAAATATACAATATATTCACAACGAAAATATCTGGCATATTTATTGTTGTTTGTCTAATGAGTTTATTAAGCTCCTGATGGAAAATTGCTGTATTAAAAGATACACTAAAAGTAGACATTACATAAATCATTTAACATAAGAATAATAATTAAATTATTATTTAATAATGAAATATCTTTTTATATTCTAATTTTCATATAATTTATATATTTATATTCTAATTTTTATATTCTAATTAATTGTAAACAATGCCACAAAATATAACATCACTAAAAAAAAAGAGAAAAAAAAAAGACACTTCATACTAAGTGTATGCATCCTTCCCCTGTCACCTTACACTGATCTAGAGGACAGCACAGTCTAAAACATATATTTGTGAGTTTTGATTTACAAGAAACTCCTGAGATCAAAACATGTAGGATTGAATCAGGGCAAGACTGGTTGTTTCCTCTGTACACATAAAATTAGGTGTCCTGCTTCATAGGTTGGTCAACACAGAAGGTCTGGAACACATATGTGAAGTGTGCTTAGCTATAAAAGATAAATTAAAACTGCATGTAGATAGAAGTTAGATAAAATTTTCTTATTCTTTGCTTTCCTTTTGGTTTTGGTTGTTTGGTTTTTGTTTGTTTGTTTGTTTGTTTTTCCCTTCTTCTTCTTCCTTTGGATTTTGGTAATTGGGATTTTTTCTTTCTGTGTAATCTTCCTCAAGTAGCAAAACACTATCTAGCCTCCAATCTCCTAGGAACAGCAGAGGTAGTCCCTTTGGCTCAGTTTCTCCCTGCACCCTGGGCTAGAAGCATTCACCTGTGTTGCAGAACAGCACTGTCTGCGGAAAATGCAGCAAAGTGAGCCCCAGGGGATTTGTGGCAGGCGTGTTTCCCTGTTTGCGTGGGAGTACATGCTGATAAAAGTGTCTGACCCACTCTGTGCATGTGGTTGGTCCAGAAACATCCAGAGATGCCTTCCAGAGCAGTCCTCTCTTTCTGTGACTCTGCTTGTAGAAAAGTAACACAGGAAACTGATTCAGGAGGAAGAATGGAAATACCGGTTCAATAGGAAATGCAACACCACTATCAGTATGAAGCTCTAGGCAGCCTCTTGATTCATCTCTACACTGAAGGATGATTCCAGGAACCCAAGTCTGTCAGTAGTTAAAAACAAACAAACAATACACACTGGTTATCAAAACCACTTCAAGAATAAAAATAAATAAATAAATAAATAAATAAATAAATAAATCGCAAGCTGTATATTATTTCCCAGTGATTCTCTCTGTGACTTTGAAGGAAGTGCACATTGACTGTTTTCTGATTATGACCTTCAAAATTAACTTAGTGTGAAAGGGAAACAAAGAATTATCTTTTCTCTCTCTTGTACATCCGAAAATGCAGCTGAATTACGGGAGAGATGACAGACACTGTGGCAGCTGGAGTTAAATGTGCCAGTAGAGTTTTGTCCTTTTAGATGGAAGGTCCCAGAGTCAATGACTGTCACTGGTATCCAGTGAAGGAAACAAAGTTTGTCCTCAGCAAATTGCTATTCATCTTGCAGGGAAGAGCACACTGTATCTGAGTGCAAAATCTGTAGAAGTTAGATGATGACATATATTGGATTGTGCTGCAATAAAATGTGTAAAAATGGCTTAAAGTATTCAAAGGAAGGTACTGTTATCTGACACTCAAGATGATGTTATTACTAAGCCTGACAGTATTGGAGCCCTTACACTATTGACTTTGATTATGCCTTACTAATGGCTTCTTCCTTTTCCATCTCACTGACAATAGCTTCATTTTCTTACCTATACCTTTTTATTGAGTCATTTAGAAAAAAGTCAAAGTCATATTCCACAGCTGAGAAATGGGAATTATTTTCCCTATCTGAAGAACTGATAAGTGTCATGTCTTCAAAAGAGATGTTCAGAAAAGCAAGACTTATTTCATTCTTCTTTTGCAGTTGTTAAGAGGAGCCACTCAATTCTGTTCTCCCAGACCACTGGCAGGCTCAGGAGCTCTGCTGTCTCAGACATAGCAGAGTGAAGTGTTGTTGAAATGGGTAAGAAGCTGTCAACAAGGCCACAGCTACTTAGAACTATTTATTCATTACTGCTCTTCTGCAAACAAAGATTGGTATTCCTTATTTTCTGTGAAAGGCATTATTGCATCATAGAATCATAGAATGGTTTGAGTTGGAAGAGACCTTAAAGATCATCTGTTCTAATCACCCTTCCATGGGCAGGGACACCTTCCACTAGACCCAATTCCTCAGAGCCCCATCTAACCTGGCCTTGAACACTTCCTGGGTTGGGACATCCACAACTTATCTGGGCAACCCATTCCAGTGCCTCACTACTCTCACAGTAAAGAATTTCTTCCTGGTATCTAATATAAACATACCCTCCTTCAGCTTAAGGCCATTCTGCCCCACCATGTCACTACATGTCCTTCTTTAAAGTCCCTCTCCAGTTTTCTTGTAGCCCTCTTCAGATAGTGAAAAGCCTGAAATAAGAAATAAGGTCTTGGGAAATAGCTGTTCTTTCTAAGGTTTTCCACTGATTCAGATCTGCAGAAAAGCACTTGCAAAAGAAGTTGGTACTTATTACTAGCAATTGAGAATATACTGCTTGATATATCCAGGCAGCTTTAGTAACAGAACAGTGACAGTCTGTTGCATTTGATAAAAAGTCCATTAAAGATGTAGTAAGAGCATGTGAATAAGGAATATTTGTGCTTTTGGAATGAAATCATCACGTTGGGTAGGTTTGATCATGAGATTCAGAGAGCATCAAGAAAAAGCCACTGCTGAAAGCATCCCAATGACCAAAATGTGTATTATACAGCTTCCAGAGCTGTCAGTTGAAAATGAGTCCTTGCACTTCAAATCACCAGAAAAGCCACAATGTAGTGAAAAAGATCACATTCCAGCTCACAACAGAGATGCCACTCCCTACCAAGAACATGAGATAGACTTTTAATAGTCTCATGGGAGACTATATATAATCCAAAAACATCACTGAGATGACAGATAAATACAAAGTAGACAGAGGAGGTATCCTATATGTCACATGGTATTTCAGTATTTCTAATGCTCTGGCAGTATCTTAGAAAACAGAATAGACAGTAAAAAGCAGGTTCTATCCTGTTCTGTCTCTTCTGTCCTACAGAAGAGATAAAAGGAGAGTAAAATAGGGAAATAATAAAATTAAGAACAGCAAATCAATGTATCAACCCAGTACAAAAGAGGTGGAAAAGGTCTGAATCTATGATAACAAATTGTTTTGGCTTGCCTTTGAAAAACATATAATGATGTAGCAAAAAATCAAAAGTATTCTAAAACATTCTGCAGCCAGAGAAAGAAAGTTAGAAAAGTGAACATATGGTTCACTGTCTGTAGCCAGACAGCTTTAGCTGCTCTGAAAAACTTAATTGTCTCTTGGATTCCATTAAAAGAGCTGGAAGAAAACTCAACAGTACAGAAAATATAACAATGAAAAGAATGTATCATAAAGAAAATAAATTTAAATTTCTTAGGAACCACAGTGACATAAATAAGAAATGTACATTTTTTAAGGATCATGTACTGGTGGATGACCAGACCTTACAAGATACAGCGAAAAACTGTAAGACTTATGTTCCTGAGATGAGTGTGAAAATAATTTTTTTAAAAACAAGACAGCAACACTAAAAGGAGAAATAAAACATTTAGCAATCCATCAGAAATTTGGAGTTGGCATCCAGCAGTCAGTTATGCAAACCATTGTGTGTGGAAAGCAGCTTCTCTCCATGGATCACAGCATTGCACCTGAACAAGGACCTCTTTAATTTCTTTTTACGTGGTATGTGAAGCAAAGCAATTGTCAACCATGTAGAGGCCATGTAATAAACTGATGTTTCTAATTGTGTGTGTTTATCCTCTAAAAATTAATTCTGGTATATGCATAACTGGATTTTAACCTACAATATGGGGTACAGGAAGGAGTTTACTGAATATTTCCTAGTGATGATTTTTATCTCTATTGAAAATTTTAAGTTATTTTCCTTTTCAGTAAATCATCAGAACATAATATCTGATTGACAATATTATATTGCCCAAGTTGTATTTGGAGACCAGATTCTCCAACTTTGTTCACAAGGTGAATAGGGTAACATGAAAATTAAGCAATCCTGAGCAAATTATTTGAGGCTTTACGAAATACAGAACTTCTGCTAAAGAGACTACAAGTAGTCTTCCTCCCACTTTATGTCTTGGACTGTCCAGGGACTTAACTGGTAATTTTTATAAATAATTGATCTTATATATAAAAGGAGGTGGGAAGGAATTTGCTCAGAAACATTGTAGACACAAGGCAACTGAAGGTGGCCTTAATTAAAAATGTGTGTTTTATCTGCTCAGCATTGCTTTAGTGCCACTTCACTGTACAAAAAACAAGCCAGTTTGCATTAACTCCTGTCAAATGTCCACAGGAAGAGTAAACTGTTTCCTTTTTAGTCCTGGGAGCAACTGAACTCCACCACCCCTGCCAGGGAGCAGCAAGTGTGGGGCAGCTTTGCAACCAGCTGGTAGCTGAGGAGGTCATGTCAGGAGAAGCTGGAGGCAAGAGTGGAAATAGTCACGGAGGGGAAGACAACAGTCTTGCTGTTGTACTTCTACAGTACAACAATTCAGGCATCTGGATGCATGCATGACTGAGAAATGGCAATCACCACCCTGCAACTCCTGGTGTGGCCACAGAACAGTCACACACTGTCTCTTCATGTTAAGAGCCTGAAAATGTGGTTATCAGTCTCCACAGAGAGTTGTAGCAACTGCTGTGTTGTTTTACAGGGACTCTGAGTATCCCTCAGAAGACTGTAGCACACTGCATACTAAGAGAAACATCTTGAGATGGCTGGTATGACACTGCAGACAGCTCCACTCTTTTTTTGGAGTTGGAGTATATTGTTTCTATAGGCCCTGCTGGAAATGGAGCATTATCTCAGGTTGTACCACTCTTACCTTAAGCCTTGTGAAGGTCCATAAGAGGAGCAAGAACTAGAAAAGGCAGATTCTGCATTTTTTTTCCCGTCTTCAAAGGGCCTCTCTAGAAAGGCAACTATGCAGAAAATTCATATAAGCACGTGGAAGTACATACCTAGCAGTGAAAAAATTCATAAGTCTCTGAAAGTTTCTCTGTGGGGAAGCAGGAAGAACTTGAACCACTGTCATAAAAAGGTTTCCCAGTGCTTCATCTGTCAGGAGCAGTCAGGGCAT
This sequence comes from Lophotriccus pileatus, assembly GCA_035583135.1. Classification (NCBI taxonomy): domain Eukaryota; kingdom Metazoa; phylum Chordata; class Aves; order Passeriformes; family Tyrannidae; genus Lophotriccus; species Lophotriccus pileatus. Next base: position 24,064,145 of record JAWWES010000094.1, on the reverse strand, counting down.
TTGCTAATAGAAGAATTTGTGCACAATGAAATTCAGCTGGAAACTTTTGCTCTGGAGAGTCAGCTGATATTCATTACTACATCAGAGCTTTTTTATTGAAAGGTAACTTGGAGATGTCATGCTGTTTTAAAACTGTAATTTCTATGTCAGTTTAAAATATTTTAACCAAATGGCTCTCAGTAAAAAAGTGGATCTGAATATTCTGTGTTACTTTATGTAATGGGTACTTACTGGCGTTTTTTGCAAACATTAGGAATATGAAAAATAACTTTTCTAGTTGAGCTTATCAGAGCTGTTTATAAAGACTCAGACATTCACATGCTAAATGGCTTTCATTGAGTATAAAAAAAATTACAGTAATATGTTTTTAAACATATAAATGTATGTTAGGAACAGAATAGTTACTTAGACATATTATATGCTCCAAAACACAGGTAATAACAACCAACAAGGAAATTATTTTAATGTAGTTCTAACTATTCTGATACGTGACCAGAAAGAATAAACCAATGGAATTATAACAGTAGTATATTCATAAGTTGTCATGCTTTGTTTAATCATAGCTAAAACAAAGGAGAAAATATAAACAGGCACAGATGAGAGAAGTACTCAGGATGTGTTCAGTTGTAGACAGCAGCAATAAAATGTAAGTCTTGTAATGAAAAACAGTAATCCCTGTTAATATTAATTTAAATTGTTAATTTAAAGATATTGTTAAATTCAAACCTTAGAGTTTTAACAGATGAAAAATGGGAACATGCTGAAGTCTTTATTGCATTACCTGAGAACCAGAAGGTTTGAATTTTATTTTTTTTTTCTCTCCAAGAAAGTAAAGACGACTTGAAAATGGATTTCCCAATACTCTAAATTACTAGTCATCCTTCCATTACTTGGGGATAAATTGCATTTCAAGGAAATAACAAAATTATAAACTTGTTCAGAACCAGTATAAGTCCAGCATTTTTCTATTATGTTTTCACAATGATAAACACTGGGAGCCAGCACACCACTGTAAAAGAATCCATGTAAGTGTAAGCACTATTTGAAATACTAGTGTTAAAAATTCAGAGAAAGGTGAAATAAAGGTAGGCAATGGACAGATACATAAATTCTAAGAGTGATGTTAGTTCATTTTCTGAAAAGGCTGTATTGTTATGTAGAATATGAAGATACTATGCTATTCTGCCATAACTGATGGTCTAGGAAGAATAAATGAGAATAAATAAGACTATTCTCTAATTTTATGGGACTCTACTTGTTCTTACTTATTGGATAAGCATGAACGAAAAATTAAATACAGATGTTTGTGTACATGTGTGTCTGTTGATGTTGTTGAATAGAAAAATAATATTTCCATTGTAACTCTAACTTAGAAAGAATAGAACAGTTTCTTAACTGTGCAAAAATTCCTAATTTTCCCTTTTGCAAGCAGCCTTTTTGCCTGGGTAAAACCTATTGTGTTCTGCATGTTCATGGTGTTCCTCACACAGCAAAACCATCCTGTTTTGGTAAATAATTTAAATCAAAACTAATCTGATAAAGGCTCTGTAAATTAATAGTTCATTTCCTTAAAAAAAGAAAATCATCATTATTTTTTGTTTGTTTCAATCTCTTCATTTATTCCAAGTTTACCCTTGAGCTGAGGGTTCTGACTTCTGCTTAATTAACAACATCCTCTGTGGTATTCTTAATCTTAACTAGATTACATCTCAGAGACAAAATTTGTGAATCAACCTCTGCCAGCCTCCGTTACATCACTGAAGGATATTTCAGCCTCACATGCTGCAGGACGGTTATATGTAGCATATATTTTTTCTGCATAATATTGAGTGACTTAATGTTTTTGTTAGATTCTGCAGTTCATTTCAGTCCTTTTTCCCAACTACACATCATTGTGCGTGTCAGTAGGGAAGTTCTTCATTTTCCATATTTCTTCTCTTTCAGAAATCAACATGGGCTTAATAAAATAAGAAATGACTGGTGGAGTTAACTGTTTATTATCAGAGTTTAGGTTCAGATTGGGTTCATTGAAAGATGAACCCAAAAAACAAGGATTCAGATACACTGTTTTCCACCTGCAACATTTGGATCCTATTCCCACTGAAATGTGTTGAAGTTTTGCCATTGAGACGAGTTGGACAAAGATTTTCTAATATTCAAGAAAGCATTTGATTTGTTAGAAACCTTGTTTTTCTACAGGCAGAGATTTTGAATTGTTGTCCCTCCTGAAATGTAACCACTGTAATTATGGGGGATTTTCCTCATTTGTATATTACCTTTTTAAATAAGCTAAAACCTTACCTAACACTGTTTAGATTATTCTGCAGATTGAATATTTTTCCTTGTTGTTAAAATAGTTATGGAGGTGAAATCAAAGGGGGAATGTGAAGTTGTGTAACTATTCTAATACAGGCATTTTAGGTATATCTTATTTTCTGGAGGTTTTTTTCTTAAGGCCTTTGCTGTCTTGGTGCCATGGTTGGTGGAAAGCTGGTTTTATTGATTGCTTCTAGATCTAGCTAAGGTTCTTTGGAATCGACATCTTTCATTTAACTTCCTGAAAATTGTCATATGAGGTTTGCCCAGATGAGGCAGAGAAAACTCAGTAAATTTAAACTCTCTGATTTTTCATTTCATAATAAATTTCTTTTTGTTTCAAAATGAAAATACAGTGAAAAAGTTATGCAACACTACAGAGAGGCAGAATGTGTTTCTGAGTTAGAATGTTTTCTGGTTCAGAAATAAATGTATTTTTCGTTTTTCTGCCCAAAAAGTCACCCAGTATGTCATTGCTTCAAATTTTAATTTGAAATGGTTTGGTTAGTTTGGTTTTTTGTTTGTTTGTTTGGTTGGTTGTTGTTTTAGTTTGAAGCGCAGAACAGTCTGAAATTGCTCCTTCTTGATTTCTTTGTTGATGGCCACACACTAAAAGAAGTTATGTTCCTTTATAATAGATAATTTTAAAATACAAATAATTTTTCTAGTCTGTTACATAAGCAGTGTTAGTGTGCTTGTTCAGAGACACAAAGAGTAGGTTTTTGTTTTTCTCCTTTTAAGAACTTGTCAGACTATCAAGAGAATTGTGCTGTATACAGGAACCTGTGTTATTGTCATCTTTGTCATGGCCACTAAGGATAGATCTTTCCTCTTCTTTACCAAAAGTGAGCGGAAATCTGAATTATACTTTCATTATATTAGCTGAGAGATTGACTTTTTTGTACTGCTCAGAGTTCCAGCATTTCAGAGTATGATGGTCAGGAGCAAGGACAAAATAAAATATTGAGAAATTTTCTAATGAAAAATTTATCTGAGTAGAACCAAAAATGTTCAAATACTGTAGTTACTCCTTTTGTTAATACAAAAACTGAGGAGCAAATTGTACAGAATGAAGAGAGAACATTTCCACTGAATTTCACTGCGTTTGCTGGGATAGCACTTTTTCTATCAGCTCTGGGTTATTAAATGCAAATTACAAGCCCATTTGTTGCAATGATATTTTTCTATCTTCTCTGCAGGGGTTATTAGTGCTTCCATGTCAGTGGTAATTGTTGCATAGAACAGCACTAAGCAGGTTCTGGTGAAATGAACGATGGATAAATTGTGTGCATCCACAAAGAGCAGACAAGTACTAAGGGGAGCACCAGAGATGGTTTATGTTCCTTTAAGCTTGACTACCAGAAGTGCTCAGGCAGCAGAGTTTGACAAGGAAGGTCTCAGGTTTTACTCCTGATAGGCTCCCTTGCCATTTACAAACTGGCTGCTTTAAAGATGGTGGTGCTGCTTGCAGAGTATCAGGAGATGCTGCAGCTGAGAAGAGGAACAGCAGCATTTTCTGAACAAGCGACTGAGCTGTGGGAGAAAAAGACAGAACAGTCAAATACTGTGTGAAATGTATCATGTACGAACTTTGGAACATATGAAAGTATTTTTAAGAATAAAGAGTCGATGACAAAGGTCAGAAATAGGGCGAAAGATGCTTTCTTAGCCATGCTTTTCTTTGTTCCATCTCTAAATAAGCAATTCTTCTCCTCATAATCCTTTCATAATGAAAGTCTGAAATATACCTCTGCAGAAGTAATCTATAGAAAATATGCTTTAAAGGTACAACTTGTTACATAGTTTGACATCCAAATTACTGTATTTTCTCTGCTCATGTATTTTAAGCCTGTATGGATCAGAGAAGGATTGTGGCAGAGATAAAAGATGAATAAATGAACTGAAGGTAGTTCTTCTGGAAGATATTTAGTGTCGTCTGCTCTTATATCTGTAAACAGCTGTGGGTTATTTTCTGTATTTTACCATGGTGTCTTGTCAGATATGAGTGAGCTTGTGAGAGCTGAAAAGGTGTTAATGTGCTTCTTATACTTTGCATACCTTGTTTTTGCACAAACTGGGAAGTCACTAGCTTCTGAAGATCCTGGCAGTAAGGTCCACAGCTACCCTGAGGGTGGAAATAAACAAAATTAATACAGAAGAGAAAAATTGATCTAGAGAACAGTTTGGACTCTGACAGTTCATCCGGATTTGCTGAACAAATCTGGAGTTGTTTTGATATATGTGCTTTCCTTGTTGTTTTTCAAAGATTCAAGATGGCAGGTGAGGTCATTAAGAAAGGAAAATATCTGGCTTTCTGTTTTCTTAAAGGGTAAGTTTAGATCACAGTTCAGAGTGATATTGCTTCAGGTTAATGGATCTACTGTTTTGTTTTACAGACTCTTTGCTGTGACAGTCTCCCTGAGTCTCATTCAATAAGGAAGTTGCTGCTATCTAAATGTCCAATCGTTTTGGAGTTGTTTCTTTCACTCCATATTAAGGCCAGTCCAGCTAAGGACAAGGGTGCTAATACAGTGAAAAGGTCTGTGTAGCCACCCCTTCTACTTCAGCATTGCAGGAGAGTTCGGGTTGTTCTAAGCAACCTGATCTAGTTGAAGGTTTCCCTGTCTGTGGGGAAACTTTAGAGTCCCTTCCAAGCCAAACCATTCTGTGATTCTCTCCCCTGCATTTGGGCACTGACCAAATGAATTATTATATATTCCAGCTTTTTTCTCAAAGCTGGAATGAGTAACATGCTGCATCCTTCTTGACAGAAGATGAAGGTTGTAACGGCATTGCACTCATTTTCAACTGTATTAAAGAGAGAAGGCAAGACTTGCATGGTAAGAAGCAGACCAAGTCTGGCTACTCCCTTTTGGAGCGGAATTTAAACTCAAATAACGGAAATGTAGTATTTGATTGAATGAAAGGGGAGGATGGGTAAAGCGGTATTTAATCATCCCTGAGGACATCTACAGGATTTAGGAGATCCTTTCTTAGCAACCCGTATATAGATAAAAGGCTTAATCCCTTCTGCAGTCCTGAAAGGTAAATCTTTTCACTTTCCCCAGGTTCCTACCTGCTTTGGTGAAGGTGGCCAACCCTCAGCTCACCCACTGACTCTTAGAGAAATAAATATTTTAAGTGTTTATACAAACATGGTATAGTACCATGCCAGAGAAGCAATTAGCCTTCAGCAATAGCACTGTTTGCTTTAATATTTGAGTGGATAGTCTTCTAATACAACTATACCCATTTACTCTCAGGCACTCAGCTTCAGTCCCATTAATTTTAGTGTACTGTGACACTATAATTTATTCTTTCAAAGATTTACATGCATCTGCACTACCATTAGTTGTATTTGTTGTGCAATCAGCTTTAAACATTTATAAATACCACAGAGATGGCAAATAAAGTGCCAAGGAAAGTGGCTGATGTATGAAAGAGTATTTGTATCTGTCTGGAAAGATGCACAAAATTTCTTCAGGGAATATTTCAGCTCCCATAATATAACTGTTAAGGTTATCTTGGGATTTGAGGCTTATTCCTGATCTATATTGATTCTTTACAGTGCTCATAGTCCTTTAGGCATAAAAATTGATGTTGCCAGGAGAGTTGTAACTCATGTCCCTCTCTGCTGATGCTGCCATCTACATTCTGTATAAATTAAAGACACTAGGAGAGGATACCTACTTATCACCCTCTGAGACTTTCACTGAAGCTTCTCTGTGAGGAAAAAATGTTCTTCCTTTCCTAGGAGTGACAGCATCTTTTATTTTGTGATGCACAAAATACAAAAACTGGTATCTCAGTTGTCATGCATGAAAGTGCTAAATAACACAGTTGATCTCTCCCAAGTCTATGTAATTTTTTCAATTCTGTTTTGATTTTTTTTTGGGGAAATGGAAGGCAGGTGACACCACAAAGGTGATAGCAAATGACAGTCTTAGTGGTTTAGTAACTTAGGACTAACTCTACTAAGTTATCAATGCAGATGGAAGAGTCAGAACAGTGGCTTCCTAATTCAGATCTTAAAAAAATATATAAAATAAGAGCATACATCCTCCCAATCTTATCTTTCTTTCTTTCTTTCTTTTTTTTTTTATTAATACAAAAGTGGGTAAAAAGGGGAAAAATAAAATAAAATTAAATCAAGAAATCTTTAATATAAATAATAATGTGAACGCTTAGGAAATCATATAACTCTTAGCTTGTTTTCTTACACAGACTAGAAATTTTATTAGAATCTGGGTCCCCCATTCTTGTAAAAAACACAACTTTGATTCTGCTGGCCCCAGAAAAAGTTTTCAGCTCTTTTTTTTTCTTTTATTTTGCTGTGTACATCTGAATTTGTTCTTTTGTTATTTGATTGGCTCCATACTGAAATCTCAATGATGCAAATAAAGAAGAGGAAAATTAAGCACAAGTGATGTAGCATAAACACATTTTCAAATATTTGACAAATAAATGAGCTTTCAAGCTGTCTGCATAGGTACACAATTATATTTAATACAAAAGCAGTCTTGTGAAGTGTTTCAAATCTCAGGTTCTTGTTCACGCTCAGTTGTCTCTACAGGTAAATTTAAACTGCAACCAGTTCTATGCATTATTAAAATGATGAAAAATATGAACATTTTTTCATGTCTTAAAAAAACCCCATACACTCAGCTGCCTTCCTGTGCCGTTTAACACAACCTGGTTTGTGTTAAGGGGATTTCTTTTGACATACAAACATCAGGGACTGACACCTGTGACCCCACAGCACAAAGCTTCAGTGCATAACAAGGTTTTGCAGAAATATGGGCACCGGTAAATTTAGGCTTAGATCTTCTGCGTGACAAAAAGTGACAAATGTAATTGATGGATAACATAACATCAGGAATTGCTGTTCAGGCTTGGTCATACTTCCTAGCAGACTGGTATCCATGGGATTCTTACTATTGAGGGAAGGAGTATCAAGACCTGGCCTTGTTTCCACTGCAGAGCAACAATAATGGATTTGATTTTAATACTTAGAGGTGGGTAACCTAATGCTTGTAGGTTCTGATAACTTTCTAATTTACTGATAAAATTTTCTGATTGTAGTAACTAGTTATCCCGTTAAACAGAAGGTAAGCTCCATTCCTCAAATATGACTGTGAAATATTGTCTTGCACATTAATAGTCCAAGGAAAAGGTTCTGTTCTATGCTTTGAACCTGCACTTGCAGGCATGTTTAATCATAATTTTTCAGAAACAATTGTTTGAAATAAATAAAGCATTATGGACAGTCAAGTAGTGCCAATGCAGTTAATTCATGCTTAGAGAATTCAGCAAAACAAGGGCAATTTGAAGGTCATCTTCCCATTTGATCTCTTCATCTGATGATGTAAAGAACCCTAAGATTAACAAATTGTTGTTTAAAACATCTCAGTTTTGATAGATCATGTGTATAGCCTTTCACCTGGGTGCAGATTTATTAAACCTTATGCAGCTCAGAGATGTGCTTGGAGAGGGTCACAAAATGAGGATCAGACCCTGTTTTACAACTGAGAGACTGCAATGTCTTTGGGTCTTTTTTTTGCACAGTCCTACAGATATTCATACAGGTCTAAGAATCTTGTTTTGGGACAGAAACTGAAGGAAATGTGACTTTTGTTCACACTTTTTTATATTTGCATAATTTTCTTAGCATTTAACCACTGTAGATATAAAAACACACATACACAAAGTCTTACGAAATTGAGAAGATGAAAAAAAAAAACCAGTTTCACACTCATCAGATTTCTAACAAATAGCTTGATCCAGCAGACGTTTTCATTACTGTGACTTGGAGAATTACCCTAATGCAGATGTGTCCTTAAAGTGGTTTTTCTAAGTGGTCACAAAGATGAAGACCCAAAGCTTTGAGAAAACAATAATTAGTGTCAACAAATTTAATGTTATGGCATAAAGCTGAATGCTACATCAAGGCAGATGTCGCCAAAAGAAAAATATGACTAGCAACAAGAATAGAAGGAAAAAAGTGAAGAGGTAGAGTGCTTTCTTTAGGTTTTAATTGTTTGTTGAAGGGTTCTGTTCCATGCTGAGATACTGGATGAAAAAATTGCTAGATTGCTTCCAGTAGCCTCGTGAAACAGACCCTAAGAGATTATATCAATTTATCTTTTTAAAAAGAACACACAGAAAGAGGGAAAGAGAGGGGTTGTGGATCCTACATAGTATTGTTTTTCAGTTTTCAAAATGCACTCAGGTCTTGCAGCTTACAGGACTTAAAAATTTGCCAGTTGTGTGAAATTTTAAACCTATTTTAAGAGCTTTAACTTATCATAGAGGTTGCAAGAAAATTCAGGGATTTTCTTTTTTTTTCATTTAAATTAATAATTAATATATTTGATGCTAAATTTGCAGTATGGAATACCTGTGGTACAAACAGGAATATCTCTACAAAAATAAGCACTGATGTACATTATCTCTACTACTTATTACTTTGTATTCTATTCTTGTCATTTGGATGGTTCTCTTCAAATCAAATTTGCCTGTCTCAGAAATCATGCAGTTATAATAAGGGTTCAACAGTGAGTTCCCTGACAGAGAAAATCAGCACTGAGAAAAATGGGGCCAACCCATTTGATTGACACCATCTTATGTTTTATTTTTATGCCTCTGTTAATAGTCACATAATAACAAAAAGAGAAGGACTACTGTTTACAGTCAGTTCTCTACAGCTATCACTTCTTTTGGCAAGGAAGAGGATTTCAGGCTTCACGTAATGTCCAAAAAATTTCCTTCAATGAAATAGCACCAGCATCACAAAATGTCAGTTTATACTTTCTCCTTCCTTGGCTTCCTTCCAGTCAAGCTCATCTAAAATACCCTGCCAAATGCAGGGTATTTCATGTAATATATCATGTAATTCTCTAATATGCATTTCCTCATGAAAGATGCAGTAGTACATCCGCTCTTATACTACTTAAAGATATGTTGATAGAATTTTAAAAAGGTTTATATTGTTCTGAAATATTTTGGGATTTAAAATAGTGGGAGAATTAAATTCTTATGTGTTGTGGGTTAATGCAGGTGCACTGAATATGACAGCAAGAAAATATTAAACTTACTCAAAACAAAAAAGAGATCTGCCATTCTCTGAAATTTGGAAGTAATATAGAGCAGACTGTCTTCATCACAATAAAATTGATGTATCCCAGAGAAATAACCTTGTCCTGAGTATATTTAATGGCACTGTTTACCACTTTGCTATTTTTAAATTTAAAGACACTCAGCTACATGAGGAGGAGCACCCTCAAAAGAAAACACAGGACACAGGACTAGACTGAAATTTCTTAGTCTTTCCAACTAGATATTGATCTCCATAAGGTCGACACCCTTTATAGATGAAGGAAATCTTAGTTATTATCCATGTATTTGTTTGTCTGAGTCTATTTGTCTGGCAGTGTAGTCTTCTAACAAAGGAAACAGTGTGGATACTGGCCTAGCCCAGGTGGAAAGGACACTGTCATGGGCTCTCCATTGTTAAATTGGGGCTAGCCAGGAAGAGCTTTGCTGGTCTGGAAAACAATAAAAATTCCATTCCAGGGAACCATTATCGCCCTCCTCGACCTGGAGCAGGGTAGAATCAGGAGTGGTGACTCTGCAATAGCTGCTCTGAGATCATCTCTCTACCTGGGTACTGCTCTGAGTCTGAGCTTGCAGAGCTCTGTAAATAGTCTTTCTACCTAGAATTTTCCTAGTCTGAGTTTGCTGCTGATAGAAAATCTAAGCTCCTTGTTACTTTCAGCTGGGAGCACAGATCAGGGGATGCTCTCTCTTGGAAGCTGCCTTGTGGCCATGATTGTGGCTGGAGTACTGAAATGTCTCTGTCAAAAAGACTTGAGGCTGGACCTGCACTCATGCCTGCAAGCTTCATGGATGACTTGAAGGAATCTGAGAGGAGCTGGACTGCAGGCAGCCAGGTCCTTTAGGCATGTGAATCTTTGCATCCAAGAGATGAAGATATAACCTGCTAAATAAGGCACTTCCCATAATGCAGTTCATATGATGCTATCAGTCCCAGATAAAGGCAGTAATAATAATATCCTGGTTTTCATTCCTCCAAGCAAAAGGGTTGATATTTATTTTGTCATAAACCATTTTCCATTGGTTTATGAAAGCAAGGCATTTTTTACAGCTGAAGTGCAGTCATTTTAATGCACATTTGATAGTTGTGTCAAACAAAAATTACTCATTATTCTAGTCAATATTCTTATTTCACTACCCACTGAACATAATATAATTTAGCTTAACAGCATTTCCAACTACTGAATCCACATTGGTAGCAGAATCCAAGTAGCAGAAACTGTCTGAAGGCTGGAGACAGTTTTTCTCATTCATTCATTCATTCATTCATGTATGTTTATTTTTCATTTTGTTTTACCTTTCCTGTATGTGAGTCGTTAAACATTGTAGTCATTCAGCTTCAAAATGTACCACTGTAACATTTCTTGCTTTCTTGCCATGAGGAGCCAGCACAAAAGAGTATTTCTGCCCTACTTATTACACTTAAGAGCTGCAAAAGTTGGGCTGATTGGGTAAAAAGTTATGACTTTTGGCCTGTTCAATATTTTAGTAGATATCAGGCTCATTTACTGTTGTAGTTAGGCCTCATTAGGGTCACATACACGCACTGCCATCATACAAATAAAAGTGTCAGTTCTTCTTTACACAGAAACTAAAATTCTCAGGCAAGAAAAAATTGCCACAGTTGAGACTTTTAAAATATACCAAACTTGTGAGAGCTGACAACGCTGCAGCTACCTTACAGCAGGAAAGCAAGATCCTGTGTTTGAAATGACTGTAACATTACACCTGAAAAATGGAGTACAGGCATCCTTTCACAAAGCCTCTTGTAAAAGCTCCCTTTACGGAGAGGGGTAAAGAGATCCTCTGCATACTGCTGTAGATTTAGTGGGAGCACTGCTGACTGTAAAAGTTCCAGAATATGTTATGTTCTTCATCTCATCCATATTGTTTCATACACAAATTACATGTTTAATGATTTATGTCCATGCCCCTACTCACAGACAGTTTGGTAGTGATAACGTAGCCACTTAAAAGTCTAGCTGTTGTAACAACTCAATGTTAGTTATCCACCACATCCAGTTTTCCCTTTCACATGTGTGATACAGACGGGTTTTCATATGCAAAAAGATGCCTGTATGTATAAAAGGTTCAAGCCAGTTTTTAGAGGATATACATTTTTTTTGGCATTGTCTTCGAAGTACTGTATGGGAGAGACATTGCAAATAAATGCTCAGTAGTAAATGTCAAATAAATGTTAGTATGTAATATAGGTGGCAGTGTCCTGGCACCTTGATATAATGAAGGTGCTTCTCTGCTTAATCCAGTTCTGACCTGGGCAGACACAGCAAAGTGGGCAGAAGGAGTTTGCTTTCTGAGCTACTCCATGCTCTTGTCATCATACCAGGAGCAGCAGCTGCTGCACATGGTTGTAATTTGAATGCTTAATGAGCGATCACTGGGATTGAACACACAGGAACAACTAGAATGGACAACCATTACAACTATCCAGGTTTTCGGTGGGAATAGCACACCATTTCATTATTCCATGAGAAAACTCCCAAGCATAACATTACACAGGTGTGAGTTACAGGATGTGAAGGTGTAACTGTAGGTTTCCTAGGAAAAGAGTATCACCCTTCAGAGGGAGTTTTAGAGTAATGTTTGGGCAAACTTATAGCAATCTCCCTTTAGCAAAATGCAAATAAACAGTCAAAACCAGACATTCACTAATGCCTCCTTCCACTCTTGCTGCCCTTAGTTCCCTGTATGATGATGACAGCAGACATCTCCCTCACTGGAGACAAGTATTCCAGCCAGACAGCTCCTGTGCATCTGGCTTGAAACTGCTGTGTTACCCTCACTACCGTGGGTAAGCAGCAGCCAAAATCAGAGATGACCATCTCAATCAACACCTTTTGCTCATCCTGCCAGGGTGGCCAGGTGCCCAAATGACAGGCAGTGGCATGGAAGTCAGCAAATATGCAAAATGTGCTGATCCATATTGTGTCCCAGACTGAGTCTTGTAAGTTCTGAGCTTTGGCAAACTCACATTTCTTTAAGCAAGACACTGCATTTGAATTAAGTATGCAGAGAAGGTGTTTTATTTGCATAAAACACCAGGTTTTAATTTTTTGTTTTGACCTGCACAATCACTATGTTTACTTCCTCTTGGAAACCTGGAGGGAAAATTAGTGTCTCAAATACTGTTCTGGTAATTTGGTAGTTGCTGATTTTTTATGAAGATATCTTTTGTGACACCAGAAAACGCCCTTTGTGATCATTCACTTTATATTTGCTGTCAGCAAGGCAAAGTTCAGTTTTTACGTGAAGGTATTTTATAGAAGGGTATCCAAGGTCTGACTCCTACATGTAGCTTCAGACATACTGCTTTTTCCACACAGCTGATTGAAATAAATTGTAAAGGTTATCAAGTTATCCTACTGTAATGATTGCCAAGTTTTTTCTAATGTGCGTGTGGCCAGGTTTAATTAATGGTTTGGGATGAGTCTGCAGATGCACCAAAAGCTTTTTTTCCTGATCCCACCAAGTGTGTTGCAAAATCCTATGTCATAGACCTGAATGTCTCTTATTATTGGGAAAACTAGGAAGACCTCAAAAATGTTATTTTAGGAGAAAGATCGTAATCTATTTCATTTTTGCCATTCTTTCAGATCAGTTTCAATTGCATGTGTTATTTAAATATATAAGTCAGGGACTTCAGTGGAAGGGGGGGCTCTTCTCAGAAAAGGATAATTATTTGTCATGCAATTCAGCCAGTCAGTGGCCCAGTGACTCCCTTTTGTACCTTGTCTAGCCGACATGCCTCTCAATCCTCTGTACCTAAAAAATGCTTGTGAATAGCCTTTTGAATTTCCCTTTGTTGCTGTCATTCCTACAAAAAACAGTACAATCACTTATCCTTTTGAGACTGGACTGAGAAAGCAATGACCTGCTAAGTCCTCTGGTAGTTTCAGTGGGGCATCAATGTTCAAGGGTGAGAGCACTTGAAGGAGAAACTTTCTTGGCTCTTGCTAAGGCTGGTGCCTGAGTGATTTGAAACTGAGTCTGTATTTACCCACCTCATGAGAGTTACCTTTACTTAACAACTTTTTTTTCCACCTTCAGCTCTTATGTCTTTGCCATCATTATAGAAGACAAGAAAAATATTTGGATATATTAATTCTCACAGCAGAGAGCAATAAAGAGAGATTTTAAAGTACATTTTTATACATTTTCATTCTAAACACCGGTTCTTTATTCCAGTTGCAGTTTTCTCATTTATTGTTAGTTCATAACATACTGGTCATCGCATCCTTTCAACAATTTTATATAAGAAAAATATTATTCATTAAAAAAAAGCCTTGGGTATGATAGTCTTGATAATAGCTGTATTAAAGTGAAATAGGGGAACATAAAAATCTGTAGCAAGTGTAAAGAGGAGAAATCACTGGAAAAAAAACCCTACACATTGCTTGTAAATGACCATTGAATACCACAAAATTGTACTCAGTTTTGATTACAACCAGTATGTATATTATGCTTGCTGGAGGGTAACCTCCAGGTGTTCTTGAAGCAGAAGCAAAGAGAAGCAAGTGCAACATTTAGCAAACTGAATATTATTTAATTTAATTACAGCAGATACTAAAATTGAACCATATACAAAGCAGGTAACTGGATTTTTCAGATATAAGTAATTGGATTTAACAACGTTAAAGCCATTAATCAGAAGTCATGGACAATTTTCAATTTATATATTTATAAAATAATGTCTCATTAGAGTCTTATTGCTAATAATGCTGTCTGTAATGAATGCCACTTTTTATCTGATGATAAAAAGGTGGAGAGGTGGGATATTACAATGAATTACAAGAAACTTGTTGAAAGAAACCTGACCATTTTCTTTATTTATGCTAGAGCTATGCAGGTAGTAATTCAATGTTCTCTGCCCATTTACTTTTACAAGAAGAATGTGACATGCTTTCTGAAGTTAACTTTTTGACAACAAACATCACTAGGTAATACAATGCAAAATAAAAATTTAGTGCAAAGAACTGAAGATTCCTATTCTTGATCCATCAATTGGAAAGAAAAAAAAAGAAAAAAGTACTTATTTTTGAAAAAGAGGCTGTTCCCGAAATTGTAGTTTGAATAGTATATTGTTTGTGCAATAATAAGGGATAAAGGAAAATGTCCGTGTTGCTGATAGACCTGCAAGAATCCCTGCCTGACAAGAGAGGACTTCCATGGACATTCCCTTCCTTGACTGGCTATCCTATATACTCAGTGATGAAATCACTGTAAAAAAGTTACTTTCCTCATTTTATCATTCTCTGCTGTTTATCCTACTTATTATATTCATGAGAAGGAAGTAACTCTCTGGCTATGTCTACTATCTTGTATCTGTTCTTTGTTGTGGATGATTTTCACTATCTTAATTTCTGTTCCTTGGAGCTGTAAACTCCGCATCATCAAGAAGGATCTTGCAAACAAATGCATGGGGTTTGAAACACACAAAGCTGAATGGAAAAGGGGAGGACACAGAGACTGGATAGCTTGTTCAAATCTCACAGTATCATGACTGTTTAACTACGTTTTTTTGAGAAAAATCCCTTTGAATGTTAAACCAAAGTATAATTTAATAATATTTAAGCCTGCAATGACTGAAAAGAAATTAAAGGATCGATGCAGGATATCTTTTAAAACTACTGTTTTAGAAGCATTCATCTTAAATGATAGCAGACAGGTTAAGTTTCTGTAACAGAAGAATGAGATAAAATAAGACACACTGAGACACAAAATATTGAATCTTCCTCCAAGCTTTTTTTCATTGCATCTTAAGGAAGGCAAAGCTATTGTACTTCTTTATGCATTGCACACCATGTAACTAATCACCCAGGATATTTTTTGGACATTCTAATCTCTGTTTTACTGGAACTGTGTTAGTATTTCTGTGCTAATTTAATCAGTACATTTACGCTATGAAATAGAGCAGGTATGGATATCTCTTAACTGGCTTCTACTGAGCTACTTTGAAAGTTTGAAGCAGGTATGTAGGTGTCAAAGGTCACTGGGCACTGACTGTCAGTGTTTCTACTTCACTCAGGGAACTGTATATCATGCTGTGTGAGGTGCTCATAATATATCCATTAACTTCTTGAAAGCCTGACATGCATACAAATATATAAACAGATTATACACGTATATATGCATGTGTATAAAGGTGTGTGTAAGTGAAATATGTCCTACAGAGAAATTTTGTATTGCTGAAATGCAGGTATCCTAGATGTTCCATGTAGGATTTCTCCTGCATGCTGTCTTTTTGCTATCTCTGGCAAAGTGAGACAAATTAGCTAGCAAATGCCATTCAGATTTGAAGAACCACAGAAGCATTTTCAGGTGTTTTGGCCATTCTCAGAATTGGACAGTAGAAGTTGCAAAGCTCACTGACAGCCAAGTTTTTAAAATAAAATCTAACATCTTATAGAAAAATCTGATGTTATCAGAATTTATTTCTGTGAGATCTACTGAACATATAGAGGGACTGTATACTCAAAGCCTGTCATTCCTTCTGAAAATACTGCTGTTAATGTGTTTATGCGATATTTTTCTTTCAGAATTTTTCTTTCACTTTCAAAATGCATTACATTGACCCACTTTGCCAACATATATCAGTGTATTATGTATGCAGTGATAGTGATGTCTCAGAAGCATTAATTTTATGCATATGCTGTCTATAGACAACTGATACCTGAATAGCAAATCTAAAGCATTCTTCAATTTCATATATGTCTAATTCCTGTATGTATGTTACTGATACACTACATGATACAAGCCCATCTCTTTCTGGTACAAAGGAGGGCAACTCTATAGTCCTTAAATCAATGGTGCTCTTAATGTGGGGCTCGTATCTTTGGGTCTTAATACTATGGTTTGGTCCATACCCTAGAAAAGAAGTTAGAAATGGCTTAGTCCACCTGAAGGTTTAACTAACTCCAGTATCCATAACCCGAAGTCACATTTTGTTAGAATAACACTCAGATGGCACTGGGGACCATTGCAAACTTAAGGGTTGTGAGTTTTTAAAGCAAAACTGATATTGAATGATGTGAAACAGAAAACAGGCACAAGTGCATCTCAGTTTTATTTCCCATACATTTAGCTCATTAACTGAAAAGAACTTTATGAAAAACACACATAAGCAGTTTTCACATATCATTGTGCTATGAATATAGATTGCAATTTCAAATCATTCTAGCAGCCTGCTGATTTTTTTTAAGATCCCTCCAGGACTGTATAATGTTAATCCATCTGGGTACAGGGAAAAAAGAAAGTCAATAAAGATGACGCAGAAAAGTGGAAATTACACCTTCCTATGTTAGCAACAACTTACCCCCTAAGAAGAGCTTATTTTCAGCAGTTTTTGCTAGGAACTTTGACAAGGATGGAAGGGACCCAATTACAATCACCAGAGGACATCTGCTAGTTAGTTTTGCAGAAGACAGATGCAGAATTTCTGCATGCTTCAGGTGCCTTCAATTGCCCTTTTATGCTTCTTACCTATTTCATAAGTAGAATTGCAGCTGTTGAATACACTCACAATCTGTCTGCTGACCCAGGGTGCGTGAGGAGCAGAGAATGAGAAACTCCACCTGGCTTTCTGCTAGCACATCCTGGCTTGGTCTGCAGCAAAATCTATTACATGCTCATCATACAGAGCTCATGGAGAAATCCTGGACTAATCCTGAATAGAGTTTTGTGCCATGAATACTTTAGGGGACAAACTGAGTGGCCCAAATATCTTCCAGTAAAAATGAATTTTAAAAAAATTCACACTGAAGAAGGAATTGAAAGCATCTGATTATGGTCCCTGTCTGTAAACAGGGGAAGAAATACTTTCCTGCCTTCTGCTTTACTTAGGAACTCAGGTTAACCACGAGTTTTGTATCAGAATCTGCAAATGACAATGCTGACCAGATAATTGGTCCTTGATCTTTAGTGGGACATTAGCTGCAGTCACTGGGAACCTCCCAGTGACTTTCACAGGAGAAATTGATTTGTGTTCTGATGCAAAAAGTTGTGAAACAGAAAATGAACAAGTACGTCTTCAAAGTTTGTTCCCCCTACCTTTAGCTCATTAACTGTGAAGGTGCAGAGCACAGATGGGTTGGGCATTAGTCAAATACAAGGAGAGAGGAGACCTCCGGGTTCAGTCTTGGAGCTACGTGGGCACTTTTGGGATACTCATGGCACTGAGATCCACTCTTAGCACTGAGGGCATTTGGCTCTAGGAAACTGTAACTCCTGTTCCCACTGCTCAAGGATCCCCAAACAGTCAGCTGGTCTGGTCACAGCACTGACTGAATGGTCTCCTGCATCTCAGCTTGTCTGGCTGACCTCAGTTAGTAAGGCAGCCTGGGAACAAATGCCTTCCCTCCCCTGCAAACTGTTTTTCGGAGCACCATGATGTCTAACTGTTAACATGGTGTCAGGAGGACTGCTCCTTTGCACATCCCAAACACAGTCTTCGAAGTGAGATTTTTCCAGAACAACTACCTGGGCACTGCAGAGGGCTGAGAGCTGCTGGAGACAAGACTATCAGCCCTAGCCCCACTTCTCTGGGAATGGGGACAGGCAAGACCAGGAGAGGGCATCTGCCTGTGGGTGGTGGGCAGGATTGGGCCTGGAGTGGCTGATCAGGTAGGACACCAACACCACAACCTGAGGGAAAGCAGATCCAGGAATGAGGGTCAGCCGATAGCATTTACACAGCCATTAGTTACTTTGATCAGCAAAAGACAAAATAATTAAGAGAATAACTTAAAAAGGAAAGGAAACAGAAAACCAGGTGAAACTGAAGCATTAAAAAAAAAGGTAAATACAGTACTTGTTTAGTTTTCTGTCTATATGTGAATGAGTTGAATACAAATTTGGCAAAATAGCTTTCTTGATGCCTCAAGGAAAGATTTCTTCTCTTGATGGAGCCTGACTGAAGATTTTAAAGAAATTATTTTTCAGAACAACATGTTTTTGTGATCTGCTCAAAAGAGGATTTTCTTTTCCTATCACAGAGTTGCCAGAGACATATTTTCCTCTTTAAATATGATTAAGAACTCTTTTCCAAAAATGAATCCCTTTAAAGTTAAAATACCTAACCCTGCAATATGAGGCAGATGGGGATTTCCACTGAGCATGGATTGCTGGTGAGTGTGGGTAACCACATGGTCACCCTTGATTATTCTCCTGTACAAATGAGTGGAAAGGGCCAGTGATGGTGCTTTGTGCCATCCAGGTTCACTGAGCTAGAAGAGAGAGGACAATAAGTAAGAGAAATCTTGAGAGTATGTTTTAGCTATTTGTCCTTGAGAGATACAACATAAACTCTGCCACCCAGATTGTGGTTCTTTCACTGAGTTGATCCCAGGGTAAGAAATAAATTTAGATATGACAGTGCAGTGTAGTATTTAGTTAGTAGTGAATTAGTTTTTAACATAGTGTTTTTTATGTAGCTTTACCTTTGGATACTGTAATATTATCACAATGATGACTAAAAATGGAGAAATGGTTGAGGTGGGGCAAGCACTCCTGTACTGATAGTTCCATTCCACCTGAACATGACTACTTAAACAATTAATTCAGAAGTCACCATAAACCTAAAAGTTCTTTGTTTTTGTAAGTACCACCAGGCACAAGTTGATAAATAGCACACTCCTTTCATGAAGAGCTTTGGATCATTTCAGTCAGGTACTGAAAAACAGAAAATTGCTGTTAGATAACTAGAAAGAAGTTTCAGTCTTTGTCAAGAACAGAAATTATGATAACCATGATATCTCTGTTGATATATTTTTGCTTAGGCTGAATTCCTGTGTAGTCTCTCTATGGTCTTAAGTGCCTCAGGAGCAACCATTTCATTACTTTTCGTATTTATACTTCTTATATACTTATATATACTGAGCCCCCGGTGGCCTAGTGGTTAAGACGCAGGGCTGGTACCCTTGAGACCGCAGGTTCGATTCCCGGTCAGGGAGC
>JAWWES010000094.1:24016046-24043631 GCA_035583135.1 Lophotriccus pileatus | reverse complement strand
GCAGGCTCGAAGGCCTTATCTGCATATGCGGGTAAAGACCTTCCCCGGCTCTTCGTTCGCGAAGGTGGGCCATTACTTATATATACTGCTTATATACTTCATATATACTTCTTATATACACTACTCATAAATCATCCTGGTCCATTACCTGTTGTGTTCCTACCCAGCGCTGTTCTGACCTGCTGGGTGGGGCTGTTACCAGTGTACAGGAAGAATTGCTGAGTGTCTTTCAGTAAATGGAGTTAACAACACTTCACAGTGACCTGAGTGTCATGCGTTGATGTGGAAGCTGAGAAGCACATGGTATTTGATAACTGCTGCATCTGTGGAGGAATGTGATGGTGAACTGGGAAGGGGAATTCCAGGTCCTGGGTTTTTAGCCCATTTCCTGGAGGAGAGATGCTCCCCCCCTGCCATGTGGCCCCAGAAGCCCGACATGGACTCACGCAGAGATCACCAGAGGAGAGATGAGCGAGAGAGAGTTTATTGTTCATGGATCACTTATATGTAGGTTTTGGAGGGATTATAAAATCACCAATTGGAAGTCACAGGGAGTCTACAGAACCACCAATAGCAGGAAAGGGTTAACATCCAATAGAAAGAGGTGGATAAAGGCCAATGAGGAGACTTCTGGATATCTCCCCAGGACATTCCCGCATAAAGATAGCAGTTGTTGAGAGGGGTCTTGGGAAGAAGACAGTGATTTAGCAAAAAAACTACAAAAAGCCATCTTGAAATGTTCAGTTAAACAACATTAGCTTCTCATATACTGCAGATCTACTGCAACAGAGGAAAATATTTAGGTTTTTTTTTCATAGTGTATGGTGTGTTGCTAAGTTAAGGAAGCCATTCTCTTGAAGATATGTGGTCTCCAGAGGGTCCTCCATAAAAGAGGATAGATCACTTCATGGAGAATATTTCTAGAAGTGACTCTTAAATGCAGTGAAAAGATTTAGCATTTAGCTGTTTCTAGTTGTCAGAAAGTGGGAGTATAGTGATGCAAAGGATAAGCTTTACTCTATCTCACATTCATAAAATCTTTTGCTCAATACAACCTGTGACTGGTAGTAGGTAATGGAGCAGGAGATCTGACTTAGGCAAACCTTATTCTCCTCTGGTAGTATGACCTGGGTTCCATGGGTGACAAGTATCAACAATAATCTATAGCACTTTTTTTCCTGTCTATGAATTTAACTTATATTTAGGTCTAAATTACTGCTTTTTCTTTTTATATACTTTGGCCGTTGTTTGTTATGCTAGTGAAAGGTATGTCAGTTCCTAATTTCAGAGAAGTATTTCAGACTTAGCCCTGAAATAGTAGTAGTAAGCTGAACAAGGGTTTTCAGAGGAATAGCCCCAAGGTGTGTTCAGCTGATCAGACTAGTCAGATTCACTGTTTTACCAACTGCTCTCATGCTCTTTCCAGAATGTGGACTAATTTTAGAGCTTAGAGATGAATTAGGAATTCACAGTGCATGCTTATCAGGTGCTGCTGACACGTGAATAATAAAGCAACACAGTCTGTATGAAAACAATTTTTGAAGATCACCTTGTGCTTGCAATATTAAAGTCTAAGATAAATAAGAGAATATATTCAGTGGCCTAATGACAAATTAGCCAAGCTGAGGCAATAGACATACTACTATAGAAGTGTTTTATTAGTATGAGTCTCAATACACATAATTTAGCAAAAAAATTATGTAATTCTGGCAGGTGATTCCATCTGGCTGCTCGAAGTGAAAGTTTCCCAATGCTGGACTTGGTTATTTGCAAATTATGCATGCATTTTGGGAGTCCACCAAGTGACTGTTCTGCAGAAGAGAAAGACATATTTTTTCTGAAAAAATGGTGCATGCCTTTTTGCAAGACAGCAAGTCTGTTTTAAAGTAAGATACTGTTCCAGGCGTTCCATACTGAGTTTTTTTATTCCCTGTCTTTTTTAAGTCAGAAGTCAACGATGGATTTCACAAAGCGTCCATCCCATATTGTTAGAGCTCAGATCTGAATATGGTCATGTTCAGGTTTGGTTCTGCCAGAATACACTGTATAGGTTTTTTTAAGCCGTACACAGAAACAACTGAAACCAAAGGGGGATTGAGAGAGAGTGTTACCCAAGTTTCTGATTCTCAAATTCTCGTTGTGTGCCTTATCATTAGAACACCCCTCTCATGAGAAAGGGAATCTTAACAAAAGTGTTAATCTCACTGGGATGAAAAGGTGAGTGTTTTGGGTTTTTTTGTAGAACCTATAGAAAAGCTACTAAATAAATAGCTTCTATTCCTAGCATTTTTTTCTCATTCTAATTGCCCATGGTTGTTTATTGTTCAGGATCCATGGTTATATATATATGAGTGAACCAGCAGCGAAAACTGAACTGTAATTTAGCAGATATGTACAGTATGAAAATTATGTTACTTGGGTCTTGTGCTCTTCCTTTCTACTAGAATGGCCATAAGAGCAGTTGTCATAAGTAGAGAAGAGAGGGATAGAATCCAATCCCCCAGAATCTAGTCCAGTAACAAAACTGAAATAAACTACTATAAACCTTACTAGAAAATTTGTTCCCAGATACTAAAGATACTGAGATTTCAACTACTGTAATTTTCAATATTATTTTGATTCAACTTCCATCACTGTTTTCTGATTCTCTTTCTATCCTGCAAAACTTTCCCCCTTCTGTGTATTTTTATAGTGGATGATTTCCCCCAGCATTAGATCATGCCTATTCCTAAAATATTTGCCTGAGAGCTTTTGCTTCTCCATTGGGAAGAGACATCAAAGAGTTATCATCTAATTGATTTTGTGTTTTGTCTTTTTCTTCCTTGAAAAATTAGGTCATCGCAACACAGGATAAGGAAAAAAAAGCATTTAAATTAAGACATAGCCTATAGCTTCACCAAGACCTATTCATAAATACTGTAAACATTTTATAATTTTTTTTCTCTTAAAAGACATTTACTTAATAGGAATCTTAGGGGTTTGTTTTTTGTTTTGTTTTGCTTTTTAACCTAAAGTGTCAAGAGATTTGAACATTGAAATACAGTGGCATAGATCACTGGAACACAGAGATTGAATAAATTGTCCAACTGAAATGGGAAGCTTTGAAACTCCCTCAAGATTTATGGTTCGGTAGACTCCATTCTTTCTGAGTTAAGGCTGAAAAACTAACAACTTAACTGCAAGCATATGGACTCCCTGTGCTGCCATTTCAAATGATGTTTAACTCGAATTAGCCAATCTCCGAAAACTGAGACAGGAAGATCTTCAGCTATCTTAATTCTTTTGTTGAATGTGGATCTATTTGATTTTATATTGCTATGTGAATAAATGGAGTTCAGTGTTCTGATAATTTTATAAATCTGTCAGTTACATTTCCCAGTGAAACCAAGTGGATTTCCACATAGAAAGGTGAATAGATTGTTACATGTAAGCAACACCTTCCAAATCCATAATCTTATAATGATTTTTTTTATTGTTAGTTATCAAATGTGCTTATGTTCACAGCAAAACTACTGCGAACAGATATAAGACTGTGCAGTGAAAATAGAAGAGGTGAAAAACAGCTGTGTGCAATGAAAAATGATACGTCAGGGGCAAGACAGTTCCATTAAAATATCATTTCTAGTAGAACAATCACCATGAATTTTATGAACTTGTACTGTAATTTCTTTCAGAATTGTTCTAGAAGGAAATTTTGAACCCTACTTTATGTTTTTGTAGTAAAACCCAAGCCCTTTCATCTTCAGTTAGTGGCCCTATTTTGTGTTCCTGATGATGCCACCTCCCTGGAAGTGTTCAATCCACGTTGGATGAGGCTTTGAGCAACCCAGGCTAGTGAAAGAGTACCTATCTGTGAAATGTCATCCAGTTGGAACAGATGTTCTTTAAGCTCCCTTCCACTTCATGAAACTTCATAGAGTCTATGAATAGAGAAATTTGACTAATTAATGCATTATCTGAAGTTTCACTCAGCTACTTGCAAGCCTTAATAAATTGGTTGGCAAACAATAAACCAAATGAATATTTCCAAATCTGTAACTTTAGTTGGTATATTTACACTGTGCAGATCAAAAATGCCAGACTTTAGAATATAAAATAACTAATTCCTGAGTAATAATGGATGTTTATTTAAATGCTGAGACTGGCACTGCTCTATGTCAGCTCTTCCTCAATAGCCTAGTAGTTCAGTAATATTTTCAAGGTGAATTAATTGTCCTGCTACTTTGCATGGAATTTTTAATCCCAACATACCCAGTCTCTGTTATCATTGCTGCTATGTAGCCAAGATGTACACTGAAATTCATTCCAGTATCTGGACTCCTCCCATGCAGGTGACTCCTTCATCCAGATTTCACACTCCAAAAGATAGATCCAGGTCTGACAGGAACCTTATGAAGTTCAGTGAAGACAAGTGCAACATCCTGCATAAGGGGAGGAACAACCCTGAGCACCAGTATACTGTGGGGGCCACTCAGATGGGAAGCAGCTAGGTGGAGAAGGGTGAAGGTGCCCTGGTGGACACCAAGATGAACATGAGCTGGCAATATGCTCCTGTGGAGAAGAAGGCTGATGGTATCCTGGACTGCATTAGAAGTGTTACCAGCCAGCCCAAGGCAGGTGATCCTGCCCCTCTACTCAGCCCTAGGGAGGCCCCAGCCAGAGTATTGTGTCCAGTCCTGAGCTCTTCAGGACACATAGGCAGATGGACATATAAAGTCTAGCGAAAGGCTGCAAGGGTGGTGAAAGGGCTAGAGTGTTTCTCATAGGAGGGAAGGCTGAGTGAGCTGTGACTGTTTAGCCTGGAGAACAGGCTCAGAGGGATTTTATCAATGCATAGAGTGAACATAATGGAGCCAGGTTGCCCTCAGGGGTACCCAGTGACAAAACAAAGGCAATCGGCACAAAGTGAAACACAGGAGGTTCCTTGTGGACATAAGGTGTATCAGGGTATGTGTGAGAGTGACAGAGCCATTACACAGGTTGCCAGTGAGGTGCTGGGGCCATCCTTGAAGATATTCAAAAGCCATCTGGGTATGGTCATGGGCAATTGTCTTTAGGTAGCCCTATTTAAACAAAAGATTTGAACAAGTTTTCTTTCAGATTTACCTTCCAGCTCCAGCTATTCATTGATTCTGTGAAAGCAGAAAGGTTAGTTGACAGTCTAGTTTCTAAGCTCTGCTTTCTGTTTTCATATATCTCAATTGCCTATAATAGGAGCTTAGATACCCACATGTAGAAACATAAATAGAGGTATAGTCTTAAACTGTATGAAACCCAGGTTATCTTGTTTTAACATAAAGTGTAGCATGAGTATCTAATTTATTTGTTAAGGGATGTGATTTGAGCCACTTAGCTTTTCTGCAGCTCTTACATAATTTTCTCTAGTCCGTTGAAATTCTTCCAGTTCTTCCTAAGAAATGCAGTAGAACTTTAAATTCGCATTTATAATCTCCATGTAATCTCAGGAAATTATTCTAGAGAAAGACCTCCCAAGTGATACTTCTCTATCTCTAGAAAACACATCTCCTTCTTTCAAATCTGTGGCAAAGGTAATAATTTCTAGCCAGTTTCTGTATTGCACTGCTCAGGACTGTGTAAGACAAGGTTATGCTCCTTTGTATATGGTATATGTATATGAATATTGTCCTCACTTTATTTTTGTTTTTAGTTTTCTACCTGTATTCTAGACATTTATTTCAAAATCATACATTTCATTAAAGAAAAGTTTTGAGTCCAAATGATTCAGAAATAAGTTGAATTCCTTAAAGATTTAATATTAAGGAATCAATAGCAAAAATAAAAGAATTCTTAAAAAGCCAGTATTAAAACATTGTAATTACATGACTTTCACTGCGGCCTGATTGCTGCCTTTGAATGCTTGGGATTGACTATTTTAGCTCTGAAGATTTACAGGGGTTTGATCACAAAAAAAATGTGTATAAAATAATGTCTGAACAAAAATATTAATTGGTAGAGGGCAAGAGACAGTGGTACTTCTGCAGGCACTTAGGTTAAGAACTTCAAGCAGAAATTTTGTATGAGAAAAGGCAAATGTTTGAGAGTCCTCACAATTTGTAAGTGTTGTGCAATTGTTAACCACCATCAGCAGTACATGAGATGTTTTGTGCATAAGTAGATATATCCAGAGATGCTGTAAAGGTAGATGATAACTTTTCCTGACATCTCTTTTTTTTTTTTCAGTCTCACTTTTTCGTACATACCTGAAGTCCTGACAACTTTGAAACCAGTAGTATGGTGTCTTTAATTCCTCCTTGCCTAGTTATTTACTATGTATTAGTGTATAAAAGTTTTGATAAAGAAAGCCTATCATATTTTATTCTGGTATGATGACTTTCAGATTTGGTAGATTTCTCATCAGCTCATTCTGCACACATCCTTTTCTTTGGTGGAGGGAGTGGAAATTGCCTGATTTGTATTGCAGTGTAAAATATGACACCACTGCAAATATTTTCATGAAGAAATAATAATTGTCATATCTTTAGTACTACACATGTGCCTCTTTTCAAAGTGGAGAACACCGGCAGAACTGACTCAGTTCCCCAAAACCGTGACCCAGAAACCGTGACCTGTTCAGGTCTGAGTGCAGAAAGCTAAAAACTTGTGTGGTTCTATCATGAACCACTTAGCTGCAAAATAGTGGCCCAAAATGTGGGAGAATAATAGCCATAAGAAAACATGTATATCATTAGAGCAACCTGTGTGTAGGGAGAGTAATTCTTGATTTGTTTGTTTTCCAACTATAGGTATGGCTTTCTCTTTTGATTTTAGCCTATTAAGAATGTAGTTCAGTGTCCCCTTCAGATCTGACAGGCTTCTCAGGCTTGGTTCAAACTGAAAGGCTTGTCATTTTAGAAATATTCAAGTAAACCTGGCCAAATCTGAGCAAATGTCAGATTTAGAAGCAGTCCTGTGAAAAACATAAAGTTTACAAGCTGGAGAAGGGGCAAAAACCTCCTTCTCAGCTACATAATATTAATTGTTATTTATAGCTGTAAGATATTAGAAAATAACGCTTGAATTAACAGGCATTATTTTAATTCACACTGTCTCTTTAATAATGAACTCTAACAGACAGAAAAAGGCATTCCAAAGCTGGAGCCCTTCGTTCTTGTAGTCAAGTCTGCTTTCATCACTTTTCCCTTGATGTTGGATTATAGAGCAAAGTTAAAAAAAGAAAAGTGAACCTCAAGCCAGATTTTTAAATCCAGAGATAGGCAACAAATTTAAGTGTCCTGATTCTGAAACGCTGAGCTTCTGCAAACTTGCATCTACTTTAAAGGGAGCTGCCAGGGGCTCAGCACCTGAAAATAAGATCAGTTATTGAGGCACTTCACTGAAGATTGATAATTCAGAGAGAGCAGATCCGTAACCACAGCATAGAATGATTGTTCCCCTTTGCAAGGAAAGAAAATTCTGAACTAAAAAACAGAGTCATATCCTTACTGTTAATAAGCAGTAAGTGAAGTATCCACAAGAGAAATCAAAGTATATCTATTTTACAAAACATGAACATTGACACCTTTGACACACGAAAAAAAAAAAAACAAACCAAAACATCCCCCCCCCCAAAAAAAGGCAAAACAAAACAAAACAAACAAAAAAATCCAAACCAAAACAAAACAAAAAACCAAACAAAACAAACAAAACAAAGGACAAAACACTGGAACAAAGGAGTGGGGTGGGAATTTTAGGGAACAGCATGGTTTGAAAAATCCCAAAATTGAACCCAGTGTGCAAGAAATCAGTCCACACAGAGTTGAGGTATGATTTATTTACTGTTTTGCACAGGAAGGAAGCTAAGTGGCAAATCCCCAGAGGCTAACAAAAGCGGGCATTCTTATATGGGGTTACAATTTTATGCTGTTAGCATATCTCACTTAAGTCATTACTTGGCTAAATTGCAATTGCCTCATCCATTCCTGCTTTGATTTAAAGGCAGATGTGTCCCAAGAAGTAACAACACATGCTCGGTGTGTAGTGGTCTTTTTGTGGTCAGGAGGCTAAGGGTGTGGTTTATACTATTATAATGAGCAAAGGTTGTTTTTTAGGCAAATCCTCACCACAAAGCTGGTCAAAGCTGGAAATGTTGACTCATCATGCAACATTCTGATTGAAAAGGATATTGTCTTTTTGGTTACCTCCCTTCAAGGATTTATGTCATCAGCTTTCTGTTTTGTACATTCCTGTGGTTCTTTCTTTCATTGCTTACCCACTTTTTTTCTTTAAGTTGTTATTTGGAATTTGGATACCATTATTCAACAATATAACCCCATTATTTTTTTCTCTCTCCCCACCCGCATTCAGATAGAAATTCTGCAGGTAGGTTCCATCCTGTCAAAAGCATGAACGTGGGATCAGGAGGTTCCATTAAAACTAACTTTCTCTCGGTCTCAGTTGTGTCCTCAAGCTGATTTTATTAGTACCATGACGTGCTTTGTCTGGGAAACTACAAATGTTGAAAAGAGGGAAATAAAAAAGAATTTCTAGCAGTTCTGTCAAGTTACATTGCTCTGACCCTTTATTTTCTTTTGAGCTCCAGCATGTATTTTTTATCAGATTTTTCCTCTTAATTTTTAGTCTTCTGCATCTCCACGGTACAAAGCTATCTCATGGTAAGAGCTGTGCTAGCACTCACATTAAAAACACTAATTTTCAAGGATTCGTTACTGAGCCGTGAAAATTTGCTCTAGGCAGACACGTGCCTCGAGGCAAGAAGAAGGATGCAGAAGGAGACTTGTGCACTCTCCAAAGCCATTTTATGGCACTGTTTCTTTCCCCCTAAATTTCCAACCTGAAAATTCCAGGAGTTTCTTCATTTTTGTGTCCTGATCTGCTGAAACTCTGCAGAGTTCTGTCCAGTTACTCCAGGAATTCAGAGGAGTTTTACATCCAGGAGCACCAGCCAGCTTAGAGAATCCCAACTGGGCCTTTCTCACTGCAAGGCACGCTGGTGTGCATTAAAACCACATGTCAAATCAGCGTAACTCTTCAGCCTCATGCTGCTTGAGGTAGCCCAGATGTCCATAGTGACCTGCCTTAAAGACCCTGATTTACATAAGTGAGCACATCAACAAATACACTTTTTCCCTCAGAAACTGGTTTATAAACTTGCTGGACTCCAAACAAACTTTGCTTGCAGACAGAAATTAGATTTGTGTATGTGTGAAAAGTTAACAGTCTGGGAAGTGTAAAACAGACAAATGTAAAAAAACCCAGACACTGCGAGACAAATGAAAATGATGAAAGTAGCTGATGAGAAATTCTTGACTTAACATCTCCCTGCCTTGTTATGATTGTCTAAGGCTGTGTTTTAATGCTCCTGGATCGAGTACTCTCAAATGTAGGGCAGTACTGAGCAAGAGCTTCTAGACAATCCTATGGGAGTTTTACAGGAGTTGAAGATCAGGTGGCTGTAGCAGTCAGTACCTTATAAAAATTACTTTTTTTAGGGTTAATTGTGGTGGGAGCTTTGTAAAAAGGTTGTATGGACGTGTCCTCTTTTTGGCTGGAATAGAGTTAATTTTTTTACTTGTAGCTAATGTAGTGCTATGTTTTGGATTCAATATGAGAATGATGTTTTGTATCAGTCCTTGCATTGATACAATAGCATGATGTAGAGTGAGACCATATGTGACCTGATAATTCACACTTGTATTGCTATTCACTCCACCAAGACTAGCAGGACTGGATTTATAAAAGAAAGAAAGAAAGAAGGAAAGGAAGAATCTAGAAATGTTTCCTGTAGAAGTGACATGGTGGGACAAGGTTCCTCTTTGAGGCGAAGTGAGCCGACACAGAAGTTAAGGCACTGGTTGTGACTGTTCTGCTTTTTTCAGAGCAGGGTAAAATACACAAATATGACTCTGGGTAGATAAAACCAAGAAAGAGTAGGCGAATCTGTGAGTCTCATTTACGTAGTGTCCAAACACAAGGACAGAAGGTACTAAGGGTACAAACAAACACTAGTAAGTTAACAACTAAAGAAGCTATTGAAAATGCTTGTTTACCTGACCTACTTAAGGTCAGACAGTGGCCTCTCAATGTTCCCCAGGTGCTAAATAAGGCAACATTGTCGCTGAAAGTGCTGGTTAACACAACATCCTCGTGGCCTGTAGGGAGAGCAGTCTTCTTCCTTGCAAATTACATCATAGAATCATACGTAACTAAGCTTACGTAACCATACGTAACACAGCCCTGATGTATAGATCTTTTATAGAAAGCATAGAAAATTGTGTTGTAAAGCATAGCTTGCAGGTATGTAGTACAACCTTTTTCTCAAAGCAGGGCTAACTTCAAAGTTAGGCCAAATTCCTAATGGCTTTTCTTCGGTAGCTTTGGAAATTTCAAAGGATGTTAATTCTACAGATTTTCTGTACCTACTGCAATTCTGAACCACCTTTACTGTGAACCACTCTTATTTTTCACTATGCCCACTTAAAATTGCTTTGCTTCTTCCCCAAAGCAAGAACTACCTTAGAAACAGATTATTCCAAGTCCCAAGCAATATCTCTGATCTTCTTCTTGCATGTAACTGGAATATATTTTTTCTGGCACAATTTTTTGTAGCTTAGGAAATTCAGTCTGAACAAAAATTTTCTATGCAGTATGAATTCTATCAATCATTTTATAAGCTGACCATATTACCTTTATTGTTAAAATCTCGATGTTAACCTATCTAATCTGATTATTTTTTTGTTTGGTTTATAGTGTCTGTTTTTAAAACCATTTTAAAACCATTGTCATTGAAAACTACAAGCTTAGTAAAACAGTCCTTTGTTCTTTTCATTCACATTATAGCACTTTGATAGCAATTTTTTATAACTACTCTTTTTTGTAAGGCATGCAAGGAGTACTGGTACTGATATTCTGTTACACTGTTAGACAGTCAACTACTAAAACATAGCTATGAAAAATTTGTTATTTTCAAGATTGCTTCAAATATTAGTTGCCGTCTGAAGCCAGAAAATGTAGCAATATATATGTTTATGCCAACTCTAGCACTTCAGTTTTTACTGACCTTGTACTATTTGTGAAAAATTAGCTTTTATTAAAAGTTTCGATGGATAAAAAGAGGCATAAAAGAATTTGCAGTATAAAAACCACCTTTTTGTTGTGATAATTTGAAATATGTTTTTAATGATCTCCCTAAAGGCACATTTGTGTTAATTGTGACAATGTGAAGGTAAGTACACAGAAATTAGATATCTACAACATACAAATTCAGCAAAATAAATGTGTTATAGGCTGCTAAAGTCTTGTAGCACACATGACTGAGTCTTGATATAATAATATACTATACAGGAAAAATCATCAGAAAAATAGGCAATATCTTTCCTGTCAGTAACCTTGCATAAAGTAAAATAAGTTTAATTAGTCATAAGAGTTTATCTGTGACAATTTTGTTATAATTTTCTAAAATTTCACTGAAAACTACTGTAATATTGTTTGAAAACTTTGGGCTTAAACTCTTCAGCTTAAGAATGAGGATGGTAGTTAATTGGTAATGGCTGAAAGAACATACCATTGTAGATCTACACAGTCCTTGGAGGTTTGCATAAATAACCCATAAAGGAGTGTCTTTGGTTTTGCATTTTGAACGTATTGTCATTCTGTCAGATTTTCCAGGCAGAAGCATAGCCACATTTACTATAGCAAACTAGTTCCAGAGTACATTTATTTTAACAAATATTTCCAAAAGTAACTTTATAAGCGGCGAAAGAGTATGTCCCTTTTACAAAACATATATTTTAAGTGGGAATATGTTGTTTTAGGATAGCAGGACTATTGGACCTACATACAGTCAGGATGTGCTTAGAAGAAAACTCCATATAAGACTGTGTCTTGGTTTAAGACAGATGCTGGGGTGTGTGTGCCTGAGCAAAAACATGGCCAAAAGATGAAGAGAGTTCCGCTTCCACTGTGATAGTGTCTTCCTCTTTCCCCTCTCCCCCCCCTCCCCCACTGCTCCCTGGCTCTGGAAAAGTAGGAGGTTCACTCTTAAAAAAAAATAGTTATTCCAAAAGAATGTCAGAAAAAGGAAATTAAATACAAAACCTACTTTAGTCATGACAGACTGATAAACCTGGAGGTTGTACTTTTATTTAGGATGTCTATGAACAATGCATTACTAGAAACTTAGAGAGAATATAAGCCTACTGTAATGTCACAAGTATGTTTGCATCATCCTTATAATCATCTCTAACCTCCTGTCTTTGTCCCCAGTCAGAGAGATTTTGCTCTGGTCGGGTTCAGTCACTCTCATATCCACTGGCAGAAAAACAGTTAACTATTATCTCCATTCTTTATGGAAATGAATATTGCAATATTCACAAATATCACAATAGTCTGATCCTCAGACTGTTGTGGTGAAAAAACAATGGGCGTACAGTTTTTGCTGTATATAATCAAACCTTGGTATTTACTAGAAGCAATCTCAAGAATTCAACAACAGCTTCAGCTTTATTTACAGCACAAGGACAAACAAGCAGAACCTCTTTTGATGCAAAAATGTTCCTTTGCTAAGTACTTTTCTTTGGGTTTGTTTATTTTTTTACTTTCAGCTGTATAAAATACAGAGCACTAGTGCTCAGTTTCTGAAGATGTCAGACTGAAAACATAAAAGTTTATGTTTAAATGAACCTGAATCTGTGTTCTAGACCTCAGCTGGAAATGGATTTCAAATTGACAAAGGTAATAGCTGAACGTTATCTGCACTACTTTGAATTGACCAACCTCAGATGGTCTCAACATCCTCTACACCCTTAAAGATAATAGGCCAGATAAAAACAGAGATTCCAAATTGTGCAGAGCTTTAGACTGTAGGTTGTCATATAGCAATTTTAAAATCAATTTGGTGTTGAAGAGTAAGCCTATGTAATTCTCTTTGAATTCAGGTTTCCTACTGAGACCTCCTTGTGCATGCTAAATCACAGCATCTGTGTTTTGTATGCTTAGGAAAAAATTGCATTTAGGGGAAATAGTCAGAAAGTCATGAAGGAATCTAATTCTGTATGCGGAGATATTTAAACAACATATGGTCGTATACACAGTAATGGCATTTTGTGAGCTGTAGCTCAGTAAACTAAATTTGGACTTGAAGTTCCAAGGTCATATTCTTGACTCTATTACTTATACAGTGTGTCCCTTTAAAGTGGCATTTCCTATTTGAGAAGTTCAACTCATTATCATTATTTTCTCTGTGAATTTTTGTCCTTTTAGGAGTGAAAAAAAAAAGGGGAGTTGTAGAGGAATGAAGCCTACCAATATTTCCTAAACAGTCTAAAGCCTATACTGTGGGTAACTCCCAGCATCCTTATGTTATCCATCTGCTTACTAGTGTCTTATTTTTGAAAAATCATCCCACTGTTTGATTCATCCCAAATTTCAATGAACTTCCCCTTGTTTTAGATGCTAGATGAAGTAAAGATTTGGGGAACTAGGTATATACATTTTCTTCTAAAAGAATTGAGTGTCGCTCTATTTAGAGCAGTATTTATTATTTGAAGAGAGAAACTCTTATCTATTGTTTTCCTTGTATATCTTTACCCTCTATCTGTAAGAGAGAAGTGTTTATCTATAATAACGAGCTTTCATTTTCTTAAAATTAAATGCAAAGTTCCTAAAGCCATTTATAGGTACTATTAGGGATGCTGAGTGTTGTGCTTTATTAGAAGCTTTATCTTTTAAGAAATATACATTATAAGGTTATAACTTAGATCCAAATGTTAAAGTAAATGAAGAAGATTTAGGAAAATAATGGCTAACCCTTGCCTGATGCCAAAAAAAAAAAAAAAAAAAAAAGAAAAAGGGGGGAAAACACAAAAAAAATTAACAAAAAAAAAAAACTCAACCCAAAAAAACTAGGAAAAATATGTAAAATTTCTTTATGAATTGTGTTACTCGACTGAGACAATTTCTGTCATTTACCACCATTTCTGTGCAATTCATTGTATCTTTATTTTGACATTTTTATTTAACTATTCAGGATGCACAGCTTCAACCAACTGAATGTGGCATATAAGGATCTCTGTCTTCTTTAAATGAGACTTTGTGATAAGGATACATCATACTAGTGAATAAGAAATAATGAAATAAAATAGAATAAGGTTTTTAAAAGCAAAAGCAGTACTTGAAATTATGTTGTTTGGAAGAATGAATACTACTTCTTAATCATACTTCTTTGTGCTTGAATCTTACTGTTTTTTTACAGTCTTCTTAAGTACTACAGAATTACACTGGAAAAGTGGAAGCATCTGTCCTTCTAAAGTTCTTTAAGAACATCCGGTGTGTTCCTCTTTTTTCAAGTTGTTAACAGTAAATTGAGAACTTATGCACGCTGTTCAGAATCACAGCAGCAATTCTCCTGATATGTTTCAGAAGACATGCCTGTTTTTAGGTGACATATAATGCAACAAAGACACAGTATTCCTCAGTGTTCTTTCAATTCTTAGACTAAACAGTTCAAGTAGCAATCAAAAGTAACAAACATGCATAAACATTTAAAGTCGCTATTAGTTCCTTTTATAATTAGATAATATCGGTGAATTGTTTAGATTCGTCCCTTCAGTTTGGCTCATTTTTCACTTAAAAACTGATTGATAGTTTTGTTTAAATCCACTTTGAGGACTAGGTGAAATTTTTAGTTTATTTCTTTAAATGACTCACGTGATATTAGATTATAGATAATCAGTTTGGCATAAAGGAACACTGAAGTGTTCTAATCATATTAAAGCTCTTGTGGCATTAACACCTGTTTATTTTAGCCATTTCCTTAAATACTGGCTTTTAAAGAAATCTAGAGTTGAACTGAAGGAATTAAAATGATCAAAGATGTATCAATTGAGGATGGTAAAATATTTGATAGAAGGACATAAAAACCTGTTTAAACAAGTGTCACAGCTATTTACTAGGTATTAAAACTTTTCATGCCTGTATTCATGATACATTATATCCCTATCTACAGCTCTTAAAAATAATTCCCAGTACATCAAAGGCCTGTTAGGAGTTCTTGTGATGGTCAGTAAAATAATTATTTTGTCATTCCACCTTACCTACACTTCAGGCTGAAATTATGCATTTGTGCATTAATCAACACGAAAACTCAAGAGTAGAAAATTTAAAGGGAATTGGAAAAGTAGTATAAGACCTCTAACTGACACTTCGTAAAAAAATTCTTTCCAAGGCAGGTATTAAAAGTCTGCTCCAGGATTTGCACATATTTAATACTTACAGTTCAGTCTGTGGTAAGGAGCTATCTGCATAATGGAAGTGAAATGTTGGGACAACATTAGACATCCTGTCTTACCACTTAGTGTAAAGGTATTATAAAAGACTGGATTGGAGCCGAGTGAATACCCCAGAGCTGTAGACAGGAACTCAACTGCCATGAAGGTTTTTACATTATAACTAAAATATTTTCCAGTTTCTTTCAAATTTGACAATAAACATCAAGCCTAGGAAGCTTTATTTAGCTTAAAATGCTAGGACAGATTTGATTAGCACAATTGATAAGGACTTAAAAAAAAAAAGTTTTTATTGTAATCATTACTGCTATTTAAGTATTTTTAAAAGCTTGCTGATAGCTTTTGTTCCTTCATCTTTTACCTCCTGTCTTCACCTCACAAAGGTCATAAATGACAAAACCCTCCCCTTTAATTTCATTAATATCTTATTAAAAAGAATTAATAAGAAAGAATTCTCTGAATACTGGAAACTGAATATTCTGTTTAAATTTCTACATTGCTTTCAAAGTTCTCCTTTTCTTTGTAAATATTTCCCTTGCCAGTTTTATGATTAAAGCAGGTTAGTGTATGTCTTGGTTTCTGCCAGGACAGGGTTAATTTTTGCAGTACTCAAGAGGTGCATGACCGGGACCTGTAGGTTATTCTGTACCACCTCCATCCCTATGCAGGGGGAGGGGAGGAAGGGAGTTTATTCCAGTAGGGCTAGCATCGTGTTCTGCATGGTGACCACTCATGGGGGAATTGCTCACCTCTCTTGCACATTCTGTTATTAAAACTGGTGTAATTCTGTTCATTTCTAATTTTGCTGCCATTTCCAGTAAATTATTCTTACTACAACCTATGATCTTTACCTTTTGTGACTCCAATTCTCCACTCCATCCAGCTTCAGAGGGGGAGCGAGCAAGCAAGCAGCGGGTGGTTTGGAGTATTTCAGTGGAAACAGTAAATTGTGGAATACCATTCCTGAACCATAACAATACAGTAGCTGTAAATTCTTTGCCTATGCATAAGAAAGAACATATTAGATTTAAAGTGGGTGGTCCTTAATTTTTGGTTTTCTTTCATTACTTTGGTCCCATGATACCTTGCAGAGTAGCTATACTACTAAATATTATCTGGCAATACAAAAGCGGTTTCCAGGGAAATTATTGATGTGCTCTGGTTGTAGCACCATCAGAGAGGTAACAGGTACTATTGATATATTCTCTCTCATTCTTTTCCTCTTGTCTCTTTTTATAACAGTCATGTCCTGTCATAGGAAGGGTATTGTCCACAGCGTTTCTTTCAGATCCATAATTTAGGAATGGACAAGCAGCAATATATAAAATATTGGGAAGGAAGTGGATTTTGTGTATCTTTACAGATTTTTAATGGAAACTATATCAGATTCTTTTGTCTGTCTGGTAGTTTGTAAGACACCACCCTTCTTCCATTTCAGCTTCAGATTACAGTAGTCATTGGATGTAAGTCCAAAATCTTGTTTCAGTCTGAACTCTCAGTCTTGACTTATATACTTTCTTTCTACCTAAGCATACACGTTCTCCAGCAATTTATATGAAACAGAAAAATATGTTTTATAGCATCCATTTCTCTGTGTTGAAGCCCTGACAGTCAAGAAACCTCCAGGGAGATATAAACTAAAATTCCATATTGCTGTAGAAAAAGCTGCAATTCTGAGATACTGTATTTAGAAAATAGCTCTCTTCTTTGGAAGCCTGTGGAGCCACAGATCTTATATGTCTCTTCCATGGAGACATATAAAATATTTCAGTTTATTATAATTACAAGGGTTTTACTGGATTAGCACTGAAGTGCTTATTTTTTTGCCTCTCAAAATATTTTGAATCTCTAAGCTTTAAATTAAAATATTTGTGGAAACAGCTCCATGAATGACTTATCCTCATCATTCATTAACACCAAATATTTGTGTGACTGGATTCAGTGAGAGCACATTCAAAAAGTATTTCATGTTTTGGTGTCTAGTATGCCAAAACGGAAGAGCCAAATTCACCCTCTATGTAATTTTAAATCAGGGAAAATTGTAAAAATGAATACATTTACTTTGAGTAGGAAGAAGTATTAGACAATAAGTCTGAAAAGTTGGTATTTTCTTCAAGATTTGTTTCTACTTTAGGAGGTAGATGACAGAAACTTCCACTATAAATTCTGATCAGCAGAATTTTACCAGTCCTAGAATATACATCCAAAGGTATTATAATCCCCTAGTTGCAGTGTTCATTGTTACCTTGTGCACATGCTTGGAGGAGTTTATCAGTTATAGGTGGCCTCTAGTGACTTCTGTCTGTGCTGCACTTGGTACAAACTCTGTATTCTGTAAGGATGATCTGCCTTGCTGTGAAGCAGCAGTTTTCCTTTGTTGATTTAACTCTGATCATAAAAAAGCTAAAGCACAAGTAAAAGACAATATAATTTTAATTATTTGTGATACTAATTTCCTTCATGAGCCTAAAAAAATCACTATTCTGTAATACTGTGTGGGTTAGCAAAACATTAGTACTATAGTTTGACTTTTGAACAGCAGTGAAACGTATCATAAACAGGAGGTCAAATCTTATCCTTATGCTTGATTACTGGAGTGTGTACCTGCAGTGACTGTTTTCCTTGGAGAATGATAAAAACAGTGGCACTGCCAAATAGATTAAAAGAGTGAAGACAGTCTGTTAAAAATATTAATGTAAAGGCTTACCGGATCAGACTTGTTTCCTGTTACCCAGACTTTTAAACATACAGGAAAACTGGAGGGATAAGACTGTGAAAGTCAAAACCATTTCTTACTTCTCTTAAATTTAGGATAAGCTTTACTATTTCATTTAGGCTGTTATTATTAGTTAAAACTGTTACATAGATGGCTTAACCAGTTTCTATCTTGATATTGCTGCATATCTTGAATACGATAAAATGGCTCCACTGTGTGCTTTTAGAAGAACAGGATGAAATGCTCTATTTTTTCCAGTACACCTTTTTGTTAAATTTTCTTTCATGTATTGGGTCTCCCTGTTCTATTTCTAGTACAGCATATGTGTTTCTAAGAACTGTATCTGATTGAGGTAGTAGGGATTTGAAACATGGTGGTAAGACTGTCACACAAAATCGTATTTAAACAACTTTAAATAATTATTAAACCATCCTGAAAGAGACACTGAAAAACTTACATATTTTAATCTTATTTTTCAGTTAGGAGTAGATGCACAGACTGTAAAGGTTAGTCTTATTTATTAAAGTTTTTAATGTGATGTTTAAGTTATTGGCATATGTTTTATGTGATTTTATATTATGTTTATGATCCTTTGGATTTATTGTTTGGGTCATTTCCATGACTAACCAAATTAGTAGGCCAATGGGATTTTTAATAGACTAATGGAGTAGGTGTTACCTTTCTTATTAGGGAAAAATAACATGCCATTTTAATATAAATTCATATAAATTACATCTTAATATGCAAATGTTTTGTCATTACTGATGAAGGTCTGTGAAGTCAAACAGAACAGAAAATACTAAGATTTTGTCTTTAAGTGTTCAAGGCCATAAAATAAATGAGGCATGGGTATTGATTGTCTTCACCCTACATTATCTGCACAGGAACTATTAAGAAGATTTTTCTATCTTCCTTTCGTGCCTTGTTTTCTCATACTATCTGATGAAGAGCTTCACTTAAACTATAATGTGCTACTGTCTTGAAAGTACATTTCTATGGTACTAAAACGCTATCGTTATGCATTATGCTCTTTTTACTGCTGTTTTTTATTATGTGTTGCATTGCATAGAATAGAATTTTGTAGTGTGGGAGTCACTTGTTTAATTAATTTTTACTTTTAAATTGTATTTTGTCCACTTTAAAAACTACCTAGAATCCTGACCTCAAAAAACAGATAGCTCTGGATTTTAGCTTGTCACACTGTTAGACTGTTATCAGTAATGTAGAACTGTGGAACAGTCCATATTTTTTTTTTTCCTTTGGAAGTGTTGCTAAAATTTTGATACACACCTTTTTGGACTACAAATTAATATGTTCCTCCTGCACTGGTGAAACTATATTTTGATGCTACTTTGTTGAAATTCAAGTAGCCTGGTAGATGAAAACTGAATTAGTGGCAAAAACCTTGTGGCAGGGAGAAGAAACAAAATAGAAGTATTGTAATGAAAAGGAAATAAACAAACAAAAGCCAACAACAAAACCCCCTGAAAATTAGTTTTTTCTAGTTAGCAGCTACTTGCATGCACTAAAATATTTAATCAAACTTACATGTTTTAATATTCTGACTGAGGGAGGTGATAAAACTTTTTTTTGCAAACTACTTTGAGGTAGTCTACAGACTACAAACTCTTGCTGTGGGCTCTGAAATGTGTTGTGCTCTCTAAGTACTTATCTAAAATGCCCTTCAGTGCTGGATTCTAAAATATATTACTGGTCACCTCTAGGTTATCACTAGAATTTTCAGAATGTAGTCTGAAGGACTCAAGATTTTGAAGCAACATAAGGCCTTCATGTAGAAGAAAATTCTATAAACTGATCAAAAGAAGAAAGATGAGAGAGGCATTTGAATTTATAAATTAAATCCCTTTCCTCTGTTGCTCTTTTTTTCCTTTCCTTTTTCAGAGCACAGATATTTTGTTCTCATCATTAGGTCTTCTATGTAAGTTAAAAAAACAAAATCTGCACAGTTTGATTACAGAGAAAAATCTCTAGGCACCCCAGCAAAACTTGAGTTCTGAACCTGAGCTGTCAGATTTTCTGACAGCTCTTGTGGACTTTATAAAATCCCTGTCTATGCACCTTCCTGAGAGGGCAGTGAGTGAAGTGTCCGTATTTCTCAGCCTTACTTGGAGCAATGCAATTTGACTTGGATAAAGCTGGTTTTTGAGCATTCACGTTTTAGGCTGCTTAAGGCAGAGCACAAACCAGTGTTCCAGAAATTCCAGTGAGTTAGCTGTCCAGGTCTCTGAACTGAGGAACTCTCAACTGCCTTCAAGGTTAAAAAAAAAAAAAAAAAAAAAAAAAAAAAAAAAAAAAAAAAGGTGTGAGTTGCTAATTCAATTATACCAACAAAATTTTGTCTTGCATAAGCTTTCTAAGGTAAACCAATGTGAGGTTGGCATACATTTGTTTTGCTAGATTTTCTAATAATTGCATGTTTTACTTGCAAGGTCATTGTTGAATTTTGCTAGGGTTATCTAATATATGTTCATATGCGTCACAGCTAAATTTTGGAGAATAAACTCAAATTTTTTGTTGCCACAGACACAGCTTCAGAATTGGGTTTGTAAAAACCCATTTGTTTTTATCCATATTCAGGCATAATATAATAATAAACTTCAATTTTACTCTCACAAATTCTGTTGTTGCTGAATCTATATTTAATTTCTCAGGTAGATTTTTATTACTAAGAAACATTAAATGGGTAGATGCAGGTGCACAAAATCCTGAGGTAGACTTTGTTAAAGCCAGGTTATTCCTGTGTCCAAGTTCCTAAATTTATTCAAGACAGAAGTCCTCTACATCCCAGATATAATTTTTATTTAACTGCCCAAGGAGTTTGTTTTTACTAGTTTTATCAACATTTCCTGTCTGGCTTGCAGTGGAACTTCAAAACAGTTAATAATTAATCTTGACATCTGTTGTTGACCACAATGATTTACTTATCATAGCCCATATCTGTAGATCATGTTTTCTAAACCTTTCATGATTCTTGGTTCTCTCCTGGATCCTCCCTTTCTTTTATAAATTTTCTTGAGAGTTTATAATTTCTTAATTGATATCAGCAATCAATGTGTAAAATATTTGAAAGAATATTGCAAATATAAATATTAATAATTTTATATATCAGTAATTCTATTTCTAGTATAATATAATATTTCTAGTATAATATATTATAAGTATAGTAAATTTTAATATACAGAAATATTTGTAGCCCTTTTTATTAAAGAAATTTAGGCAGAGTGAGAACAGAACAGAATGGAATTGAGCTAGAGATGAAAACTAGCAAAATATAAGAAAGTTTCCTGGTCTAGTGGAAGGTGCCCCTTCCCATATCAGGGGGATTGGAACTAGCTGATCTTTAGGGTCCCTTCCATCCTAAAGCATTTGATGATGTTACAATTCTATACCGCTAAGTCTGGATATTTTTTAAACTTCAGGTGAAGACGTTCCTGAAGTCATGCATTGTCAATGTGCTGTACAGTTCGTACTAATGGTTTCTTCTACACATTTCTAAACACTATCCCTACAAATACAAAACTATTATCTTAGAGTAGTTGTGCCAACAGTGTCACTGTGATGCAGCTGTGTTTAGGGTTGGTGGCTGGGTGCTCCTTCATTTTGGAAGTTGAGTTGATCAGAGGCACTAGCCGCAGTGAACCTGTAAGATCCCCTAAGTTGCTTCCTTTACTCAAAGAATTGATAGCAGGTTTTATTTATTTTTTTAATAGCTGTGTTAATGTGCCATCAGCAAGTTGCCAACAGGCTAGAAATAAGCACAACACACCCTGCAGAGACATGAGGAGTTTTAATTGCCAGAAGAATCAACTTTTCATTGAGGGAATTCAAAGACTGATGTGCATTTGACGGTGAAGTTCTCCCCTTTGATGCTTAAGTCACCTTGTCATTAATGGGAAATACCCATCTCATAAATTAAGATGACTTTTTACTAACCAATTCTACTTTTACTTATGTTTTGATACTGGGGACCCCAAAAAATCTCAAAATTTTACCTTCCCTACTGAGAATTCACCAACAGTTTAAATGTGACATTACTCTCATAATTGTCTCCAGGATAAAATTCTAGTTTTCCTTCCAGATATCCTATTGTTGAGTTGATAAGTTGAGAGAAAGCCAACACTGGAAGAAAGGTAAAGGTATCCAGTGAAAAGAAGAAAAATCATTATGTTCAGCTAGTACCATTGATATAGTCCTGAAGACAAAATCTGGCAAGTTAAGAAGATAAGGGTGATTCAAAGGGATAAAGAAGCATAAAATCCTGAGCGCTCTAAGTAGATGAAGGTTGGATTTTGAACTTGACTTAAATGCAAATATATGGTTGGACATTGAGATAGGCTTGAGCACCATTCAGAGTACTGGTGGAGGAAGCTAAAATAATCCATTCTGTAAAGGCACTTTTTAGTTATAATAGTACCTGATGTAACAGATCAGTGTACTATTCCTAATACTGTAGTTACTATAATTAAAATAATTGGGAATCTAAGATGACAGCTCTGTCTGAAATAACCATAACTTTTCTAGTTGAATGTAACTTACTGTATTTCTCTGTACATGAAATGTAGGAACAACTGCTATCATCACTGCAGGAACCAGTATAAACTAAGTATTCTGCTCAGAAAATCATTCTTGCACAGCTTAAACTGATTGAAGTCTAAGACATCCCTGAGGAAGGGCTTTTTCAAAAATGCTCTGGTATCTTTTAGAGTTGTCATTGTGAGAAATATCAGAAAAGGAAACATGAAAAATCCAAACTGTAAATGTGAGGGAAGCTTATTTTGTGCAGTGAACTATTTGGCAGTATGAGCTGTGAATGAGTAGAAATTTCTGCATCTGCTCCATCTACCATTTCCCCAGGGGCAGAACAGTCACTACTCATGACTGCCTCCAGTGAGACCCCACACTTCACCATGTCAGAGAATTTTACAGCATTTGCACTTTCCCTATATTTCTAAGTAAAGATGATATCTCTTGGGATAAAAATAATGCACTTGTTTAGTAAATGGGGACTGTAGCTAGGAGACAATGATGAGCAGGAATAAGAGGGTCTGAAATTTTAAAAGGGCTGAGATGAGACCTGATTTAACATTCTGTATAATCATACAAAGATAGAACACAAGTAAAATACCAGTATATTTTTTTCCTCTATCACTGAACAAACTAGAAAGGGCAGATTTAACATGTCTGCTTGTAATTTTGGCAGTAATTCTTGAATTACTAAGAACAATGTTTGATGTAGCTTTTTCTTCCCCCATTGTCCCCAACACAGTGCCAGCAGCAGTAAAAGTTTATAGTTGAGGTTTAATCCCATTTTTTGAGTATAAGTTCCATAATATAACAAATTTTCTTAGGTCTTTTACTTGCATTACACTGATTCACGCTGCATGTCTGGTTACCACTACTATATCTTGTTGAGTGCCTGCTTAATTTTTATAGGTTCTTAATTTCTTTATTTATATTGAAACTCATTTAGTTTTATCCCAAAGCTCTTTTCAAAATTCCTGCAGTACACAAAAAAGCGCTTTATCAACTGATAGTCTCTTGACTTGCAAATAGGTACACTGTCCTTATGGTGTAAGAACATAATCTATTAGAGCAATAGAAGTTTCAATGCAACAAATCCCAAGAAAAATATTTTTTATTAAATGTATCCATCTATTTAAAGATACACTAACATGTGTCCCTTTCAAACACTGTCAATAAAGGCTCTATTTTTTCAGAGATAATTTACTGCTCTTGCTTTCTACTCTCCAGAAATAGAAATCCCAAGAACTGGGACATTAATCACATGGACAAATTTCTTGAAATTTTCTTGTTTCTAACAAGATTATTGTCATGTCAAATGATGACTGTTTTTTTAGAATACAAAATCATGCGTAAGAAGGCCCCGTATTTCTGAATCGAGGAACATCTTGTTGACAATGACAGAAAAAGTAATTTACAGCTTATAGAGAATCTTGTTTCACTATTTTCTAACATTAGGTTGAATCCTTCACTTGTGGTCAAACAAACCATGCAAACCATCTGATTCTTCTGTTAAAAAATGAGTGGGTTCCTTCCTGCGTGAGATCAATTTAATAAAATACTCAGTTTTCAAGTCCACTGCCCACAGGAACTTTATTGCATCTTATCCAAGTCATAAATTGAGGCTGCATTTCAGTTGTGAGTAGAGTCAGCATCTTATCCTTGCAGCTGAAATGTATATGTGTGCACAGCATCTTTTTAGAAAATATGTCATTTAATTTTAATGTAATGAGTGGGATCTTTTATGTCATGTGGAAGAGCACTCCATTTAACGCCTGCATTATGACATATGAATTTTGACACTTATTTTGGTAATAATGGAGATGTTAGACCACAGATACATGCCAGTCTGTTAACTGGTTAATAGCTTAAAAGTTGATTTACTCCTGAGAGCTGCTGTTTCTGCAGGTACCATCTCATTTTTTTCTGTGTCACACAGTTCAAATCAAGCCTCAATACTCTTTGATTACACTGAAAAAGTGTTTGTTTATAAATAGTCCCTTTGAAATGAATAGGTGCTCTTTAGTGAGTAAGATAACAGATTACTACTCAACATTCCTAGTAGTGATAAAGTAAAAAAATAAAATGACAGCATAACAAATAAAACCCTCAAAAATTACAATTATGGCTCCTGATTCAAATGCTTATCCTGTCCTCAGTAATTTTTTTACATTGCTCTATGGTAAGATATTTCTGATTTCTCAGCTGGGAGAACACTTAAAAGACTTAGCAAAAATGCAGTTTTTTCACCCTGAGAATTTCTTTATTTTTTCAAACCAGATGTTAAGCTCAGCAGTAGTCTGTTTCCAGTATTGCTAAGGGAATGTGAGGATTCCTGTATAAAGTGAGCAACCTCTTGGTAATGCTCCTTGATTCCAGGACTGGCAGTTTAAAGATCTGAGCTGAATGTCACCTGTACATTTAATAAACTTTTAAAACTCATAAGCACTTATTTCTCAACCAGTCATGTCTTTACATCTTTATGGAAAAATCTGAAGTATGGTTTCCTATTGAGGAGCTCTGCTGCTGGTTTTCTGTTTGATTTTCTGGGGGTTTTTTTGTGTTT
Organism: Lophotriccus pileatus; assembly: GCA_035583135.1. Taxonomy (NCBI): domain Eukaryota; kingdom Metazoa; phylum Chordata; class Aves; order Passeriformes; family Tyrannidae; genus Lophotriccus; species Lophotriccus pileatus. The sequence continues at coordinate 24,018,544 of JAWWES010000094.1, read as the reverse complement.
TTTTTAACTCCAGAAAGAAAAGAAAAGAAAGAAAAAGTTCTTGTAGTGCCAGTACATACTCCCATTCATCTAAGATGCTAAAAACTCTGGTTTATATCATGAATGAATTCTGACCTATACTATGACACATATTTCTGGAACTACTGATTACAGGCCTTTTTAAGGGCTTGCAGACTGTACTACTGCTACTTCTTGACTCTGCTGCCTTTCTGGGCTCTGAGGGGTTTGAGTTTTTTTGCTTTTATTTCATTACTTTCTCATCATTGTGATATCTTCTTTTAGTCTGCTCAATTCCAGGCACATATTAGGAAGAGATCTGGATCTTTTTCTATTTGCAAGAGTGGTACTAAGTATATTCAGGAACAAATGAGTATTGATTGGTCTCAGACACATGTAAACTTTAAAATAGATATCTAATATGATAAAAACGTGGATCTGGAGCAGTGCTTCCATTAGTGCTATTTGTCTGGAGACATTACTATTTATACAGACCATGTAACATGGTTACCCAGATGTGAGGACTGGAGGAAATTCCCTCTGGTACTGTACCTGTTAGGCCACTAGAAAAGTATCACACCACTTATGTTCTAGTGAAAGATCTGGGAGAGATTTCTACACTGAAACTTTTCTTAAGAGAAAACAGATTTTGAGAAAATGCCCCAAATACCAATGTTTGTGAAAGAGAATGTATAAAAATAAATAAAACCAAATAATATAGAATAGGTAACATTTACGGAGTTACAAAGTTACTGAAATAAGACGCTGATGAACTACCTGCTACAGTAGTAAACCAGCAGTGTAATAATAAGTCAAACTAGGCAGGAAAATATCAGATCTACTTTCATATAGTCATAAACTGTACCAAAAAGGAAGATGTCCTTCCACAGTCTAAGTTTGAACCCACACTGAGTACTGCATCCAGCTCTGAGGACCTCATCATAAGAAGGACTTGGACCTGTTGAAGTGAATGCAGAGGAGAGTCATGAAAATGATCTGAGGGCTGGAGCACCTCTACTATGAAGACAGGCTGAGAGGGTTGGAGTTGTTCAGTGTGGAGAAGACAAGGATCTGGGGAGACCTTAGAGAACCTTTGAATACCTAAAAGAGGCCGCTTATGCAGAGGAGGGACTTTTTACAGAGCCAGGTAGTATAGAACAAGAGGTAATCGTTTGAAACCAAAGGAGAGTCACCCTAAATAAGAAAGACATAAGAAAGAACTGTTATACAATGAGGGTGGTGAAACACTGGAACAGGTTTCCCAGAGAGGTAGTAGGCGTCCCATCCCTGGAAACATTTGTGGTGAGGTTTGACAGGACTCTGAGCAGACTGATCTAATTGAAGATGTCCCTTCACATTGAGGAGGGATTGGACTAGATGACCTTCAAAGGTCCCTTCCAACTTCTCCCTCCCTCTGCCCCAAAACTATTCTATGATTCTGTGATATGGCATAAGCTAGTGTTATAATTGTCAAGTAAAATGTATTTGAAGAAGCATTTCTCTATCTATGTAAGCAGTCATGGTTTCTATATTAGACTTTAACCAAAGGATATAACTCTCACATGTTTGCTCTGAATATTGACAATCAATGTTTCTGCTTTTCTTTTTTTTTTTTTTCCCCATTGTTTCTCCTACAGTTTGTCTCATTTCTGTGGATTCACTGTATTTTTATTAGTAAAACTTTTAAAGGGTATAAGGCATATGCTTTTAATAAGAATATGCCTTTTTGGAAATCCTGGCGGTCTTTAGGGCAGGGTGTGAAAAGGGTAGGAACTTTTTAGTGAAAAGTACACACTGAAAGCATGGCATACAGGTCACAAAAATTGAACTACCATTTCTTGTGTGTCCATATAAAAGCCTTGCTTCCAGGGTATATCTTCTGTTTTTGAACTATTCTTTACTTTGTGCATAGTTTTGTTTTATTGTATATTGTTTTATTTGTTGAGGGTTTTTTTTTTTATTTTCTTGTCAGATTGATATGAAGATAAACAGTCTGGATGAGGGAAGTAGTGGAGGACTTTCAACACAGGTGTGAAAAATGAGCAGTGCCAACCTTGTAAGTTTTGGGTTTTTTTCCACTGGTGATGGTTTTCCCATTGGTGTTCACATTTATGTTTGTAGCAACATCTCAGATGCTGTTGGTTTTATTCCTGATGTAATATTTCTGTATTAATGTCTGTGTAACCTTTGTTGATCTCAGCAAAGCTCTTGATACTGTGGACAGAAAAGGTCTATGGCAGATTTTGGAACGTTTAGGGTGTCCCCCCAAATTCCCCAAAATTATGATCTTGCTTCATGAGGGCCAGTGTAGCCCAGTCAGATATGGTGATGCACTTTCTGAGCCCTTTCCAATAACCAAGGGTGTGAAGCAAGGCTGCGTTCTTGCACCAACTCTGTTCACAATCTTCTTCAGCGTGATGAAGACTCCAAAGGGCCACGGCAGACCTCGATGATGAAAACGGTGTCTACATCCGATACCGTACCGATGGGAGCCTGTTCAA
>JAWWES010000094.1:23990127-24004996 GCA_035583135.1 Lophotriccus pileatus | reverse complement strand
CCCCCAAAAAAAAAAAAAAAAAAAAAACAACCAACAAACCAACGCCAGGGAGGGTTGTTCAATTTAGCTTTCTTTTTTCTTCCGTTGAATTACACCCTTGCAAGATTTTTTTAAATATTTCTGGTTTGTTTTTCATCATGGTTTGCATTGCCATTTCTAATGGCAGTAAGGCAGCATTATTGGGTCTAAAATTTCAATCAATATATTCTCAAGTTCTGAAGCAGTACAAGTATAGCTTTGTATCTTATCTCTACAATCTACTGAATGTATTTTATTTCTGTTAAAAGTGATGGCTGTTAAACACTGAAGGATTGTCACATATTAAATATTTGCTCCACTATCAAAATGAAATCCTTCTCTGGATCTTGGCATGCCAAAGCATTAATATTTGACTGCAAAAGTTCAAGAGTTTCACAGAGTTTTGGGGTGTTTTGTTTGATTATTTGTTTTTTTGGTGGTTTTTTTTTTTTGTTCTTATTGCACTGCTGTTATGTTCTGACAACGCTGAAATTTGAAGAAACTCCATGTAATCTCAATATGAATATTCTCTGAATTCTATTTTTTGCATTTGTATCGATTTTAATTCTCCTGGAAACTAAGACAGCTGGCTGAGTCACAATGCTAATAGTGATTAACACTTGGCCTGTGTGACGTGTAAGTAACGCAACCCGTACATAATCTTCCATCTTCTAGAAAGAGAAAAGAAATAAGTAGTCAGTGCAACTTCTGACAAAGTCTTTTTTGACTTCAGATTTAAGGAAGTTTTTCCTGTGCTACAGTAGAGAAGAAATGGCTTATATTTTTTGAATGATGTGTTTATACAAATTCAGGATGTTGAGGGGCAAGAGACTTGATTTCACAAAACTGACTTTGTAGTAGCTCCTCTGCATTTCTGCTTAACTTTCATTATTTTCTTAAGAACACAGCAAATTATCTGGCAGCTTTAATAGGGTTACCAAGGAAAAAGAGGGGATTTGATTATTTGTTTCTTTGTTTTAGGGAGGCATTTGAGTTTGACAAATACTTCGCTCTTGTACACCTCACCGTACTCCTTCCTTAAATTGAAGTCAGGTTGATTTATTGTAGAGCATAGGAGCTCCAGAGAGAGTTGCTTCATTTCTAGACTTGAACAATGAAATTGTGAAAATTTCTGCAATGGTACATCTTGGAGACAGACATGAATTTTGTTTTATAATTCTGCAAGTCTTGGGCTCTCCATGCCCAGTATGTTTTTTTAGTAAAAGCTGGAGAAGATTAAAAAAAGGGGGGCGGGGCTTTGGAGAAAATAAAAACCCCAACTATGAATCTTTAAGAAATATATATTTAGAAATTACCTGATTCTTTTATTCCTTCTGGAAGTATAGTCATTCTGTTTTGCATCCAGGAGGAATTATCACGATGTTTGGATTAACTGGTATTCTAGAACTGTTTAAAAATTGCTAGAGATATGCAAAAGATGACAGACTGAGATAGAAGGTTTAAGTCAGGTAGAAGAGATTACAGGTTTTGTCTTCCTCCTCCCAAAAGAAAAATGTGGTATTTTTGAAAAAAATATTTTAAAGTATTTTTTTAATTGGAAAGCCATTTCAGCAGCCATGTTTTGATTAACATTATCTATAACATCAATTTAGGTGAGAAGGCAGCAGTTAGACGCACTTGTCTTTTATTTCTGTATGGGTAATAGCTATAAATTCTTGAGTCTATGACCTCTTCTGAAACTGCAGGAATTATTTTTTTAAGTTTCACTTTCCAAACTATGCAAAACCAATAGTGAGGTCCAGGCAGAATGTCTGCCACGTCTGTAGAAATATACTACACGATCTGGCAAAAATATTTTGACAAAACCCTTTACTGCCTGTAAGTGCTGATTTTACATTTTCAGAGTGTGCCTTACAGAATTTTGTCACCATAGTAAATATAGATATATTTTGTCATCTCCATGTATGATTTGACGTGATAGACTACAGAATATGATATTTGTCCTTAATCACAGGTATAGCTCTCCTTTGGCATTCTTACCAGCTTATTTTTCAGGCTTTATGAAGAGTCAACAAATCACAATTAACTTTTCAAATAGGGCTCCTCAGGAGGATCCCAGGAACTAAGATTAGACCATAAGTAAAAAAACCTTGCCTCAAAACCTGACTTTCCTTTGCTGCTACTAATGTTAATAATAAACCTCAGGGCCTTAAGCTCTCTTCTCATTTACAGTTTCTCTTCTTCTCCTCTCTGAATAGTGTGTTCCAGATGAATCCTCTTGCCTTATCAAGACTATACCCACTGCATTCCTTTATTATAACAGACTGCAGTGCAACTTCACTAATTGCTAGAAGCAGCTAGGCTATTTAAAATGCTATGTGTGGAAGAAAAGCCTCCTGACAATGCTCTACCTATTCTCTTGCTACAACTTTATGGCTGCAGTTATTTTAGAATCAGAGCCATGTTTTTTGGTGAAAGTTCTTTCTAAGTTTCTTTTTTTTGTGTTTTGTCTTCTTTTTCATTCTTGTGATACTTCTTAGTGTTTGAGTAATACTGTTATGATATGCTGCCCTAATGACATTTCTGTAGCAAACTAGTATTTGACTTGGGTCAGAAGTAAGAAGTCTATTTGCAAGCATTTTTTTGGTTGGTTGGTTGGTTTGCTTTTTGGAGTTTTTTTCTGATTAGGAATCTTTTTCTGTATGCCTATCTCAGCTGGTCCAGCAGTTCTGGATGACATCTGAGATGTCATTCACCCTTCAGAGGTATTGTTTTAAATTAAAAAGAAAAAAAACAACAAAGACCCCCTTGTTAAATGTGGAGGATGTGTAGTTAAGCTGTGATCTTTATGAGCAGCCTTCCTACCCCTCAACTAATTAGTTCTTTCAAGTTCAAATTGGGGGTGGGGGTGGTTCTGCACTACTGTTTCCTGTATTTTAAACAAAGCAGAAATTATAGCTTGGAATTGCAGGTGTTTTAATCTATGAAAATGGGAATGACCTGAAGGGCATTCATCTTATAAATAGTAGAAATAGTCAAGCTAAAGTTAGCTTCAGTTGTCTACAGTATTGAATTATGAAAATGAAAATAATCATAAATTCAAACACCAGAATCCCCTTTTATTAAAAATGCAAATATCTGCCTTAAAATGTATTTCATACAGAATTTTCCCATTTTATGTCTATGATTTATGTGACTATAAATGTAGCAGAAATAAGAACAGACTCCAGTTCTGAAAGCACTTAAACTCTTCTGCATTACCTGTGAAGTTATAATTCCATTAGTATATGTGCACTCATTTACTGTGTATGGATTTGAGCTATCATGAAATCACTCACAGTTAACCTGAGCTGGAAAAGCTGAGAGGTGCCACTCTTGAGCAATAACAGCATAAATTGCAGTACACAGATGTCTAAATTGACAGATTCCTCTTCATTCCTCGTGGGATTAAGATACAATTAGGACATCTGAAAAGTATAGAATGCATTGAAAACTTCTGAATATTTTTCTAATAATGTATATATTTTTACTTACCGTTTTCTTTTTAAAAAAAATTTAAAAAGGAGCAAGCATAGTCATTAGAACTGGTATCAAAATAATTTGAATTATTTGTAAATATATTTGTCACCTAATTTTCAGAGATTATTCATGGACTACTTCTTATATATTATATATTACTTCATTTTATTACTATATTATTATAAGAACTAATTTTCAAAGGTTTAATTAAAACATATATAGTGTTGAAAGTCTCAGTTTTCTTAACAAAGGGGAAAATACTCATTTTGACTGTTGTTTAAAATATTACATATAATAATGTTCATTCTTACTGAAGAAAAAATCACCACAAAAAAAATGGGTTTAAATCTTGGGATTATTTTTTTGGGTCTTTTGTTTGTTTGGTTTGGGTTTTTGTTGTGTATTAGTTTTGGTTGGTTGGTTTTGTTTTGTTTCTGTTGTTTGAGGTTTTTATTTCTTTTGCTGCTGAGTTTTATTAATATGAATAAAAAATAGAATTATTATTTATAAAAAATATCTTCCATGAGCATTCCATAAATTTGAGTTATTTCTAACAATAACTACCTATCAGCACATCTGTGATTTCCCCATCTTTTGAAACTGCCATGATATTTTGTATTTCAAAGCATGCTTTAGTCTAACCATTGTCATATTCCTGTATAGGTTCATAAAAGATGGAATTTATGGTAAATATGTAGAACTGTTCAGCTGTTTCTGCTACAGCAGAATGTTTGGTGGGCCACCAAATAGATTTATAGTACAGTAAAATTATTTGGGGTTTATAGACAAATATAAATGAATGATGTGCAAATTAAGTCAGATTCACACAGTCAGATGAGTTTCTGAAGTTGTATTTTTCAGTATACCTTCTGCCTTTGTACTCTGTGAAAGCCTGAATAAAAAAATACAATTTTCCCGTGGGGTTTGCATGCCTGTTGGCTGGTACCTTTAAACTTTTTTTGATTTCATTAGTGTGGACCCTAAAGATGATACATGATCAGTATAATGTTATGGACAGAAGAAATTCAAGTCTTTCTGGAAAGTGTAAATGCAGTGTTTTGCAGAACTGGGAATTTCTTTTTTCTTGGAGAAGTAATACAAACAGATTAGTTTTTAATTCCAAACACACACGAACAAAGACTTCAAGTTTTCTCCGTTATTCTGTGTTAGTGCCAGGTATCCTCATTCACTGCATGAAGAAGGACTTGCCTTTGTGGAGTTTGATTTTATCAAGATTTGGGCCTGCTGAACTTGTATATTTTTATTAGAGTTGGTTGTGGTTTATGTGCAAATATAATAAATAGGTTATTTTTTCTGGTGTATTTTCACTTCAGCTTTTCTATTTCATGCATAATTTTTGTGTAAATGGTTTCATTTAATTGTTTTTGGAAATGGATTAATGGCCTTAGGAACCACCAAGCAAAAGTTTAATTTAATTCAATTGAATTTATGTAATATTACCTGTCTGAGATGAAATTTCAAATACCATTGAGAACAAAGAAATGAGACAATGGGACAAAAAGACACTCTCAAACTGAGCAAAACCAGCAAAAAATAATTCTAATTTAGAGGGAAAATAATTGAAGCAATCAGTGTTTTTCCACCTGCAGATGTCTGGATTTTGATGAAATGGTAAGACTGGCACAACACTAAGATAATGAACAAATATAAACAAGACAAGAAATATCAGCTAAAATGGTCAAAGAGGATAATGCAAAATAATATTGATATGAAACAGCCAGGTGATAATTGTCTGTCTCTATTTTGACTGCACTTCTATTCTGCCTATTTCATCCTGTTTTCCCTTGCTTTTTGCCTTCTGACCATTGTCAGTCACTCTGAAGTTATAACTGCTTCCTGAATGTCCACATCCATTACTGATGTTTCAGGCAGCCCCGGATCCTGCTAATGCAGCAATGGGTAGTCAGCCAGGCTAAGTGCTCAGCCTGGTAAACGATCCAGGGACCAAAGGGGGTTTAGTCCATTAGAAGACAGTAAAATGCTAGGTATGTCCAACCTGTCCACTGTTTCGTGGGAGTGAAGATAAAACACGAAGATGAAAGCAGATTGCTTCTTAACTAATGAGTCAAGATGTCTGAGTTTCATAAGACTTACAGTAGAAGCAGAAACCAGTTAAGGAACCTCACCTTTCAATAACTAAAATGTATATTAAATAGTAGTGATAAAGGCATCACTTCACGAAGGCAAACAGGTTAATTTCCCAGTGAACTCAGGGTAAAATGAAGTAAAATAAAAGAATTGGATTCACTTTTTGATGTTTTCTTGATGAGACTTAATGGTAACAGGAATCTCTTTTGCTGGTAATTTAAATGATGAACTATTTAAACCTACCTTGTGAGTAAGTCCACTTCTTTGTCTTCTATGATGAAACACAATGAAAGAGAGGTGAGGAGAGGCATAAGGCTTTCTCATTTTAGCCCTTAAATGGCTATGGGTCATAATTGCAACACTTTTTAGAAAAGACATCTGTAACTGGAAAGCTTAGTTCAGGTTTCTCATTTTCATGCAAGCTCCTGTCTAAATTCCAATTGTGAAACAGTTAGTATTCAGTTAGTATATTTAATATATGTATGTTTTCATGTGGAAAATTAAAAACTACAGCATCTTGCACCAAGTTTTAGAAGAGTTTAGTAGTGTCCTATACTGTCATCAGCTGTTTAAATTACATTACATTAGCATTACTTCAAGGAGATGAGGAGACATAGTAATGTACAGCTCATAAGAGTCATACATGCACACATATCTTTATTTTCTGTTTGTTCTCTTCACATTTTTAGTTTGTAATTTAAACTTTGATACATAACTTGATAAATAATACAACACATAAGATGTATGTTTTATAAAAATATGTATATTTATGAAAGCATTTTATTTAAGCATGTGGTATGAAATATTATGGCTATGAAACATTGCCATTCAACATATAAATATTTAAGGATTCCTTATTTTGTGTCAGCAAACTCCTGATATCAAAACTAGGAAGACTGGAGATCTCTCTTCAATCATTTGTTCCTTTGCTTCATGCAGCCTACATTTAATTTTTGCGCATAACTTATTCTGATCTTCAGTCCAGTGGAACTGCTTCTTTGTTTCTCACAGTTATTAGGAGGTACTTTTGCTTTGCCTAACTTTGTGCATGTAGACAACAGGATTATATTATAGGATGTAGTTGTTTCAATTATCTTTTTTCAATGTACTACTGTAGTAAAGGCTTTTTGTTAGAGTTAACTAACAGTCACCACATTAACGCCCTCACAAGGTCTTTATTTTGATGATTATTCCTAAGCAACTCAAGACTTACAGAAAACAAGATGGAAACAAACAATAGCAATACTGTCCTTTTTTTTTTTTTTAATTACTGTAAATTGGGTAAAAATCTATGACAAACAGGTCAACTTGACATTGTCAAGTCTTGAATCCCAGGACACTGACTGTTCTGAAGCACAATTCCTGTGATGAGTAGCTGAGGGAGCTGGGGTTGTTTAACCTGGAGAAAAGGAGACTAGGGAGATCTTGTCACTTTCTACCTCTGAAAGGAGGTTCTAAGCAAGGTGGGGTTTGGTCTCTTCTCCCAAGTAACAAGAGGTAGGACAAGAGGCAGTGGTCTTAAGTTGCACCAGGGCAGGTTTAATTGGGTATTATGAAAAGTTTTTTCACCAAAATCTGTCAAGCAATGTAAGTTGCCAAGCAGTGACCCAGGAAGTGTTGAATCACCATCCCTACAGGTATTTAAAAGATGCATAGATGTGGCAGCACCAAGGGAGATACTTTAGTGGTGGACTTGGCAACACAGGTTAATGATTGGACTTGATCATCTTAGAGGTATTTTTCAATCTAAATGATTCTATGGTATTATGTTTGTCTATGTGAAACATTTTATTTCACCAACTATTGCATTGATTTTTTGGCTTTTCTTTCTAGTACTGTAATATTAGTAGGTTTTCAAGCTTTAATGTAATCCAGGAGCTTGTGGTCCTTCAAAGCAGGCCAGAATTTCAGAAGTAAACTATATCAGGATCTTACAAAAATGAGTAAAATCTACCTTAAATTGTAAGAAGAATTTTTAAGGCATTCTTGCCCAAGAAAATCATAGTGCAAGGTATCCTGAACTTTTTCTCTTTAGCTCTGGTTGTATGCACACTGGCTATACAGTAAATTCTATAGGGACTTGTTTGGTTTTGAATGTAGGCTTCTGGTTCTCCTGCATTTCAGAATTCTCCCACTGCATCAGAATTACAGACTCAAAACTGTCTGTGATGTGCTTGACAACTGTTATATTTATTTCCCCCGAATCATGGAATGTCTTAAAGAATAGTTGAAAAAAATGTGTACTTTTTTTCATTACTTAGGAATTGTTATATTAAGAAGATGTCTGGTTAATATAAAAATAATGAAAATTTGAACAGTGAATATGAAATTTTGTCACAAAGATGATTCCTCATAACTTTGAGGACAGTCTTTCTTCCCAAATCTTGCAACGCTCCCTTTGATTTTGAATATCATCCATAAATCAGAGAATCAGAGAATATCTTGAGTTGGAAAGGATCCACAAGGACCATCAAAGCCCAGCTCTTGATCTGCCAGGATAGCCCACAGAATGACACCATATATCTGAGATTGTTGTCCAAAAACTTCCTAAACTCAGACAGGCTTAGTGCTGTGACTTCTTCGCTTGGGAGCCACAATGGAAGCCAAAGGTTAAACTGTCACTAAATGAAGGGAGACCAGAATGTTAGCCACAGTCCTTGTCTATATCTTGCAGTTTTTCTGTCCTTTTGTTTTCCCCTCATTATTTCATTATTCATTATTCAGACCTTCATATTTAATTTCATTTAGTCTGTAAATTCTGGTTTGCTTTGTTGACAAAAATTGATTTGCAACATTAAAGTACACAGCTATATTAAGAATAAACCTTGGAAGAATGTTTTTTTGATAAGTCATGTAGGCATTCTAAGAACTTGTAAGAAACTACATTGGTGATCAGATTTAGCCTAAGGTAAGATAATATAATCCTACCATAAAAATTTTGGACATTATTTTTTGTTTATATTTGATTTAATGTCATTATCAGCATTGAATCAATGTTTCCATTTGTGAAAATGGCTTATCTCTAAATCATTTTGAAATACAGATCATCTTTAACAAATTTTTTTAATCTATCAGAATTTAAAGCATTTTTTAAATCTAATAATCTGTTGTATGCCAAGCTTAAGTAGAGATTTCTTGTTGGGATCAGTTACTTACTGTACTAAACATCTGACGTGTTCATTCATAAGATACAGAAGGATAAACTTGGTGAAAGGCTCATAAAACTCTTCTCTTTCTGAACGTTTAAATGCAACAGAGAGTGTATTTGTTAAAACATTGAGAAAGACTACCGTATTCAAAATTTAAATTTTGCATACATAGGAAAAAACTGCAAACTGACAGAAAAAAAGCCAACACAAACCACACAGATTTTTGGTACATGTGGTAATTAATTAAAATCAATTGCATTTTCTTTAGCTTCAAATTCCTAAAATAGAAATGTTTTCATACCCCTGATTTCCATCCTACACTAGCAACAATTTCATTCTATGAAATGCTCAGTGCTGTGGGATACAAATGAATAGGCAATTTCCAGTAAATTGGTAGGTGCTGGCAACAGGTTACCACTCTTCCACTCATTTTATCAGAAGGAAAATTCTCATCTGAAGTCTGTAGAACAATTTCTGTCTTTTTTCAATAGATAATGTTGTGATTATATGCAACAGACAAAAAGATTCCTTACATAATATGCGATTTCTCATAAAGCAACAGTAAAGCTTACCTCCCATGTAGTATTCATTTCTAGTGGGGCAAGAGAAAGAGACCATTTTTATTTCCAAGCAAAAAATGATACCTTTCTTTAAATTTTAAATAATTTTAAAATGAATGCTGCTAATTTTGGTCATCTTTGTCTCAGAACAGTAGAAAGAACCTGAGCTCTCTTTGGCTTTGAAAGGCACTTTAACAGGGGAGATTCAGATTAGACATCAGGAAAAAAAAATTCTCTATCAGGATGGTGAGGCATTGGAGTAGGTTTCCCAAAGAGGTCGTGGAGTCACCATCCCTGGAAGTGTATAACAGGCATCTGGATCGGGAGCTGGGTGATGTGGTTTAGTGGTTTAGGGGTTACAGTGGCAGTGCTGGGCTGATGGTTGGTTTTGATGATCTTGGGGTTTTCTTTCATCCTTGATTATTCTATGATTCCGTGATATTATGGTTTGCTCGGCAATGCATGCTACTAAAAGTGTGTCCAAATGATCTAGAGGGAATAGTAATGAGACATAGAAACTCAAGTAATCCAAATGAGGTGTTCATTCATTCATGTTACTCCCCTCTCTGAGGGGAGTAAATGAAAGTACAAAACATTGACAGGATGTTTGGTACCCCCTCCATAAAGTTTGCAAAATAAAGAAAACTGTCAACAATAGTCAGCAGCAATTTTAGTATTTCCTGTCCCCTATGGTGGCAGACAAGCTGGGAAGTTGTAAGGATTTAGGACTTGTATCTCCCAGTTATCGCAGAAAGCTATGGTGGATCAGCATAGGAAACCTGGAATTCTCCCTGGCCATACAATTCCTGAAAATTATTTCATCATATGAAATAACCCTGATAATATAAGAACTTGTCTTTTAATAATCTGAAAGAAATAAGTCTTATGACAACTTTTCTTAGGACAGTTAACTTTGCACACTCTAATAGATTTAAGGTTTTAAAGAAAAGACCTAGAGCTCTGCCTCTTGTTTTAGATTCAAAGACAGCTTAGCTTTGTAGAAAAAGGGGGCAACCCAAATAGTAGAAGAAAAAATGAGAAGCCGTTATCACAGGCAAGTTGTCATGATGAACAAAATGAAGTATTAAGGAAAGGGTCAGTATCAGAAACAAGATCTCACTGACTCTTGATCTGTGAACTAGAGAATAAAAGAACTGATGGAAAAAAATGTTTCTCTGTTAGATGTAACTCATTGCAAAACAGTTAGACAAATTATAATCAACTCCCAGTCGACCCTGAAATAGTGTGGGATCTGCTGCTCCAGCTGGATACCTATAAATCTGTGGGGCCTAATGGAATTCATCCAAGAATCCTCAAAAAGCTGGCTGATGTCATAGCAGAACCTCTGTCCGTGATTTTTGAATGGTCTTGGGAATCCAGAGAGGTCCCATCTGGCTGAAAGTTGGCAAATATTGTCCTGATTTGCAAGAAGGGCAAGAAGGAGAACCCTGGACAGTACAGCCTGTCAGTCTGTATACTGCAACTTCCAGTGCCTGGTAAAGTCATGGAGAAGATTATTCTAGGAGATATTGAAAAACACTTGAAATACAATGCAGTCATTGGTCACAGCCAGCACAGTTTCATGACAGGAAAGTCCTACTTATCCAACCTGATTTCCTTTTATGGCAAGGTAACCCACATAGCTGATCAAGGGAAGTTATGTGATGTAATCTTTTTGGATTTCAGTAAAGCTTTTGACACTGTCTCTCCCAGAATGCTTCTGGACAAACTATCCAGTCCACAACTGGATAAACACATCATTTGGCTCATAGGTTGGACAGGGGGGGTAATAGTGAATGGGGTGACATCAGACTGGTGACCTGTCAGTGGTGGGGTTCCACAGGGCTCCATTTTGGGGCCTGTGTTCTTCAACAGTAGTGGGTTTCTGTGGATGAGTTTTGGTAGCAGGGGGGCTACAAGGGTGGCTTCTGTTAGAAGCTACCAGAAGCTTCCCCTGTCCTGTGGAGCCAATGCCAATCGGCTCCAGGACAGGCTTCCTGCTGCTGGCCAAGATCAAGCCAATCAGTAGTGACAGGAACACCTCTGTGATAACACATTTAAGAATAGAAGGTGGTTGTGCAGAAAGAATTCCAGCCAGGGAAGAGCTGAGTGAGAACGTGGGAACAGCAATGCAGACACCAAGGTCAGTGCAGAAGGGAGGGCAGGAGGTGCTCCAGGCACTAGAGCCGAGGCCCTGCAGCCCGTGGAGCAGCCTGTGGTGGGGCAGCTGTGCCCCTGCAGCCCATGGGGGACCATCGGGGTGAGAGACCCCCCTGCAGCCCAGGGAGGAGCCCATGCTGGAGCAGGTGGATGTGGGTAGGAGGCTGTGACCCCCTGGGAGGTCCAGGATGGAGCAGGGTCTTGCTGGAGACCTGCAGCTCATGGAGAGGGAAACCCACGCTGGAGCAGGTTTTTCCCATGTAGGACTCATGATACGTCGGTACAGCTCATTGGTGAAGGACTGTACCTCATAGAGGAACGATCCACAGGACAGCAGACTGGGAAGTACTGCTGCCCAAGGCTTGGACCCACACTGGAAAGCTCCATCAAGGACTGTCTCCCATGGGAGGGACCCCATGGGAGCAGAGGAAGGACTCCGCTCCCTGAGCCACAGCAGAAACAACAACTGACCGTTAACCTCCATTCCCCGTCCCCCTGCACTGCTGGGGGGGAGGAGGAAGAAAATGGAAGGAAGGAGAGGTGAGTGAAGGTGTTTTTAAGACTGCTTTATTTCACACTCTTTGGCTCTTATCCTGCTAGTAATAAATTTAAGTCTTGTCCTGTTAGTAGTAAATTTAAGTACTATCCCTGCTTTGAGACTATTTTGCCCATGAAGATAATCAGCAGGTGACCTCTCCCAGCTCTTATCTCTACGCATGAAACCTTAGCTGTTTTTTTTTCCCTCTCTCTCCTCTGTCCAGTTGCAGAGGGAGGGTGATAGAACGGCTTTAGTCGGTATGTGGTATTTGGCCAAGGTCAACCCACTACAGCCCTGTGCTCTTCAGCATCTTCATAAATTACTTGGAGGACTGGGCGATCACCAACTATAGGAAGTTCAACAAGGCAAAGTGCCAGATTCTGCACCTGGAATGGGGCAACCCAGGATGTCTGTACAGAGTGGGGAATGAGATGCTGGAGAGAAGCGCCAGGGAAGGGACCTGGGTGTCCTGACTGATGACAAGTTGAATCTGAGTCAGAAGTGCCCTGGCAGCCAGGAGGGCCAATCTTGTCCTGGGGGGCATCAGGCAAAGCATCACCAGCCAGTCGAGGGAGGGGATTGTCCTACTCGGCTCTACACTGCGGTGGCCTCACCTTGAATATTGTGGCAGTTTGGGCACCACAGTGTAAGAAAGATATTAAGCTATTAGAGAGTTTCCAAGGGAGGGCAATGAAGATGATGAAGGGCCATGAGGGGAAGCTCTATGAGGGCATTTGTTCTGTTCATCTGGAGAAGAGAAGACTAAGGGGAGATCTCATTGCAGTCTACAACTTGAGGGGAAGGGGAGGGGCAGACACTGATCTCTCTGGTGACCAGTGATAAGACCTGAGGGAATGGCCTGAAGTTGTGTCAGGTGAGGTTTAGATTTGATATTAGAAAGACTTTCTTCCCCCAGAGTGTGGTGGGGCACTGGAACAGGCTCCCCAGGGAAGTGGTCACAGCACCAAGCCTGACAGAGTTCAAGAAGCATTTGGATGATACTCTGAGGCACATGGTGTGACTTTTGGAGATGGTCCTGTTCAAGGCCAGGAGCTGGACCCGATGCTCCTGATGGGTCCTGTCCAACTCAGCATATTCTGAGATTCTCTGAAATTTAAAATTATGTGTGCAATTGCCAAGACTTTTTCCTAATTTCCCCCTTAAATTCAGTGGTTTGGCTTTTTTAATATTCACTATTCAGTTGTCACCTACGCATAAATTTGGTAGAATATGTGGTTCCATACAATTTTCTGCTGCAACACTGCAACATCCTTTGTTGATAACTTCATTATTCAAGCCAGCTTGAATCTGTGAAGAACGCTCATAACAGCCAGTACAAACTGTTTTGCTGTTTTAAGGGATGCTGTTGGTGATGGACAAAGATCTTTCTTTATGTCCTTTGTCTAAATGACAGAAGAAAACAAATTGTGTGTGGTGGTATCACTGTCTAATGAAATTTCTGTATTCCTTCCAGAGCATATGTGGTATGTTCTGCAGATGAACTATAATACACTGATTATGCAGGTTTTCTTGCAGGTGTGGAGTAGGCAGAATATTCCAAGATGCTGAGACCTGCTCAGAAAACAGATGTTTCTCCACACACCAGCTGTGTTGACATCTTTCAGTCACCTTGAATGCAGTTGGGTTTTTTAAGTGTCAGTTACTATACCTACAAGTAGATACTTGATCCAGGAGTATTTCTGATCACTTTTTGAGAGAACTACATGAAAAAAGCATACATGATCTATTCTGAATGTCTGTGATAAGCCTTGTATTTTTTTAGGCTGAGAATCCCAGTGGTATTTTAGCACTAAATGCTGACTCAAGTAGCTAATTTAGCAGCAGATTAGCTTTATGCATGCAAATGTTCCCATTAACATCTGCAGGCTTGATTGCAGGTTTACATTTAAACAAATATGAGCACTTCTATGCATCAGAGACCAATAGACATTATTTATGTCTTCCACTTTGTAATTACTAGTAGCTATTATTTCCATGTATTCTTGTTTGCCCCCCAGGTATAGCCTGGAAAGACATATTTGAAATTTGATGTATTTGTACAATAGTCATTTGTAGTTATGACACACTGTCCTCCTCTATGTACACTGAATTTTACAGCCTGTTGCAAATTGCAACGTAAAAAGGGACTCAATTTTGATGCTTACCAATATTTTAGCATTTCCAAGTAAGACGAAGAGGGGGAAAGAATGAGTCATGATAATAAATGAAATGTCAAATTTTGTGTGTATCATCTTTACCAACATAAGAGTCATGGCATGTCCTTCTTCGAATGCAGCCTCTAGATATGTAGGCTCTGTAAGCAGCTGTACATAAGTCTCTTTATCCTGGATTCCCCTTGGCTCACTCTGAAACAAACTTTAAAAAGCTGAGATTTATAATCTAGCTTGGAAGTTAGGCTCTGCTTTTGTGTTAGTATTGAAAATGTGTATCTAGTGTTCCCAATTATACTGATAGTAAAGGCTGTTTTATAGAGGTTTGTAACTACAAAGTAATGATAACGAAGTATTCATGTGTAATCTGTCATACTTAGGTTTCTAAATGATACCTTAGGCTTTTTCATAACTCTTTAATTCTATATATGACCTTTTCAATCTCATGTCACATTACCCTCTGAAAAATGAAGATACAAGTTTCTTGACTATAAATACACTGAATTACATTCTAACTATGCAGAACACTACAATATAAGAGCAATTCAAGTGAAAATTTTGCCCTCTTTCTGACAAACACAGTGTATAAATATTATCTGTTACTTTCTGATAACAAACACCAACTTCTTTTATTGATTGGAGAGAATAAAAATGCATAGTCTAGTTTTTCAAGGTGTCTTTAAG
>JAWWES010000094.1:23958228-23976214 GCA_035583135.1 Lophotriccus pileatus | reverse complement strand
TTTCTTTCTTTCTTTCTTTCTTTCTTTCTTTCTTTCTTTCTTTCTTTCTTTCTTTCTTTCTTTCTTTCTTTCTTTCGCCTTCCTGCCTTCCTGCCTTCCTGCCTTCCTCCCTGCCTTCCTGCCTTCAATATTAAAACATTAAAATATTAAATAATTACATTTTCTTTCTTCTAATATGAGAATGATACGAATCCTAGAAATCTATAACTAGTTAGGTCAGAATGGCTTGTTGTCACATGATAGGGGCCTGTATCACCTGAATTACTGTGAAACTCTACTACTTTTCTATCAGTTGTTATAGATGTATTGATTTCATTAAACCTTTCCTTGTTTCTTAAGAGATCGGAAAAGATAGGATGCCATCACATTTCAATAATATGAGATATATAGAATATCATGTGATAAATTCATTCATGTCAGTTGTAATATATACCTTGTCAGGTTGAATTATTCCTGGGATGAATTTCATTCAAATATGGCTCCATAATTTTATGACAGAATCTACTTAGCACTTTCAAGGTAAACACTATGATAATAAGGCTTTCCACTAGAAAAATGAATTTATATCACACTACCAATCATCATGATTACAACCTTGGTAACAAAGTGTTGATATTATGGTCAGTTGCATAGTTTGCCCTTGAGTACCTGGACCTATCTGCAGTGTATTATTGACACCTAGATGCCACACTTTTGTGCACACCTGGCAAAGTAAAGTAGATCTTGCTATAAAAGACTTGAAATAAACATGATTTTCCAGTGCAGTTTTTATTTACCTTCTAATCAAGTTTCCTTTCAAATATATACCCACTTCTGAAACAGATTGAAAATATGTAATTTGAGCAAACATGTTCTTCTCCTGGAACTAGAAGTGTTGCTGCAGATAGACTAGAACCTTGAGTCCACCAGGTTCTGTAAAGGCGGTATTTCATCCGCTGAAAATATACCTCTCCTGGAAAAGGGTATTATATCACTTTATTTCTTTTCACCTCAGAAAAAAATGGTAGGAAATTTAACTTCCAATAAATCTACAGAAGGAGCATTGCATCCACATAAAGATGTAAAGTCAGTCAATAGCGAATGTGACCTGAGAATTACACACTGGTCAGTCACAACCAAAACTACAAAGCCTGAAGAAAATGTGGATGGGAGTAACAGTACACAGCAAGGGTGAATGGCCAGGGATAAACTATTGTGTTATGTACAGGCTCATTTCAATACTGAAGAGATAGAGCTGATGTCTGAAATTCATAATTCAAAGGAAGTAGATAGAGTGTAGATAAAGATAGAGATAAAGTGTAATGGATGTTCTACTACTATTCTCTGATACAGATGTTTGTGAATAAAAATATATTTGAAATGACAGACCAGAGGAGACAGTTTTCCTGTCTAGTGAAAACTCAACTACATATTAAGAGTCCAACTAGAAAAATGTAAATTAGTTAATCTAAAACTCATATCAATTACAAAAATAAAGGTCTCCTGTCAATTTTGATTTCTTGAGCAGCATTACTCTAGGGAATAATTTTCAAAAGTACAGGTAGGAAGTTCAGTGAAAAGAGTAATAGAAGTTCAGAAACTGGATATCAGATAATGAAAAAAGTAAAAAAAAAAACAACTTGGAAATCTCAGCACTAGAGAAGCACAAATTAATGATGAATCTGATTATTTCAAGTCATTGATTGTCTTGCTATGACATTTCCTGTGGAGTTAGTTGTTATAAATAATTTGAATAGCTCCAAAGTGTAGTATATACGTAAAGAGACATGAAAATGAAAGCTGAAAATAGTAAAAACTGAGTCACATAGTGACAAATCTATTCTTTTATAATTTAGTAATATGTGTTTATTCAGAATTACCTCTGTTTAGCAACAAAGTATGAATTCGCAAATAATACTTACCTTTTGAACATTGAATTTTGAGTGTAATAGAAAAGCTCCCTATATTAAATTCTGTTGCTATTTACATATTTGAGATATATTATGACAAATAGACTTCTAAAATTAAAAATTAACTTATACCACTTACGATCTTTTAAATAATTTTTTTAGAGAAAATGTAGATGTTTTTGTTTCCTATACAAGAGGTAATCTTGAGATAAGAGCATTTTGTAAAATCTACCAGAAAAAAAAAAAGGTCATGAAAGCACAGGACAGAAATGGTACAGGCTACGTCAATATTTTTTTTTGTACGTGTGGCATTATAAGATGTGAAGGTAGTGGCAGGGACAGCAGCCTCAAGACAGTTGCATGAAGGTTTTGCCTGGTAACAGATTATCTGCTCACACTCTATGATACTGATATATATGGATAAAATGCTCTCCTTTATTTAATCTATTTCTACTGTTTGAAGCAGGTAGGTGATGCTGTTATTTTTCACACTGTCCTTGTGGTTTATTGGTACTTATTTTAATATAGTTTGAGAAAGTAATACACTATAAATTTTCTTCAGAGGTTAAAAAGCCCACAAAGGTGATGTATACTATTGTTTTGGTTTCTTTCAATTTTCAGAACAATTGTAGTTTGGTGATGGACTGAATCTATTTTAGCAGAAAATGTTGTAGGCTTTGTGGGCTAATATTTTTCTTGTTGTCATGTTTTCAAGAGGGTTCACAGCCTACTATTTAATACCTTCTTCCCTGTCTTACGTGGTCTATGTTGCTAGCTGGACAATTATCTCAAGTCATTGTGCAGATCTAAATACTTCGCTAAGTCTGCTTGTCTCACTCTTCAGGGTGTACCTTAAGACAAATTACCCATGCTTCGAGCTTCCTAATTATGACTTTATTCATTTTCTTGTTGGCATAATCACAGTTGGGCATGGAAAAAAGTAGTGCGTTAGATGTTAGCAGGTTGTAAACTTACCGTTAGCTTCTGCAATTAGTTTTCACTTTCTAGGGAAGAAAATAATACTCAGGATGCTAATTCTTTAATTTTTTTCCTCCTCCCTTTTGTTATGTTTTTGTGTGCTCAGTGTTCCTTCTAATCTAATCCATCATGAGTGCCCAGATGTTTGTATCTTTCACACACCTTAGCCTTTCTTGATGCCCTTTTCTCCAAAGACATTGCCTATCCATCATCTTCTCTCCCTGATTTCTTCAGTTCATGTGTGAGTGTTTCTCTTGCACTAATATCTCTCTTCTTCCTAATATCTATTCCTGGTTGCTCATAGTAGTTTGTGACAAGTAGTTTGACTGACAGCAGGAACTATGTTTTGCTTTCTGCAGTCACTTGTTTCTGGCTCCCTAATTTCATTCATGGCTAATTAATTGCCCTGGAGGATGTAGCTAAGATGGCTCCTTTTACTGTTTTTTTTTATGTGCTCAACTTTTCCTAGGCCTCTATAAAACTCTTTTTCTTGCTAGAAAATCACAATCTTTCTGTGCACTGTTCACTATTTAAGAATTGATTCTAAGGTCCTGCAACATATCATTATCACTGTCTGGAGATTTGATTTCAGTTTCAAAGAGTAGTCAGCAAGAGCTCCAAATCTTTAACTATAAATAATTGCAGTTCCAGTACATTACAAGGTTAAGTAACTATAAATTAATGGATTAATGGTGATCTACACCAGACAGGATTCTGGGCCATACAAGATGACTTTAAATCAAGCATGCTTGGAAATGTATATCTCTAGCAGTGTCCTTTTGCTGAGATTATTTCTCAGTTCTCACAATCTGTTTTGATTCTAAGTGTAAAACATCCCACTTAGAGTCAAAGTGTCTAGTAGATTCTGTGTTCTGAGTGAATTTAGAGAGAAGGACTTTTGCTGATAACAATTTTAGAGAGTGTTTGGACTGTTCGAGTTTATGTGGATCCTGCTAATGTTATCAGTAATTCCCTAATCTATTGCAGAATCAATATCTTTTCACAAGTTTTTCAAGTGACTAAATGCCTAACTAAAGGTTATAAATGACATTGGAATTTCATTGGACCTTGATCATTATTCACTTTGTAATCACCCAGTTCCTTTTTATCACTTTCAGCGAACCCGAATTTGCAAGGCTCCATAGATTCTTTGTTACTAGTATGTACAACTTACAAATCTTGGCTTGCGCTTTAATGAAAAAGTGGATAATGGATTTCCTCACTCAATGCCATATTTTATTAATGGGAATGAAATCTCTATGGGTACATATCCTTTGAATAGTACCATCTTCAAGTTACCTCTTTCCAAAATTGATATTCCTGTCATTCTTAAGTCGGTAGCCACATGCAATGAAAGATAGGATACATTCTCTACTGTGTTTCTCTAGTCTCAATTGTAATTTTGTGATAGTCTTCTTTGGGACTTTGCTGTTACAGAACTTGGAGCAAATAAAGGAATCTCTAGTTATGCAACTTCTTTCAAAAAATGATCTGTAACAGCCTTTCTCAGATCATTGAGAAGTTTATTGAGGAAGTTTGCATTTGGAAATCAATATGCATGTTGTGATTAAGTGTTTAGCAGGGTAACGAACAGGACTGATGAACTAGCTCAAGAAAAGTCATCTAAAGCACTGGTATCTCTCCGTCTGTCAGAAAGCTGCATATTTCATTTCTGTTCTTCCATCTTCACCTCTTCTTGTGAAGAAATTGTAAAGCCTTCAATATTTTGTGTGCAGAAATACTTCATTCTCTCTGTAGATCTGCTGGATAGGAACCATACAGTTGTTCAAAATGTTTTGAAGGAGATTTATGTCCAAAAAGGACTTTTCAAGTAAGTCAGTATGGTTGAAGCACTATAATGTCAATTTCCAATTGACATTTTCTGGATAAAAAATTATTACTAATTCCACTTATGTTAAGTCTGTTCCTATTTATATTTTCTGGTTTAGGTTCATTCTTGCAACATATATACTGTTGCCCACTATTTCCTCTCTGGTTTTGTCTAAGGAGCCCTTTGAATTTCTGTTCTACAAAATATTTTTTTCTAGTTACTTCAAGAAAGAATTTTTTCTTCTCTTCCATACTGTGTAGCACAGAATAAAAAATTTCATATAGCATTTTGAATTGGCTTTGGTTGAAAACTTTGGTGTTTTGTTTGGGATTTTTTTAGTTTGGTTTAGTTTAGGGTTTTTTTAATGAGTAATAAATCATGTCAGCCCTCCAAATCCTAATTTTATTTATGTTTACTGTATTTTATTTAAATTTCTGTCAGAGGAAACTTTGTGATTTATACCTAAATTTGTATTTAAGCATCTATCCTGAACATAAAGGGGATGTTTCTTTCAGGAAGAAAAAATTTAATACA
The DNA here is from genome assembly GCA_035583135.1 of Lophotriccus pileatus. Lineage (NCBI taxonomy): Eukaryota > Metazoa > Chordata > Aves > Passeriformes > Tyrannidae > Lophotriccus > Lophotriccus pileatus. Next base: position 23,970,982 of record JAWWES010000094.1, on the reverse strand, counting down.
AATAAGCAAAACAAATTTTAAACAAAGAAGTGTTGGTGTGATTAAACAGAGTCTTTTTATTTATTTGAATCAAGTTTAAATCAATTTAACTTATAAACTTATAGGGTAGATAACATCATATCTACTTTGCTGCATTTTTACAATAAAGGTCACATTTTCTTGCAATTCATTACTGGTGTTGAAGACACACTTAGGAGACTGCAGATGCATCCTTGCTGTAATGTGCCTGACAATGTTTCATCCCTTGAAATTTCAGGAAATTTGCAGATGCAGAAAATTTAGATGAGGATAAATAAACTTAAGATAAGCACCCAAATCTTTGATACTGGTTCAAATTAAATATTTCATCCTTTAATATTTTGACTAATGATGATTTAATTATTTGATAGTTTCTCTTTCATTAACAGTTTAAAAATTCCCTACTTTGTTTTGGAATTTTAACTATTTGGAATAAAATTTCTTTATAATGAGCAGCCATCTCTATTTCTATGTATCTTACTAAATTGGCCTCTGATCTGAGGATGAAAGAGATTTCTAACTGCTACTTTGTTAAGAAAATAAAGTATTGAGTCATGGGCAACCACTAAACAAAAAAACACTAAACAAAATTATTAATCAGAAAACATTTCATGTAGTAGAGAAGTGTCCAATTATGTCTAGTTTCCTACTGTAAAACAAACTGACATATCATGCAGCTTTCTTCATAGCTGTGCTGATCCCCTTTATCTCTTTAGATGATAGAGGGAGTTGAGGGAGGTGTCCCTGCCATAGAAGGGGTTTGAGCCTTTTAGGTCCCTTCCAACCCAAGTAATTCTATTATTCTGTTTTAATCTGCAAAGAGTTTTAGCCTTTTCTTATGTTGTGATATTAGCCTATGCTTAGTAGCATCTTCCCATGATTCTGATTAGTGATATACTACTCTTTTCTTCATTATTTTTTCTGAAAATAAATATAAAATTATATTCTTTCCCATATCCTTAGGCAGTAGATTCAGATCATACGTCTAGCTGAAGCTGGCATATACCAGTTACTGCTGACATGAGTTACTGCTGAAGAGTTCCAGTGAGACAACCTAAGTGGTAAAATCCAGTTTTTTTAATGTGTTATTGACATAATGAAAATAGTTGGCCCTCCTGAGGCTACAACAGAGCCAGCAATATAGGTTCAAAGCTCAGAAAGCCAACTATGTCCTGGACTGCACAAAAAGGTGTGTGGCCAGCTGGTGAAGGGAGTTGATTCTGCCTCTTTACTCTGCTTTGGTGATACCCCACCAGAATCCAGTTCTGAGGCCTCAGCACAGGAAAGACATAGACATGTTAGAGCAGATCAAGAGAAGGTGTGCAACAATGGTCAGAGGTCTGGAACACCTATTCTATGAAGAAAGTCTGAGACTGTTGAGTTTTTTCAGCCTGGAAAAGAGAAGGCTTCACAGAGAACCTATTACATTTTTTAAATATATGAAGGAGGCATAAAAAAAAAATTCCAAGCAACCAACCAAAACAACCCACCAAGAAAAACAACCTGAGAAAGAATTTTTACCACAGCCACTAGTGATAGAAAGAGGGGCGGTGGTTTCAAACTGAAAGAGGGCAAATTTAGGTGAGACATAAGGAAGAAATTTGTTATCACAGACGTTGTGGTTACCACATCATTGCAAGCATCAAGGCCATGTTGGATGGGAAACTGAGCAATGTGATCTAGTGAAAGATATTCCTTCCTGTGGTGGGAGGCCTGAACTAGATGATTTTCAAATGTCCCTGCCAACCCAAACAATTCCATGGTACTTCGAAAAGAATTCTTCCCAAGAAAGTATTTCTCATATTGTAGACTGAAATATCTGGTTTTAGTTATCTTACCTAGCATGTTCTGAAAAATGACCAAAATATTTGCTTATCAATTCAGCTATATTTTAGAAAAGCTATTATCTTCAAAACAAAACAAAAAATTGCTAGAGAAACCTTTAATTAGGACATTGATTGACCTAGGAAATACCTCCTCTACTCTTGAGCTGAAAATCCATGAAATTAATAGGAACTCAGACTAATTTACACTTTGTTGCATGCCTTTCATGTAGTTGTAGTGAATGGTTGTCGATTTCTTTTATCTTCCAGTGAAGCATTAACTGTGTTAATGTTAATTAGAAATAGAGCTTGCTTTCCATGAACTGCAATAATGAAATTCCCTTATATCAGTGAGAACTATTAGCTTAAAATACTTGACATTCCATAATCCATGTATGCAGTACTAGCTTGTCCCTCCAGTATCAGGTCTGATGGCAGTTAACACAGATGTCCAGAGCAGGAAGACAGGCGTATCACCCATAATTGCAATGATATTGTAAGTCAGTTCTCCAGGGACTGCTTTCTACATTCCTCATGCAACTATGAAAGTAGCTTGGAAAATAGCCTTCTACCTTAAAGCTTGGCAAGAAGAATTACAGTCCCTGGCTCAAAATACTCTTAGGCATGATACTTCTTACCTTCCGCTTATGTAAAAGACACACCATTAGGTCAAAATGTAGGCAAAGATTCTTCTTCCTTACCAGGCAAATATAATAAAAAGTGTTAAATTTTCATTTCAGGGAGCATAGTAACATAAATCCTCTGCTGTGAGGGATGGGAGATACAGGAAGTGCACTGATTTATTCTGTTTACTGTCCTGATCACAAGGCACAACACAGTTCTGTAAGCCAAGTTTCTGCCTGATGGAAGCTGTATGGACCACATTTCTAAAGGCTGACTTTGTGAAAGAGAGAGAGGAAAGTCTCAAAGGACAGGGTGGAGAGAGAGTGTTTATTTTCAAAACCAATTAGGTGCATCGTTTGAAACAAAAAGAAGACAGATACTTAAGGAGGCTTGGGAGTTTCTTTGGTTTTGCTTTTTTTGGAGTTGGGTTGGGTTTTTTGTTTGTGTGGGTTTTTTTAAAAAATTTGTGTGTCTTTCTGAACTTCTAGTTTTCCCAAAACTTTGATATCATAGTGACATAGAGTCATAGAATGGCTTGGGTTTGAATGAACCTTAAAGATATCTGATGTAAAGGGCTTCTAAGTGCCACCCTGGCATGTAAATATCATTGGCTTGTAAGTGCCACTACCTGGGACTTTTTATGACTTCTTTCCTTTTGGAATTCTCACCATTTCAAATGTTCAGAAGTCTGTAGGTTCCCTTGCACTTTATTATGCAGATAGAATCAAAGCCAGTATTTATAACCATAATCCACCACTTCTATCCAACTGAGAATTATTATTGCAGTCACCACTGCATTCTCCATGTATGGATATCATAACCTTAATCCAAGTTAATAAAACTTCTCATCTGTAGAATAAGGCTAGTAGACTGCTTTCCCATATTATTAGAGGATTTAAAACAAATGAGAAAATATGCACAACTGAATCCTCATGGCGCTTTAAGCCACCAGAAAGCACTTACCTGAGGTGTTTTCATGTTCTTCTCAAAACCTGCATTTAGCTATAAATATCACTTTACAGTTTAATAGGACTTCAAAAGCAAATGTGAACAACCTGGTCCAAGGAGGGATTCAGGATCCAAGTATTTATTGGATCTTTCTTTTTCTTCTTTGTCAAAGAACTATATAAGAGATTTTTAAAAATCAAATAGTACTTCATTGCCATGTCTATGACATGCTAATAGTTAACCAGTTTCTTTTTCTGTGCTGATCTGCATAATTTCTGTGGGCATTCTGTTATTCTGTCAGGCCAAGGAGGTTTGTTTTTTTTTTTTTCCTAGAGGAAAACAAAGTTATTGTATTTTGAATGGAAGCACACTGGGGAAAAAAAAAAAAAAAAAGTTGAGTAAACCAGTAAATAGTATTGAATATTTTTGTTCTACCTGGAGAGTGGGAAAAGATTTTAATTTATTCAAGAAACACAAGTGTTGTGCTTTTGGAATAAGACTAATATACTGGTAGCAAATCTGCATGAAATAATCTCTTCCTTCCAGCTTATAGTTCTTGCATGAGCAAACAAATCAGGTGAAATGAGGCTGTAGTATATCTAAGGGAGACTGAAGGCTGGCACGTGTTCCCCAGTTGTGCTGCTTGCCAGAGGCTGAATGCTGTTCACCTCCTTTTCCTTGTTTCCTTCACAGTCACCTGTTGTGTCCATTCCAAATGTTTGGTTTCCCCATGCTTGACACAATACTGTCTTGGGTTTTGTATTCCTCTGGAACAAATAGTGAATAAGAATGATATAGTAAGAGTGGCAATTAAGAGGCAAGAACAAGTTTTTGAAATATATGTAGATGCAAAGGGTAATATTAAGGTAATTTCCTAGGTAGTGACCTTGAAGTTTGTTTGATGCTAGATCACCTTGGACTTTTTTTTTTTTTAATCACACTAGATTGTATCTCATTGCTGGTTTTGTTTCTTCCAGACAGTATTTCTGTATTGTTTTCCTATCTTAGATAGCTGTCTTTTAGTATATTTCTTTAGTATATTTCTCTAATATATTTCTCCTCCTCACTGCAGTCATATCATGTTACTACTTGTACTATTTCAACTGAGACAAAATAAGACACTAACTTACCGCCATAAAGTTGCAAATAGGGTTGATGTTGGAATGGGATCTGAAGGTTATGTTCCCACATTCTTAGTTGTGCATTACTGAATTCATAACTTCTATATAGATAAGCTACTACTGCTTATCTGTCACTCTTTAGGGATGTTGAGGGAAGTTATCTGCCTGTCCCTTCTTGGAGAAGAAATTCCTCTGTTAACAATTCAGTCTAAATAAGAAATGTTTCTTCTTTGTGACTGGACTCTCCTTGGTGAGCTGAATATGCTGATATTTTTCTACAAAAGAAGTATGATGTAAAGCAATATTCATCTTAGTTTTTCTGTAGCATAAAATCTTCCCCATTATTTTGGAGAATGAAAATAATTGTGTCTGAAATATGTACTGGAGATTCAAGAAAGTTTGGTTTTGTTTGTCATCTTTGGTGATCTATAAATTGTTTGTCATAAGTTACCTAACAAATTTTTCTCTTGCTTTTGCATTCATTAGCAGTGTCAACACTGTGCTTCTTCTGAGCTTCAGTTCAATGAATCATTCCTGCTTAAGAAAATTTATGAATGTATGTAATAGCAACCAAAGTCAGTTGGAACCAAGCAAGTACTTAACTGTTTATTCAAAACCAAGATTTTCATTTATTCTTACAATTGATGTCCTCTTCCCTTGTGACTTGAAGAAAAGGATTGCAGTGCATCAGTTTCACCCTCTGTGATTATTGGTCTTTCCAGATCCAGTTTACGTGGCTTCAACTTTGAGAAGATGCATCCAAGGTGTTTCAAAGATAGCATTTGGTGGCAAATTCCAGAGGAGAATAAACATAGAATGTTTAAAGAGAAAGAAAATATTCTCTTGAACCATTGCAGTTTATTTAAAAAATAATTCTGTCCTTGCCTAGTGTCTTAGGAGCCTTATTAATATGTAGTATTCTTTGCTTGCAGAAGTCAGTGTTGCACAAATTCTAAAAATAGCATGGTGACGTAAGGAAGAGATATAAGGGTGAAAAATTTCAGGAGTTGAAGGAAAAAGCTGAGGATCCTAGGAATGAAAGAGAAACAGTGATTACCAGAGGAATTAGTTTAAGTAGGGTAAAAAGGAAAAAAAATCAAGTTCTGTTTCCTTCCCACTCTGTTTTCTCTAATAAATATTTATAAATTTTTTTCTTAATTTCCATGGAGATCATATCCAAGTATCCAGATGTAATAACTGCCATTTAGAAGAGTAGCTTTTAGTAGCCCTCTACTTCTTAAGTCATCCAAAATTATTGTCCCTAAGATATTCCAATGTACAGAAAACATCTTAGGATACATGATCAATTCGTATTCTGTTTATATGCTTTATAAATTATTACTTTAAAAAAATAGTGGTGATCTGTAAAGTTACCTCACTGCATTGTTTCTGTGTTGAACATTTGAAGCAAATATACATATTAAATAGTGTCCTTCTGTTATTAATTTCTTTTTTCCTTTAAATAGGAATTAATTACTATAACCTTAATTGAATTTTCTTCAGCATGATCCATGATGGCAAATAAACCCAATGTCATTTTTTATTATGATTACTTAATTTGCTCCCTGTATAAAAAATTGTGTCTTCAGAGCTCTTGGAGAGCACATCAGTCTAGTTTAGACCATGAACCACCTAGTGTGGACTCATTTACTAGTCCAGCCTGGAATTATTTACTAGTCTACAGTAACGCTTATGCTTTTATAATTGATATGAGCTAATTCTATTAAAATAAACTGATTCCAAATCAGATAAGCCTTCTGCACCACAGATGGCACTGATTTAACTTTGTTTTGATTTTTAACACAATATGTTGAGAAATCCTGTGTAATCACAATATATGACAAATCATGAGTGGCCCTTCAGTATGTCTAACAGAGGAGTTAGGCTCTGAATGTTTGTAGACTTCAGAGTGACATCTCCTTGCATGTGCACTTAAACAGAAAACAAACCCTATGAGTAAATAAGAAATAAAATAATTCAGTGGTATTTCCCCCTTTACCTGTTATAAGAGCATTCTATAAGCTTTTTTTGGTTTTAAGAAACAAGAATAATTTTCTCTTCATAAAGAAGAGCAATTGTTTTTTTGGCCAAAAAACTCTCTGAGAGATTCATCTCCAAAATAAACCATTTTTTTTATTTAACCACCCCCCAGAAAACCCTCAAAGTACTGCCTCTTTGCTTTATTGAGTAATGTAACCTCTTTGGTAATATCCAAGCAATGGAAACGGACATCCTGTGCACATCTTTTGTTTTCTTTTTTATGTTCATCTGTATTATTGTACAACATTATTCTACTTAACATTATTCTCCAACATGTCTTTTTCTTTTCTGTTTTCCACTGAAATGAGTTTCTAAAATCCCCTTGTCTTCATCTGTTTTTCAGAGAACTGCGTTCTGCTGTATGTATATCAACCCTTCTCCTGTACTTCCTTTAAAAGACTGACTTGTGACTGGATTTCTTCCATTTTTGCTGATGCCACCTTCTTGTTGCAGTCTTTTCCCGTAGATGGGACTCCCTGATAATTTTCCCTCCACTTCCTGTTGGTTGCTCCTGGTCAGCCAATCGTAGTCATTCCTTATTTCTACTTCAGTGCTTCCAAGTAAATAGTAATAACAAAGGCAAATGGTAGTCAGAATCAGTCCATTAAAAAGCATAATAGAAACAGTATAAAAACATCATAGACACAGTATTAACAACTCTAAATGTCTTTCTTGATAAGCAGAATTGCTAGTTTAAGCTGTTGGTTTCAAAGAGATGTCATTTAAATGTATGCCATGTACCATTAAAAAAAAAAAAAAAAGAATAGAAGGGAGACAAAACTCTCTCTCTGTAACTACACCAAATATTTTGTTTAAAAGCATTAAAGGAATTATTTTTGTATTAGCAATTTTAATTATTCATCTACAACCTTTGTTTAATGTATTAAAATGAGAAAGTTTATATTTTAGTGAATATGTATAGACAGACACCACACACTAATGTATGCAGGATCTGAAAAGAATGACAGAAAGACTATTTAGCTGTATTATTCTTTCAAAGGCTTTTATCAGTGTAACAGTTGCATACCATTCCATCACTGATGGAATGTATACTTGACCTTCAATCATGTGGAACTCTATCATTACACTTGGTTTCACAAAGCATGAAGTGGCTGCCTCTGAAATTACACAGCAATTGTATCTGGTTACGGAGCAAACTATATGTTCATTTCTTGCATGGAAGGTGTTGTGTTAAGATAGTGTGTGTATTTGTGCTGTGGACTTTTTGTTTCAAGTTGAGTCATTCTGATCTGATAAAAGAAACGCATTATAGGATCTGAGAGAAAAATTGCTCTGCTGAAGTTGTTTAAATCAAATCAGTATCAAAATTGTTTGTTAACAGCACAGAATTAAGTGGTAGTCAGTGAATTATATATTTGGGACCAATAGCAACAACAGAAACATATAGCCCACAACACTAAACACTTACAAAAGCTTAGTAAACACCTGCAAATTTATGGGCACATTCTGTAGCAAATCCCAAGACAATACAATTCCCACCTACACATGCTTGCACACACAGCTGCACCCACACCACCTGGCCTTACAGGCTCTGAGTGTTGCAGACCTCTTTCTGGCTCTCTGGGCCCCCCGCACACACTTATCCCTCCTGCTACAGAACAGGCACTGCAGCTTTACCTGCCCCTGCGCTGCCCTGCAGCCCACCAGCCCACGCACCAGTGGGGAATCGCTCTGCACAGGTCACTCTTGGAAGTGGGGGCCTTCCTCTGTGTCCTCCACTGAAATGGCCCACAGTGGGGTGCAAGTGCCCTGCAGCAAGACTGTCCTGCTCAGGATTGTTCTTCTACATACAGCATTTCCTTGTTACGTTCATGAGGGGCCTGCAGTAATCATAGATACTACAAAAAAAAGGGACCAGCTTCCTTCCAGATTAAAACAAAAAAACAAACAACAAAAAAAACCCACACCCAAGTAAACAAACAAAAAGCAGTTTGTCTCAGATATTTTTTAGACCAGTTTAAAGCAATAATGGCTGCACAAAATAAAATGTGCAACAGGCATGTGTCTGACTTCCTTTTTTCAGAGCATTCTGACAGGATTTTAATTTGGTATGATAAAATCAACATATACAAAACAGTAAGAGATTATCTTACACAATACCAGTATTTGGGTGCCCATGTGGTCTTGGATTTGGGGCATAAATATGGATTTAGTAGCATTCCTTTCATTGCCTTTATAGTGGAAGACGTACCACATGTAAGACGGAGCAGTTTAGTGTGGTGGGAGAATATGTATATCTTCCTCTAAAAAGGCAATGAAACTTAATTGTACTGCTATAGATCTGATCTTTGTCTACCAAAAACATATATGCCTTGCCTCGAAACCGTGATACATGCAGTTACTTTCTAAATAACATCATTATTTATACAGAAATATCACCCTCTAAAAAGATGTTGAGCATTCCAGGGAGACAATGCTCAACAATAGCAAGTGTAATCCTGTTCAGCAATTTTAATTAGAAGGTTATCTTTTAATTAGTTATTATTGTGTTCTAATAATGCCTGTTAATAATAGAAACTCTAATTCACTGATATGGTCTTCCTCATTTCCTCTTGTTAATGTTTAGAAGTCATTCACAGTGGTTTTTCAGGTACAGATAGCAATGAACTTTGATTAATTATTGCTTCCAACATGTTACCATCCCCATTGTTCTCTGATAGCTCATTTGTTTAAAATTGAAATCTTGATTTGTTTGCAATGTGGTTGTTTCTGTTTTGAGACTGATTTTCTTTTATTCATTTTTTTTATTGTCTTCCTTCTTTACATTCATATTTTTGTCCATTATTTCCTCTCTTCATTAAAGCAAAATATATTTAGCTGGGCTACTTCCAGATGTAGCTTTAGTTTTAATGCCATTTCCATTCAATCTCACCCATGTCTTTATTTGTGTTGAGAATTCATTTCTAATAAGCAAGCAATTCATTTTGCAGGTCAAAATAAAAGTGTATTCAGGAGGATTGAACGTTTTTACATGTTCAGCTTTTCATTTCAATTCTTATAACTGAATATGTATCTGTGTGGGCAAGTTTGAACATGACATTCAGTGTTTTCTAGTTGTCCTATATGCTAAACTATCAGAAACCAGACAACTTCAGTCTGATTAGTGAAGCTTGGGGCTTTTTGTTTGTTTTTTGTTTGAGTTTTTTTGGAGGTGGGTTTTTTATTACTATTATTTTTTTACTTCAGGGGTTCCTTCTAGAAATATGGGGATGAAAGGCTCTTTTACTCTAGAAGTTCTTCTGAAAGTAGGGATAGTTTATTATTCGAAATGGGCAAATTTCTGTCATATAGCACTTTTCACTTGGATAATATCATATAAATTTGAAGCACTATGTCTCCAATTCTGGGATCTGCACATACGTTACTTGGTTAAGGAGGGTACCTATATCTAGATTAAAATTTCTGGAGACTCAAATTACGTCATGACTGCCTCTTAAGAGCCCCATATACTCTGTTCTAAGAAACGAAGAGTAAGTGGATTATCAGACCAGACCCTTTTTCTAGACTAGCTAATGTTATTTACATTATTACGATTATTATGTTACATTAGATCTCTGCCTACCTTATTCATTTTTCAATGGCCTTCCTCAAGTTGCCCGCAATAGGAGAACATCTGAGAATTAAGTGGGATTTCTTCTCCCCATGGGCACTAGCACCTAATTCTTTATCACAGAGGAGGCTCTCAGGGGCTTGCTAAAGCAACCTGGGTTGTCAATATAACATTACAGGAAGAAAAAAAGCCTTTTGTTTGAAGTTATATGAAAAGAAACAGAACTGAGATTCAGCAATTCTCAGTTCTTCATTCTGTGTTTAATAAAACACATCGACTATAAAATTGTTTCCTAAAACGATACTGTAACGTTAACCATCAAATAAGGACAGTAAGTAAAAATACACTAGTTCTTAATGTGGTGCCTGATTTCAACTCAGTTTGCCTGTTTTGGCTTTTCCTATCATCGTATAACTTCATATCATTCTCCTTCCAGGAAAAAATCTTACGTGTTTGTTTCCCATAAACTAATGGAGCATTTGCAAATATAAGAAAAAAAATAAAAATAAAAATAAAATAAAATAAAATAAAATAAAATAAAATAAAATAAAATAAAATAAAAAATAAAAAAAAAAATAAAAAAAATATAAAAAAATAATAATAAAAAAAAAAAAAAAACGAAACAAACCAGGGAATAGATATGCATTTATAATTTTCTATGAAACTGACAAGACTTCAGGTGAGGAAATATTTATTGCTTCTTCTGCACTCTCAGCATAGACCACATTAAAAACCTTGGCTGCATTTTCAGCTACACTGAAGTGCCTTCGGTAGGGTTATTCTTATTTATATCTTCCGAGGCACAATGTTATTAGGACTGTTATTCCTGCTCCTTCATCAGCTAAATTAGGATGAATCCAACCGTACTGAGCTGGTCCAAAAAGGAACAGAATTAAAATTGCTGAGGTGTGTGTAACCTATATTCATATTTCTCTTCTGTTGATTTGGAGAGATAAGAGGTGGAGAGACTGATGTAAATGAGTCAGCAAAACTATTCATAGTCAGACTGCTTTAAACTACTTATACTGAGGCTGTTGGCTAGCCATCAGTCTGTTGATTGACACACAGAAGCAATTACAGCTAAGCAAAATTTTAGCTTCGCTTAATACGGATTTCTTCTCTGTTTTGAAAAAAAAAAAAGGACATTCAGACAGCTTTAGTTTTCATTCTGAAGCAGAATAAAAAGCAAACTGTGGAACCTCAAAAATGATTGTTGAATGGGATCATTGTTCCCTGGTAGTCTTCACTAATGACATTACCAATTATACCTTCTTGAAACTAGTCTAAAGGAACACAGGTAGGATGTTGATAATCTTTCCATCCCTTAGTTGAACTTTCCTGTGAAAAGAATTTGAAGCTTAGTCCTTTTTAAACTGTCTTGAAAGACCAAGTTTACTAGAAAACCTGTGAAAGGCGGAGTTCTTGTTAGCATAATTACTGCATGTAGTTATATTTGGGAGGGACGATTGCAATATTAGTCCTGCTGACACACACTGCTGGAACAGTTGTTCTCATAACCAACTGCTGGAGGTCTTTAACCTGCTTTAATAACTCTCAAGCCAGGTGCACCTCATTCCATCAAGTCCTTTATTGTGGTTTTTAACATAGCATGAGAAGATTCATACTGACAACAAAGTATTGAGTAGCTCTAAGTTTTAGCAGTTTCTTGCAGCCTCAAAATATGTGTTGGTGACTGTCAAACTCTGGTGTAACTGAGCAGGATGTGTTTCTGACAGCACTTGTAGAAGCAGAATTACAAAGGTATCCTAGAAACAGCCGCTCTTGGAAGCTTTACTGATCTCTTAATGTACACTGGTAAGCAACAGGAAGATCTACATTTGAAAGCATTGGGATGGCTATGGCAGTCTTTTGATTTGCACCATAAATAGCATATTTTACTTCTCCCAGTCACAGTGGCCAGGAAGTAATCCAAATGGATTACTTGTATTCTGGAAAGCTAATAAAGGAGGCAAGAAAGGTACAGTGGATTCCTTTTGAATAGTTTGAACTGGCCTAGTATGAGGTGTTAGCCGAATGTGTGAATTAAAGGTCAGTAGGGAATCGTTATCACTTGCCAATTCAAATAACCTTTTGTTAACTGCATTTTTGGCCACACACTTATTTTTCTGGTTCCTCATCTTGGCTCACTACAGTTTAGGATGTGTAGGATGCTACGGCTCATGGAAATTTATATGTTGCCCTCGTCCTCCTCTGGCTCAATTACGTGTTTTCACTTACAGTTAAATTACCCTGATAAAAATGTTCTCAAAAATAGGTTAGCTGAAGAATAATTTGAAAAAGCTTTATAGCAGTTGTCATTCATCATCATCGTGGGTTTGTCTGCAATACCACGTGAAGAAAAGGTTCTAGAAATTTGATTGGACTTTATTTTATTGAAAAGCCAAAATATAAGAAAAAAACAGATGCCATAAGAAACAGTTTCCACTGCAGAACATCATGCAAGCCTGACCCTAATGATGAGATCTTGGCTGTGACACTGTGAGCCTCTCACACTTTGCTGCAAGATCCTGGGGTCATTTTATGAAGAGCTAAAGCTTGTAGTCTGTAAGGGAAACCTGCATGCACAAAAGGCCTTTATCCTCCCTGAG
>JAWWES010000094.1:23933215-23952132 GCA_035583135.1 Lophotriccus pileatus | reverse complement strand
AGGGAAATTGCAGAGACTTCAATAGTGACTGAAAATGTAGCTCTGTGATGCTTGGTTTCCAAATGAGGTTAAAGCACAACTGTCTTTTTTGGAGCCCAACTCGGGGTGCAAATTTCTGCAAATTTCAAAGGTCTGACCAGTGTTTGCTAAAATAAATTTTTGTTCTCCAAGTAGTGTTGTGTAATAACTTCCTTGCTGTATGTGTTCCCTGTGATGTTATTTATCCTTCATGGGTCCTGGGCTAAGATTTTGATGTGGCTTTTTTTCTTCTTAATAGTGCCTCATGATATGACAGTGTCACTGGTCATGAAACTAATCCAGTATGGGTGTTCAGTATTTCAGTCACTCTGAACTTTGGCACTCATCCATTGGAAACTATTGATAATTATACCATTTGCCTTCTTTCCTTGGAGAACCAACCTATGGGGGGAAGACATCTTCTTCCTCCCTCCCTTCCTCCTTCGCTCCCTCCTTCTGCCCCTCCCTCCCTCCATAGGGATTACAGTAGTTTTAGAGAATACTGAAGATTTCTAATATTTTTTGAAAACCCTTGGGAACAAACTGGTCATTGTGGAAGAATCCAGTATGTTGCTGAATATGGATCAGGTCTTATTTACAACATTGAACTTTGTTTCACCTTCCTTACACTATGGCTTCAAAAAGTCCACCAAACCATAAGAAAAGATCATGATGGTACCATCACAGTACTTTCTATTCTTAAAGTTCCCAGTCTCTGCTCTAGCACATTTTAACGTACTTTATTTTGTTGCTATGTTACCTCTGTAATCACCTCTGTAATCACCTCTGTCACAAACCTACAGAAAGAACTGAAAATTCAGTGCCAACATTTAAAACAAGTCATCAGAACTGATGTTCATTGCACGGTCTGTGTTCTTTTCTCTCCACTAGCTCTTTTTCCCTACGGTTTTTTTTTTTTTTTGCCTGTGCTCATGATGTAAATGGTAAACCCTTGGGTCAGTTAATGGTCCATACCATTTATGCAGTATGATACAGCATGAAACTCCTCTTATGCTGTCCTCTTTTTCCATTAGCACTACTAAAAAAAATATGATAAATAATAGAGGGAGAGAGGAATATATCCCCACAGACTATATAGAACGAGCCAAAGAGCAGTTCTCCACATCTCTCATTTCTTTCTTCTATGAGACCTAGGCATAGTCATGACATTGAAAAGAAGACTGGCAAAATGCTAATACTGCAGTTGGCAGTGTAATTCTCAAACCTGAGTGGGATTTCAGGCCATCAGAGAGTCTAAGCTCCCAAAGTATAGAGAAATGACAGAATACTGTCACCATTAATATCATAAAGCCTTATGTGTAGAAATTGGATTCTGCTTCAGTCAAACATACCTGAACAAAGAGAGTGCAAAACATAGCCACTTCATTTATTGATTTTGTTTTCACAGTGGTGAAAATGCAATAGAATGTGTAGGCTTGTTGTGGCTTTGCTTTTTTGATTTTACTAGCCTCTGTTAAGAAGCATACTATTAGGTATTTGTTCTGTGGGGTTATGCTTTTAAAACTATCCTCCAGATTTTAGCTTTACTATCTCACCAGTGTTATTACCTCAATTCACTTTCAAAAACTGGACTGCAGTAATGGTAAAAATGATCAAGTAGAGAACGTAATTGATGTTAAATATTAAACCTGTCCACTTAAATAGGGTTAGGGGGGGGTTAGATATAGTGGTATGTTCTTTTTGTGCAGATTCTTTATTTAAATGCCAGTTTTGATGAACGTCTGTGACTTCAAAAGTCACAGCTAATATTGTTGCACTAAAACCACTACCTTAGCAGAGTAGAAAAAAAAAAGCTTTTTTTTTTTTTTTTTTTTTTTTTTTACTTTTGTAAAACAGTATGCTGTTATAACACAGTTTAAGCTGATATGTTTCAAGGTACTGTGAAGTAAGCAGATGTTGTTGATTATTTCTTTCATTCTTTCAACCATTTTATAGGACTTCGTGGAATTATTGAGTGAATGAGGATGGCAGGGGTCTCTGGAGACAATGTAGTTCAGTGCCCCTACTCTAAGCAGGATAAGCTAAAGTAGGTTGCTTAGGACTTTGTACAGTCAGAGTTTTAATATCTCCAAGGATGACAACTCCACAGTCTCCTGTGCAACATACTCCAGTATTCAAACAACCTCAAAGTAAAAATAGTCTTCTTGTGTTCAGACAGAATTTCATTTATTCCAGTTTGTGGATGTGTCTTGTCTTGCCATTTGGCACTTCTGCAGGTAGTTTAACTTCACCTTCTTCATTCTCTTCCCTTGTGTGTTTACACATAGATAAGAATCATAGAATTGTGGAATTAACTGGGTTGGAAGAGACCTCCAAGATCATCAAGTCCAACCCCACTGTGATTACCAGATCATGGCACTCAGTGCCACATCCAGCCTCATCTTAAACACCTCCAGGGACGGTGAATCCACCACCTCTCTGGGCAGGCCATTCCAATGCCTGATCACTCTCTCTGTAAAGATCCCACTGAATTTTTTTCCTCAAGATAAACAGTCCCAGCCACTGTTAGTCATTCCTTATATGAGAGATGCTCCAGTCCATCACCTTTTTGGCCCTGTGTTAGAGTTACTCTATTATGTCCATTTCACTTGTATTGGAGAGAGCAGAGTTGTGCACAGCCCTCCTGGTCTGTCTCACTAGGTATGAGCAGAGGGGAGGGACCAGCTGCCTCAGTCTGAAAGCAACACCCCTCCTGATGCAGACCCTCTTCTCTGCTCCAGTGTCAGCATGCCGGAATATGGTTAGCTCATCTCCCAGGAACTCCAGGTTCTTCTCTTCAGATCTGGTTGCTAGCCAGTCAATCCCCACCATGCACTGGCTCTGGAAGTGTCATTCCTCCTCCAGTTAGCATTTCCCTTTGTTGAACTTCATGAAGTTCCTGTTGACCATTGCTGCAGCCTGTTGACACTCTTCCAAATGGCAGTACATCCATGGGATGTATTATATTAACCCTTCCTTACTGTTTTGTGTCATCAAATTACTGAAGGTGAACTCCTTCCTGTTTTCCAGGTCTTCAAAAATGAGTTGAAGGGTGTTGGCCCCAGTATCCACCCCTGAGGTGAACCAATAGTGATTTCTCATGGACCCTGGGCTACTGACCAAAATACTTCCAGAAGTTTAAACAATTTTCAGTACACTGTAGTACGTGATTATCCAACTCATTTTTCATCAGTTTGTACATGGGGATGTTATGAGAAACAATGATTAAAATTTTAAAAAAGTTGCCATAAACAACATACACAGCTCTCCCTTCATCCTCCAAGTTCATCATCTCATTATATAAAAAGTGCAAGTTTTGCTGAATGTCTATGACTTCAAAAGCTAATATTATGTCATATCATATCCCCTTCATAAATCTATGATAACTACTCCCAGTGAAGTTCTTATCATTTATGGGTTTGGAAAAGCTTCCCAGGATTTTTTTTAAATTTGTTTGTAGTATCCCTACATACTTCTCTTGAAGATAGGGGTGATCTTTACATTCTCATACTCTTTAGGGACCTTCCTATGAGCACCCTCTCAAGCCTCTTGCACTGGTATTGTCCTTCACCAAGGGTAACTCTTCATTCTCTTCATTGCTCCAGATGTTTCCTCTGATCTCATGGGTTTGGGATTCCTAGAGACTCCTCTTGCCAGTAAAAAATGAGGGTTAAGAAGGCACCAAGTCAGATTTTTACTGTGTTCTTTTTCATGAGAGCCCCTTATCCAACTTTCCCTAGTTTTCTATTTACTATTAATCTACTTGTCGAAGCCTGTCTTGTTGCCTTTCAAATCCCTTGACAGATGTAACTTCAGATGGGCTTTTGCTGTCCTAACCCTACTCCTGCACCCTCTGAAAGTGTCCCTGCTTCCACCCTCTGCAAGCTTCCTGCTTATGTTTGCTTTTAGTAAGTAGTTAATCAATCAAGCCTTCTTGCCCACCTGTATTTAACTTCTGCACGTGGTGATGGACCACCCCTGTGCTGGGGGGAGGTGATCCTTGCAAAGATCAATCAGCTTTTCCCCCAAAAAAGTAAGGAAAAGAAAGAATACAGGTAATCTGTGACAAAAACTCTTCAGAAAATGACAAGTAATTCCTAAATAATAAATTATTTTATTTTTACTGTTCACAATAATCTAGATTTCATTTATGAGCCTTTTTTATAGTCTACTCCATATTTTTTGTCACTTTCTGTAGGTGTGTGTAAACTGTTTTTAAAGAATTGGCCTATGTTTTAACCTCAGATTTTACTCAGGTAGGATGAAAGGAGGCTTTGGAACATTCTGAAGGAGGAATCTTCCTCTGTGTTGTCCTGACCTAGCAGGTGATCTCCAGCACAGATATGTGGATTTAGGTTAGCATGTTTTCAGGAATTTTGCCTTTTCCTCCATCACCAGTATTTAGAGACAAATATACATTGGGTTAGGTACTGGCTACTTTTTTACTCCAAATTATCTTAGTTTTAAGGAGTTTTCTTTTTCTTCAGAGAAGCAATCGGTCAAGACCAGGCATCAGTTCTTCTCTGTCATTTCAGCCCAGTTTCCCATACTCTGACTCAGAAATGTCACTAGTATATTAGCAAATTCTAGTTTCTGGAGATCTTGACCTTTATCCAGCTGATTTATCCCTTGATCATGTCACCTTCTGTCTTTATCTCTTACATTAAAGATCAAAGTTGTTTCAATTTGATTGTCCAATCCTGATGCATTAAAATCTGAAATCCTAGTTAATCTGCTTCTTTACACTGCAAGAGGCAAAAATACCACACAATTTTATGCAATTATCCTGAGTATTTAACTTTGGTCATACACAATCTAGCAGATTCTGAGAATTTTATGGCAATAATTGAATAAAAGTTTTTCATTGTCTTTCTAGGAGAAAGCCTTTACTTTTTGTTTAGACTCCTTTATGATTCCATGATATTACATTTCTCCGTAAAATTTTCTTGTTGCCCCATCAGAGGTGTTACTATGGAAATCACAAACAAAGAAAATCACCTTTTCTCGTGTATTTTGAGTTCCATAGTAGGTATATTCTAGACATATTAGTGTCTTCCTTCCTCTGTCTTGCAAAATTTCAGTTCTGTGTCTGATCGTGGAGACCCATACACCAGTCAGTTACTGATCTATCTGCACTGGATTGTATGAAAAAATCCATCAGTGTCTCAAAGCAATCTATTCAGTGGATTTTCAAAGTATGTTCCACTAATCTTTCACATTTCCTGCATTCATCTGACCTGGTGCAGAAGCACATTCGTAAGACCTGGGACATCCTTTAACTCTCATTTGAAGTCAGTGATGGTAAATTTTGTACACTTGGAAACTGTTTGTAATGGTTATGCATCATGCTTCAGATGCAGTGAACTCTCACTTCAGTTCTCACTCAGAACTGGGCTAAGTGTACTCTTGTCTCTTTTTTAGAAACACCTTGTGTTTGTGCAACTTTTAGAAAAACTGCAAGTGATGGAGGAAGACTGAACAACAGCTAATCCACTTGTTCCAGTCTAAGAAATGTTGAGATGCCATACTATATGTTAACTATTGAAACACCTTGAAAAATTAGATAAAAAATTAGACAAAAAGTTTACTGGCATTTTATTTCAGATATTTCTCAATGTGGATTCTTTTTATCTTACATACATAGGCATTCCACTGGCACTCACCCCTGTACACATATTTTCCTGCTCCATATTAAAAATCATATGCAGCACTTTTGAAAAGAGGACATTCATAATTTTGTGAATGTTAAGGAGTCTGTAAATTTCAACAGGAACTGAAATAACAAGTTCAAATTATTAAGGAAAGCCCTGTTCAGTGTATCTTCTGGATGGACCGACCAATATCTGGTTGCCACCTGTTACTCTCCATGATATCTTAAAAAATTCTAAATTTCCCTGGCTTCAATATAAACATCTTGTAATATGCCACCTGAGTTCTTTATTTGTTAATATGCCTTTTTGTACTAAAGAGAAGAGCATGCTATTGGTGTTAGTTAGTACTGCATCTGGTTACATGTTACGTTTTTCTATTAAAGAAAGATACTGTAAAAATGGTACTCAGCAAAGTTCCTATGGAACAGCTAACTATAATTTTAATGAGATCTTGCCATGACCTGTCTCAGATAAGATTCTCTTTGGTTCAGAAGAACATATTCATTTTTGTATAAAAAAAAAAGGACTTACAGGACCATGTATGAAAAGATGCAATTTTTAAGAAAAGATAAATACTATTTATTAAACCTGACAGTTTTATTGGGTCAATAAGTACAACAGAGCTGCATACTCAGCAAAAATATGTTGCCTGAATTGTGAGCTTCTCAGTCTCTGTCTTGTTTACCAGGTGATATTTATGGCTTTATACTCCTTTATAATGTAATCATTGATTCAGTGCTCATGTTTCCTTATGCTAAGATGTGGTTGAGTATATTTCAATAAAGATGTAAGAATATCTATGTTTTCTAGGTCCATTTCAAGCATTTTGAGTGTGGTGCCGTGAGAGATGCTGTTGTCCATGAGAGGCTGGGATTATCATGATCAACTGCTGCATTTTGATTTCATCCAGTGGCTGAGAGATTTGTGGGGCAAAGAGGAAGTATTTTAAAAGTATTAAACAGGTAAGTCTATTGAAATAAGCTGGGGTACTTTTTTGACAGTTTTCAGGCTTATTTCAATTGCAGGTCCTATTTAATGGCTTCCTACACGCACTTCCCCCACACACAAAAAAAAAAATTGCAATTTCAGTTCTATGCAGCTCTTTATTTCATGCAGTAAGCTGTTTTCTTTACAGAAAACGTGATTTTTACAAAAGGAAACTGACATTTCCTTAGACTGTAATAGCAAGAATAATCTCTGTTATACCCAGTAGCATATCACTACTATGAAAGCAAAACTGTAAATAATTAGGCTAATAGAGAAATTTAGTGGCTTTTATTGCAAGCTATTATATTCAAATACTCTTACCTGTTACCTGTATGAATTTTGGGGCTAATTGCCTGTTTATTTCAAGGGCTTTTTTACCATAATATTTTGTTTTATTATTAGATACTGATAATTCTCTCTTGTCTCTAAGATATCTGTTTAAACAATCCATCTCATTCCTTAGCAATCTGTAGAACTTAATTGCCCTAACATAAAGCAATTTGCTATGGGTAGATTTAAACAAAGTACAAAGACCAAAAGTCTGTCTTGTCTGACATTGATGGATGTTTCACAAAAAAGCGAGGAGAGCATGAACAGTTTATGTTTGATTTTGTGTTGTTTTTTGTTGTTTTTTTTTTTTTTCTGTATGTTGGTGTAGTTTTTATCTTTTCAAGTCAAAATCTTAGAAACTATACAGGAACATGGTGCTCTGATAAAAACTAAACTGCTCAATCAAGACTATTTCCTGAATTGAGACTCAATTAGCTTATGGCTGATTAAGGTGGATCATATTCACGTTTCCATGTTTTGTTTGGTAAAGAATAAGGAGTGATATTTTATTTACTAAAAGTATTCAAAACTGTCTTGGAGTGTCTCTAGGCAGCAGTAGGTACTGGTGCACAAGTTGCAGTCTTATGCCAGTGTGAATTGTACCTTACAAACATACAGTTTGGCTGAGGAAACAATAGAGCAATGTTCAGGTGACACCGTACCTTGTTATCCTGACTGTGGAACTTACAGATGTGATCTCATGGGTAAAGTTCAGCCTAGACATAAGTACATAAAAACTGTCTTCACATTCAGTTCTCCAGACTTCTGGGTTCAGAGTACACTCAGATAGATGCAGGACACCTATATCTGTATCTATATCACAGCTGCACTCATATTGTTTCTGGAAGTGTTTCTTCCCACTGATTTGCCTGTTTTCAAAACAAATATTTTTGACAGAATTATTTTTTTAACAGTAAGGAAAAGTATGTTTTCTTGACCACTTAGTTCTGCAATTGAATTGTTCTCTGAATTCAAAAATAGTGATTTGAGGCATAGATTATTTTTTTAAAATATTTTTACCAAATCATGTTCTTTAAAAAAAAAAAAACACGGGGGGGGGCTTTTCATTTACCGTTCACAGCAAAGCTGAATGTGATATGCAAACTAGGTGACTATGCTGTGCTTTCTGAAAAGACTTGGGGGCAATTATATGTTTTAGTTCTGGAGACTTTATGTGACTGATGATAATACCACGTCCTTTCTTCAGAGATGTGCAACAGACTTCTATGGATGTGCAGCAGACTGACAACCCCAAGTTAATCTAAGGCTGTTTACAATAGTCTACTTACAAAATGAAGTGAGAAGTGAGCATGTCTGGGAGTTCAGGCATGTACTGATCAAGTTTTTGACTGCTGATGTGGTTTACTGAGTGTATTTTGAACTTAACAGACTCAGTGTGGTTATTACAACTTTGCTTCTCTTTGATTCCCCCCCCCATTTTTTCCTTAATTTGAAATTAAGATATTCTTAATTATTCTCTCAAGTAGCGTGTGATTTTTCAATTTAATTTAGAATCTGTTTTCTTCTTGGAATAAAAGACTCCTAAAGTATGTAAATATTTGAAAAGATAATGTTCATTTCTATCTAAGGCATTCTGTGGTTTGCAGTGCTAGACAAAGGTACTTAAAAGAGTAAATCTTAAGACTCAGAAGGCAAATAAAATGAAATTTAAAACCTTTAAATTTTTTTATTTTTGAGTCTCATTATATTGTTAGTCACAGCTTTCGATTTTTGAGTCCTAAATTATATAATGCTTTCTGAAAGAAAACAAATTTCTATAAATCTTTTTTCCTTTCCATTTGAGGCCTGGCAATTAATTTTATTAGATTTTTTTTTGCATAATTCTTACAGAGAAAACCTGTTTACATAGTTAAATCAGGGAAAGAATATTCAATAAATTTCTTAGGAAAAAAAAAAAAGTATCATTTTTCCTGTGTAAACACTGAGGGAACAGGGCTCACCAATTGATTTACTGTCTCACTGGAAAATGGAGGATGATTTATTCCACTTATTTTTTTCCTCTTTTACTCCTCTTTCCCTCTTCAGTTCTTTAACAGACTTTTCTGCATCTCATAGCTTATGATGTAAGCAAATGGACTGTGTTGGCAGTGATGCTCTCTGGCATCCCAAGTGGGAAATAAGGGAGTATGCTGTCATGGAAGGGTGTGAAAAGAACGAGGAGGAGGAACAACAGGAAAAGAAAGTTAATTTAATGCCTTCCATTAAGTTATTAAACGAGAATGGAAAAGTGAAAGGCTGAGGAAAGATTCCACCATAAGAGGAAAGAAAGTTTTGACCGAGTAGGAAAACAGTCCCAATCTATCCCCTGGAACAGAGGACATGGACAGTGTGGACAAAAAAGTCACAAGTCATCTCCAAATATGGCCCTTTAAGACTGTTTACACTGGTTGGCCCTACTGTTGTGCAGGGTGGGCACTGAGGGTGTACAATAGGCAAATTAAGAGGTGCAGTTCTAACCCAGCCTTCCCAAGTGCTAGACAGAGAGATCAGACCTGGTCTTATCTGCTCTTTTGGGAGACCCTTCTCTGTGAAGGTCAAACAAACATAAATTTCATGCAGCTTGGCCAGCTTCACCTGGTAATATGGAAAAGAATGGATTAGGTGGTGCTTGCTTTAAACAGAATAGTGCATAATGGAACTGTCCATTTCTCTTCTTTGCACTCTAGACTGTCAACCCCATTTGTCTTTACTGCCCGTACATTACTTAAATACAACTTTGCACAATGGCCCGTATGGTCCAGAATGGGTCAAAATACAGAGATTTTGTGTCTTAAAACTCACTCCCATACGCATTCGTAAAAATGAAATCTCATAATCCTTTCTCAAATTTATGTTTCAATTAAAACCAAAATCTCTTCTTCTGAACTTTATTTCTGTTATTCAGTTTCTATCCCTCAGGTTTTATCCTTCTGTTCATAATTTTATCACCCCATCAATCAATAAATTTCAATTGTCTAGCAAGTACAGAAATCAGACATACCAAACACCACTATGCTTGCTAATAAAAAAAATTAGCTCCTAGGGAAAGTTACAAAATTTGTTTCATTACAGGGGATCTTACAAAACACAAATACAGAGAAAGGCTTAGGGAGATCGTGAGTGTGTCAACACAAGTATCCTGTTGCTGATAAGAGAAGCTAAAGCCCCTTAACACTGACTTCTTCAATAAAGTCTTACCTCTCACAAATCAGGGTGCAGCTGAAAAGCGGAAATTATACAATATTGAGCAGGTTAACAAACAATGCCCTGAATCTTAGCCTTCTCGTAATATTTTTCACATATTTTTAAAATCTGTAAACCCTCTTGAGTGTTCATCACTTCACAGAAATAAATAAATGGAAAAGACGTGGAAAAAAAAAAAAGAAACTAAAAAGCAAATCCCTGTGTCAAAAGAAGTGCCAAGTTATTTGAGTAATTCCTTCCAGTTCCCAACACTTTACTTCACAGTGTGTGGATACGTGAACATTTATATAAAGGCTTCATCTTATTTCTCTTTTTTCTCAGAGTATCTTTCTCTGGTTAGATTGCTCTCTTACCGTAGGCACATTTCAAAAAAGGTCCAGTCTTTTTCAAGGACATTTCTACATAACAATAGTTCAGGCTATAGTCTGATTGTCTGGGGATTTTGTCAAATTCAAATGGCACTTTGAACTTTCTGTCTTTACAATTCCATGCCTTTATAGTTCAAGTTTTATGAAAGTTTGCTTTTCTCCCCTTAGTGGCTGATCTGTTGTGGCATTGTAAAGAAACATGTGCTTGCACATATCTAAGATTGCAAGAGCATCATCCTGTGATGAGATGTGAGTGAACAAGGGACTGTCTTAATGTGATGCAGCTCGATGGTGCTGTTAGAGCTGGGGACAGTTCAATGCAGATTGGAAAAGAAAATATACTTAGCAGTCAGTGTACACTGAGATATAAAGCTCCTAAACTAGATGTGCACAGTATCTCATGGTCTGTCAAATAAATAGTATGTATTTTAAGAACTCTCTAAATGAGCGTTGAAAATGATACATTTTATCAGCTTCGGATGAGCTATCCAAGTCTGTTGAATAATATCCATCCTTTCTTCCTATAAAAAGTCAGGAGGTAGAAGGGAAATATTTTAATATACGGTCATACAATAAAATGACTTTTTAAATGTCCTCTTCAACCTCTCTAGCTTGACAAGTGAAATTTCACATCTCTTGTGTCAAATTCAGTATCAGAATATTTTCTGAGTGAAAATAACTTCCTGTGAAAATCTGAAACAATACTAATAATGTAATTTTTAATATTTCAATACAACATTTTTTTCTATAAACCTAGGGAAATGTATTTATTGTTAACATTATTAAACATCCCTCTTATTTTTGAAAGTTAAGATCAAGGCTATAAGAAACGACATTAGTTCATAAGACATTATATACGATGTGTATTGAACAACTATATTTTTTCAACTATTTATATTTCAGTCATTCAAATAAGATTTAAGTGATGTTTCTAGAAATCTCAGGCTAGGATCCGACACTGTTGGTATCCTTCAAAATTGCTTTACTACATAGACTGCTGCAATTAAATTGGAATCAGCAGACTACAATAAGATAATGCTAGTCATTATATCAAATAGCCATTCATCATGAACAGTAGCATATGTTTAGTGTTAATAGAGTTCAGTATTATAGGTTCCTCTTTTTAATGAGGTATATTCAAGGAATGACAGATCAAAGAAGTATTTTGAGAATGTTATACACCTCTATTGCTGTAGAACCAACTTAAGATATAACTGAAACTAGATGTGACTTTTATTTGGTATATGTATGTTTTATATACTTACATGGACTTCTTTCTACATTGTTCATTGTTCATATATGCAAAACTGCATTCAAATGCATGCATGACAGTGTTAGAAATTCTGCCTACAGACTGTATATGTATATGTATATGTATATGTATATGTATATGTATACATATACAGAAGATAAATTGAAGTGATGATGTGAACTTTGATTTCCTCTGTCAACTTTCCATGTTACAGTAATAACCATTTTTGAGACTGAAAGACAAAGTAATGATTCATTGTACCTGATTCCCTCAAAATAGAACATTAATCTTACTCTGATTTTCCTGTGGTAGCTTTTTCCTCTAGCAAAGTAGATGAGCATGTTGAATTTTTCTTTGTATTTGGGAATATATTCTGCTCTCTTATTCTGTTATTTCCACTGCTGCTTCACATAGTGGGGAGGAGCACCTCTGGAGTTTCTCCAAACATGAAAGTTGCTCCAAAGCTAATCTACAGCATTCTGAGAGTTGATCTTGTCTGCATGACAGACACTCACCCAGGCACTCTCTGACTCTTCCTCCTCAACCAGACAGGGTGGGAAAATAAAATAAAAAACTCATAGGTTGATACAAACACAGGGAGATCACTTGCCAATTACAGTGATGGGCAAAACAGATTTAACTCAAGGAAGACTGATTTAATTTATTGACAATTTCAAACAGAGTAGACTAGTCAGAAACAAAGACAAATTTAAAACCCCTATCTCCCTCTCTCCAACCCCCACCACACCCATCATCTTCCCAGGCTCATCCCTCCCCAAATATTCTACCTCCTCTCCAAGTGGGGTATTCCTTTACATTGTTTCCCTGCTTCAAAATAAGATATATTCCTTTAAGAACTACTCCTCTCCATAGAATCTAGTCCTCCAGAAATGGACTGCTCCAGCAAGGATCCCCCACCAACCACAATTTCTTCCCAAAGCCCTGCTCTCTCTAGAGGCTGCAGCTGCTGCGAGGAACCTGGTCCAGCACAATCTTTCTACAGGGTCACAGCCGCCTTCAGGCTTTTTAGCCATGCTATGGTATGGGGTCTCCACAGGCTGAAGGTGAATATCTACTCCAGTGAACACCCTGCATCACCATAGTTTTCTCCAGGGGCTGTCAGAGAACTTCTTCTCCAGCATCTGGGGCATCTCCTACTCCCTCTCCTTTTCTGACCTTGGTGTCTAAAGGGCTGTTTCACATTTTCTCACTCCTCTCTGTCACAACACATGTACAGGATTATTTTTTAAACTTTCTTAGATAAGTTATCACAGAGGCAACACCACCACTATGACTGATGGGCTCAGCAATGACCAGAGATGGGTCCAGTTTTCATTCTGCTGGAACAGGCAGTGTTTGGCATGGGCAGCCCTGCTTTCTACTCACAGAGGCTACCCCAGCAGCTCTCCAGCCTCCAAAATGTTGAAACTTAAATAGAATGAAAAATTTACTGAGTTGTGATGTCAGAGGTTTTGTCCCCACGCACCCAAAACCCTCCTCCTCTCCTTCATCTGAGGGGGGGTGTGTGCAAACCTGGCCCCAGCAAAACACCCTGCTGCCTCTGCAAATGGCTGATCATTTGAGTCATTAACCATTAACATTTCAGTCTCTTACAGAAATATAGGTCGAATATATATTATATAATTTGTGTAATTTTATGTAGAATACCAGTTGATCTGCATGTTGAAAAAGTATGATAGACTCTTTCAAACTGGAGATAATACATTTGGAAGCTTTCAAGTATCTTAGTAATACAGAATAGAGAAGTCACTAACTCCTTAAATAAAAATAAATCTATAAATAATAATTAATAATCATAAATATTCACTCAGAGAAAAGAAAAACACTGGACTTAGTATTCCTTAGTTATAAATGTTCAAAAAAATGAACCAAATTGGAAAGACATGAATTTGAAGGGTGCGGTATTCAATGGATAAGAAATTGGATTGATGGACACAGACAGAGGGTTGTGGTTAATGGCTCTAATCCAGGTGGAAGGCGGGTGATAAGTGCTGTCCCTCAGGGCTCAGTCTTGGGACCAGTGCTCTTCAGTATTTTCATCAGTGACATAGGCAGTGGGATTTAGTGCATGCTCAGCAAGTTTGCAGATGACATAAAGCTGAGTGGTGCAGTTGACACAACAGAAGGAAGGAATGTCATACAGGGGAACCTGGACAAGCTTGAGAAGTACATACATGGGAACCTCACTGCAAAGTGGGAAAACTGATAAAGAAATGCATTGTTTTTTTAACCTCACAAAATTTGAGACCAGTGAAAGACATTTCTTGTCTTTAGAGGAAAAGGCAGAGGGATTGTATAAGTTCCAGTTTGAGGTTGCTTATTATGCTTCTGAGCATTAGCATAATTTTCTCTAGGTTTCTTTGATCTTTCTTTGTTTAACTCAGGTCATTTCAAGAGTAATGCTTGAAATGCTTCAGTCCCCTGGAAGAGCAGTGTTGTGAATTTTTTGCTGCTGCACAGATTTTCTTAGAGCTGAAGCTGTACTGCAGTGTCTAGGACAAGCAGACACAGCCCATGCTCTATAACTGGAGACAGAAGAGGGTGAGAAGGCTAATTCTGTCCAGTCAAGAATAGATGCCAACATGGACTCATTCACTTCTACAGACATCTACTCTACAGACATCATCCTCACTAGTTGAGAAGAAGCACATTTTATCCATGCATTGTCTAAGATCACTCTCTTTTTTTTGTCTTTCCTTTTTTGTTATTTTTAATAGCCTGACATTTTCAAATGCTAATCAATGTACGTGTTTACCACTACCCATATTTTACATAGTCAGTGCAAACTGACCTTTCTGCTATGAAATAAACAGCTGGGAACAGGAGTTTTGGGCTGTCTCCCAGCACATGAAATCTTTCATAAGATTCAAGAGCAGCTGCTTAAGTAAAATCTTCTGATATGGTTGTGTCTGAGATAGCATTTAGCCAGTCACAGATACTTTAAGCAAGGGCAGGAATTGATTTTTTTTTCTTACCTCCAAATGCCTCAAAACCTTCCTCATTTCCACTGAAGATCAGTAATGCTAGAATGACATCAAACACATGGACACTCATGCAGTTTCACTGCTATGGTGCCACAAAAAAAAGGTGTAAAGTATCTGTGTGACCCAGAACGAAGTGGCTTTAACTCACTTTTATAGCCATGACCCAATCCTCTGTTTTGACTCCATTCTCTGCCACACATTAGCTGTGTGATCTTAGATTTATTACGTTGTCTCACTGAGTCTCATGCCATGTCTGTCAAACACTGACAATGGTACTTCTCGGCTTCCACATCTGTCATGTTTGTGTTGATGGCAGGCAATTTCGAGAGTGGACTGTTGGGCACAGCACCTGCACAGCATTTAGCATCACAGTACCACACTATCTGAAATCTTGCCTGCTTCTGGAGTGCAATCAGTAACAAGTGATATGTAATAAATCTTCCTAAACCTTCCCAGAGGACTTGCCTTTTCTATTTCATCTTAAGTAGAGGCAGTGAAGGCACTGACATTTAGTAGGAAAGACAAAGTTTCTATCTGTAGAGTGAGCAAACAGGGGTGCATTTTTCTCAGTCTAGTGTGCATCTCACCTCTGGCTCAGAGGATTGACTTTTCTGGGTTGAAGGGCAGTTTATTTTCAAGGCTCATTCAGCCTTGGCCTCTCACCATGGTTGCAATCAAAGATGTCTATCAGCATTAGCTGTAATTGTTTTATGATAGAGAACTGGAATGAGGCCACCAATTCGTTTCCTATAGGCCACAAAGCAGCCATCTAATTGTCACAATTTTCAGTCATTGCTGACCTCAGGCAATTTCATGCCGTTATCTGGAAGTTAAAAGCTCCCCATATCATTACCTGGCAATAAAGCCATCTATGCCTTCAAATTCTCATTTCTGAAAAGGTCTTTGGTCTGCCTACGCTTCTTCTTGTGCTTAAGGCAGCTGTTGGTCCCAGAACAGAGAATTCACTGGCAATGTCCAGGTTTAACCAGTCCAGCCACCACCTGTCCCTGTGCACAGCAGGTTTTCACTGTGTGGCCTGAGGAACCACAATGGTTTTAAACCAGCTGAATCTCACCCAAAGAGAGAGAGTCAATATTTACAAAAACATAGCAAGAAATAACTGCAGCTGGGTACTGTTATCCCAGAAACATGGAGAGCATTAACAGGCTTCTTTCCATTAAGTCAATATTAACTTGATAGTAATTTGATATTGTCTAGATGTTGTATTTGGAAGCATTTACTATTTTGGGAGTGAGGGTCAGGCCATGGATTTTGTATAGGTGTTTGTTTTGTTGTTTGTTTGTTTTTTCTCATAATGAAATGGTTGCTGACTGTTTGCATTTACATCGTTTTCCATTTTACTTAGAAAAGTGATTGAAAGACTCATAGAAAATTTCACTCTGAGAGACAGTCTTGCAGATAACCCATGATATTGTTTTCTTCCTCTACTGCATTTATATGATGCAGCTATCAGGATTTCCTAAACCAAATTTAACTGTTTCTAAAGGTAGAAATGCCAGTATCTCTGGCTTTCTTTACTAGTATTTTGTTGCAAAAAGAGATCCAAGAAAATGGAAAAACTTGAGAAGCAAGATATGTCATTATGGAAATAAACATAGCTGGATTTGAGCTTCAAATTATTTTGGATAAAAAGGCAAACCGCAGTTGACATCATATTTTCAGTTTTTCTGTAACAAGGAAAAAGAAATTCAACTTAATCATAGAATTATAATATGGCTTGGGTTTGAAGGGACCTAAAGATCATCTCATTCCAAGCCCCCTGTCATGGGCAGAGACATCCTTCACTGGACCATGTTGCTCAGAGCTCCATCCAACTTGGCCTTGAACACCTCCAGCACCTCACCACCCTCACAGCACAGAACTTTCTCCTAATGTGAAATCTCAACCTATCCCCTTTCATTTTGTTTTTTAATAAACTCTTAGAACATGATTTCGTATGTATGTGTGTGTGTGTATTTATATATGTATTTCAACCAATGATTATTTTAGGTCAGTATTTTGTCTCCCTTATGAGTAATTAAAATAAGAGTAGAATAGCTTGTAGGAACTCTTGCAAAAAAAAAACCAAACCAAAAACCCACAAAACCAATCAACCAAACAAACCCACACAAAACCAAAACAAAAACAACAAACAAACAAAACACACCCAAAACCACAAACAAAAATCACCACCACCAACAACAAAGACTGGACAGAATGTCATAATAATTTGCTCTGGTTTGTTAAGTAAGCATGTATTTAATATCAGACATAGCACCGTGTTCTTCCTCTATCTACATTTTTTTCTGTTTTGCACAATGCACTAAACTAAGTGCACAAGGTGACACTAAGAAATTATTAACATCAAATTAAGAACAAATCACACACACCTCTCCCCCAGAAAACACATTTAAGTCAAAGTCTCTGTTTTGCAACAACAAACATCCCTGAAATATTATTTGAAAGAATTAAGCTACACTGGTTGCAGCAAATGTTTAAATAGCTGGAAGGCAGTAGGAAGGGAGGTACTAATCCACTACCTACGGATGCGAGCAGAACACAACTGCATATAGTGTCCATTTCTTGCTTATTCTTCCAACAGCCACTTCCAGAGGGAGAATAGTGGACCTGGATGTACTGCTGGGGTGGCCTAATAGGACACTTTCAGAGTATAGATAACAGAACCTTTTTAAGACTTCACAGCCCTAATTTCTAAAATTAAAGTCCACATTTACTTGATTTATTTTAATGCATTTTATTACGTAAAAATGTTCCATATATTACTTTGTCTTTTCTCCAGTCCACAGAGATGCCATCTCCTTATTTATTGTCTAGAATTTCTTTCTAGATTTTCTTTGCCTTTAAACATGAGTTACTGCTTTAAAAAAAAAAAAAAAGAGCAGATTGAAAACAAGAAACAAAGCTTATATCTTTTCAGAATATAAATAGCTATAAGTTTCATAGCTAATAGCTCAGCCCGCTGAAACTGAACTTCAACAGGAAAGCAGATATGTCACAATACAGCATTCAGAACTTTAGAAGCAGCTATAATTGGATTATTAAGTTATGCATTTATTTTGAAAATATTTACTATCTCATGCCAGAGTAAATTCTTTATAACTTTTGATGGAAAAATAGAAACTCCAACTAATTTCTCCTAATCCTGTAAGGTGCTGAATGATTTCTGGTTGACAAGGATGGATGAGGAGTCAGAAATCAGATTAAACAGTGGTTTTAGTGTCTCAAATCACTCTTAGTCTAGTCCTTTTTTTCTTGTGCTTCCTCTCCACTTTGTTCTCTGTCAGATGAATAGAAGGCTGGGTGGCTTTTCTTGAATAAAATTTTTTAAAAAGTACAAGCAGCTTTAAGTGTCACTGTATTTTGAGTGGCTGAAGAGCAAGAAAGGGAAAAAGTGTGAATTCAGCTTTTTAGTCATTTTTAAGAAAGGAAAAGGGATTTCTACTGATTTCATCAACAAGGTGTTCAGAACTCTGATATAGCAGCACTGGATAACAGCTGGGAACAAGAAATGCTCATACCTCAAGCCTTATCTTTTGAATGTTGTTCTTGCTTGAAACTTGAAAAATACCTTTGAGACTAAATCTCTGAGCTTTCTCTAGCTGAGAAAACTCATCCTCGTTTAGATTTAGGATCTGCTAAAATGTATCAATTAATAATCATGAAATGAGAAAGACGAGAAGGAGTGATAGGGACATCTAAAGGGACTATCTTTACTATGTCACATGGACCTCAGGAATGCAAGTGTAGTCTTGGCAGGGATCTGAGTGAAAAGAGCATTGTGCTTTGTAACGCTGATCTAAGTTGTGCTCACTTAAACTTTCCACCCCATCTATTTTGTGACCTTCTAACCGAGACTGTTGGTTCGTTTATTATTAAAGATGCTCTGGGGTTGCACATATCTAAGATTTTGCACCTGTGAATTGTAATTAACATTCCTAATTTCCACTCACATAGGCAAAACCTGTTACTCCCAAGTTGAAAGTCTCTTTCCATGGCTTCAGCATTTATTTGGTTAAGCTCAGTAGCAACACAGTCTCTGTAAAAAAAAAAAAAAAAAAAAAAACAAATTTAATTAAACAAG
>JAWWES010000094.1:23900307-23933115 GCA_035583135.1 Lophotriccus pileatus | reverse complement strand
ACTTGTCTTCATTAAATGTCATACAGTTGGTGATTGCCCAGTCCTCTAATTTGTCAAGGACTCTTTGCATCTGAGGGAGCCAACAGCTCCTCCAAATTTAATGTCATTGGCAAACTTACTAAGTATCCATTTGAGTTCTGCATCCAAGTCATTTATGAGGACATTGAATAGCACAGGGCCTAAGATGGAACCCTGTGGAACCCCATTATTACAGGTCACCAGTCTAACGTTACCCCATTCACTATAACTCTCTGTGCCTGATCCATGAGCTGATTGCTCATCCATCGCGTGATGTGTTTATGCAGCTACCCAACTCCATGCTGGACATTTTTTTCTGGGAGGCTACTGGTAGAGATAGTATCAAAATCGTGGCTGCAATCCAAAAAGATTACATCAGCTGGCTTCATTTTACCATCTAAGTGTCATAAAAGAAAATTGAGTTGCACAAGCAAGACTCTCCCATCATGAACTGTGACCAGTTGCTGTCAGAAATCTTTACTGCTAACAACTCCTGCCCAACTCACCTGTAGGCATGGCTGGACGTGTTAAGTCCTTGTATCTTTGAATGCACTTCAGCCAGCATGGCTGTGGGTAACACTATTGCCTGGGCACAAGCAGGGAGCTCTTGCACCTGCTAAGAAGGTTAAGACTTTTTCTGAATTATCTTTTCTTGACTAAAATTTAATGTCTTTAAAATAATAACAGCAATGATTGCTTGTTTAGGTAGTGCTATTAGCCTATTGTGCTTTTTTGCTAGGTTGCATAATGGTGTATACAACATTTTAAACAGAACTCAGTATAACTATTACAAAGGGGTAACTTTGAGAATTCAAAAAGTCAGAGTTCAAAACAAGTATTGTAGTTTTGCCATTGCATTACATTTTTACTTTTATGCTTGTAAGCTGTATGCTGCAGCATCTTACAGAAGTGTAGATGTTTCGGGAAACTCAAGGGAGAAGGGACATAATAATAATAATTAGTAAAAGGTTGTCTTCTCAAGGGACATAATTAAAAGCAAATTGAAATTTCCAGACTCCAAAACTTGGCATCCCTCATACTAAAACTGTAACAAAACATTGTCTGTATATTCCTGCAACATAGCAATGTTATTACTTTGTGTGAATGACTGTAACATGCTTAGCCTGACCTCTTTTGATCTTTGCAACTCCAGTAAAATGGAACTGTAGTAATTTAAACAATTTGATGGCAATTCTCTACAGTTGTACATCCAATAATGAGGTTGAGGAAAAGAAGGTGGCTGGGTCTCTTACTCCAGTCGTTTTGAAGAGCAGCTTTGTAAGAAAAGACCAAAATACAGAGGTCCAGATTAGGATTCAGTGTAGTATAAGAAAATCATCATAAATATCTCAATACATACTATCATAATTCACATGACTAAAAGACAACTGTAGAATAAGTTACACGTATTCTTGTGTAAGCACATGTATGAATGTGTATGCTTCTTTGTATAGATGTAGACAGAATATTCAACCTTTGAAAACCATTAGATTGTATAATGTTTTCTACAAGGTAGTAATAAGAGGTCGGCTTTCTCTTATAGGCCAGACAAGATCAACTACTCCTATGTTTTGAGATTCATTATACACGTATCACTGGAAGGAAACACTAGTCATGAACAGAAACTGAAAAAAAAAAGCTTCCTTTTACCATCTTCCCCATTTTCAGAAGTTATTGCATTAGGCAACTGAATTTTCAAAATGCGCCATCATATTTGCTGTGGGATGTTCACTGAGCATTTCTGCTGTCATCCAGAGTCACATCCATGCAGGGTGAAGTAAACCCAGAAATTATATTTTGACCCTATGGAGTTCTTTTCAATCAGCATCATATAAGATGTGAATGTTACACTAAAGGAGTTAAAAGAGTAGCTTTTGTAAAGCTCAGTGAAGTGATGAATGCCACATGCTTGAGAAGAGCTCAGTGTCATTTAGTGTCCTGTCACACAAAACTGAAACAAGAAAGACCAGTTATTTAAACAGCCTCAACGCTTATTTATATCCGTTTCACAGAACCTCCAGGCTTCTAATGCACTGCATTCAGATGATATGCAATAAAAAACATTAAAGCTAACTTCATAGCTTCAGTCTCAGAGTATTTATGCCTTTAAGTGTTTAAGTTTTCATCAACTTATCCTCTTCTCTTTGTTCACCATGATTTTTCAAAGAGCAGAATAGCTGTCTTCAATGTGCTTTACATGTATTTTTTTTGGCAGCTGTTTACCTACATACCTGATAATACATACACATTAGTTGAATAAAATTCTAGCTGAAAACACTCAAGGATTTACGATGCAGAGAAAGAGAAGGGCATAAAATATTTAGTGTCTGGAAAGGGTGTACATCACCTTTTTATTTCTGTCCATCTAACTTTTTGTGCTACTTAGTTTTCTTTTCTAACTTTACTTTCTCATCTTCTGTGTGGCCCAAATTAAAAGAATTTTTATGCTGATATGGTAAAATGAAGGAAGAAACAAATGAAGGTATTGAAATGCCATCCATGTCTGAGTGTTGCACTTTTTCAACACACTCACAATACTCTTACAAAATTAAGAAATTATATTATACTCATTTAATACATCAGAAGCTGAAAATGAATAGACAGAAGACCAAATACAGAATGCTAATTAAGGTGTAATGATCTCCAGTGATTTTATTTACAATTAAAAAACCTTAGTCTTTGATCATCCAGTGTATGTGATTTATCAGAAAAAAAAAGATATCTACAGCAGAGCAAGCAACTTAACCCTGGCCTAGGAAATAGGAAATTCCTTAACACAGAGGAAATACTTATCTTCTGAAAGTAAGACAACTGTTTTTTAATTATTACTGTACTGAATGTAAAGAATAAATTAGAGCTGAAAACCAACAAAAAACCTTTCTAGGAAGATTTATAACTTGAAAAAATTTCTGTAAAATAGAAAAATGTCTAAGTACAGAATATTTTGTAATTATGGAAAATAAATAGTTTCTTTAAATTGAAGAAGGAAAAATTTTAGAAGAGCTAAGTAAGTAAAGGTCATGAGAAAACACTTATAAGAGTTCTGCACCTGCATTTTAATACAAAACAAACTGAAATTGTAAAATTGCTGCAGAATCTAACCTTCCTGCTGAAAGATATTTCTTCAAACTAACTTGATTTTTTGTGCTGGGTAACGAGTATGCTTTTGTGTCTCCATGCTGTAATTCAAATTACTGCAATTTAAATTAGGTAGTCATATACACAATTTTTTGTGAAGGAAAAGTAAACAAATAGACTCTTACCAAGGTTTGTATCTGAAATCAATCCTCTTGTTTAACTAACATTGAAAGAAGAATTGATTTTGCTAATTTCTCCGTGAAGCATAATCATGTCCTGGCTGTTTACTCTACTAGTAGAACTGTGACTGGGTTCAGAAACAAAGTATGTTTTTTCAGTCATAATACCTTTACTAAAGTGGCTTTTACTGGGCTCAAATTAATGAAAATTCTGATTGCAAGACTTGGAATTTAAAATTCCAAGAGATGCCTGCAGGTGTTTTGCTGGAGAGATGTTGATTCCCATCTGCATTTGCTGTTTTCTACTTAAGTATTGATTTAGGAAATTCTGGCAATTTGGCTACTCATGCTTGTTGTGGCAGGCTGGTGTGCAATACTCTGAGAAATCTTCCTGTCCCACATGGGAAGAAGCACAAGTCTGAGGAAAATGTATGGATTAATAATGAACACTGGATTAACAGCAACTAGGCAGCTCTAGTGGCAAATCTGGAAGATAGTGACAGAGCTGGGAGAGACATGGTTGATCTGGCCTCATAACCAACAAGCCAAGAGATAGTGGTGCTGAGAGATGTCAGCTCAGAGCACACTGAGGTGACATTGTGGATGTCTTCAGAGGAGTCTGACCAAGTCTTTGGAGCAAATTGCACCTTGTCACTGCAGCAGGCTGAGCCTGCTTTCTTCATGCACAGAGGTGAGGGGCTCTTCTGTACAGTTAGTGTTGTCACCAGGCAGACAGCTGGGCTACTGGCTTAGCTAGCCTTTTGTAACAGGTGTTAATAGGAAGATGAATTTGCCACAGAAAACGCAGAGACTGGGAGAGTAAGAAAAAAATAGACAGGATTTGTGCAGAGCACAAGAAGATTGCCTCGTCATATCAAGCATAGGATATGTGCTAAGCTGCTGATAGCATTTCTTCCCCATGGGACTGGAAAGGGTCCTCACAATAAGATGCTGCTTTATTGGGTGAGAGATAAAGGATTCCCTTTCTCAGGAAGAGGAAAGATGAGTTTGTACCTGAGCTGAGCAATGGATGTCAAGGTATGCAATCCGGGAATGCCTGTGTGGTCCTGCATAAGACCTTTCTGGATGCCTAGACTTTATAGAGTGGAAGTCCTGCAGGTCATCAGCTTGACAAGGGGTGAAATATTGACTTTCTCAAGTATCTTATAGTACCTAAGAGTGTGTAGAATACCCACTTTCCTTCCCTGATTTCCCCAGATAATGAACAGCTGACTTACAGAAGAGTTGAGTGTCCATAGACCTTTGCCTTTGGAGCTTCCCTTAATCTAGCACCTTCCACAAAAGCTCACTTGATTTCTAGAGCTCATTTTATTATACTGATCTCATTTTATTATCACTTGATCCACTTCACTTGACACTCAACTCAAAAGGATCTGAGACCTTGTGACAGACTCTATCAAAATAGGAATTATTTAAAATTCTAATCAAAGCTCAGACATATTGATCCTTCCCTCTGCTATCACTCATAAGGAAAAGAGATTAGCAGCATTTAGTCTGCATTGTGACTAACCATCATTTTTTCATAAATTTTAAAAGAGAAGAAAAACTAAAAGTATTTTGGGTGCAATAAGTAACTTGAAAAATGGGAATGAAAAGCAAAGTTAATAATTTCTACTTGTAAATTAATGTGCATTAAACACCTGGAGTAAAAAAAAGACTCTGCTAAAAGTCTTAGTCAATTATTTTCAAACAAGATAACAGTTGAGAGGGACTAACTGTGTAGGGTTTAAAAGTTACTAACTGCTAATGTTGCACTTGCTTAGGATAACTGTTATAATTTAAAGTTAATTTTTACACCTATAGGAACAATTGATATGATAAGTTCTGAACCTTTGCAAATATTACATTATATATCACCTCCTGGATCATATCTAGGCTAATTAGAGATTTTGAAAGTGTTTTCAGCAAATTTCAGGTAGTGCTTTTAAACTAACGTATAGAAAATTTTCCATATAGCTGGAGAAAAAACATATATGAGGTGAATTCCTGAGTTTGATTTAGATTACATTCACATCATTCCTCAGTTATTTCAAGAATGTTTTATATTGATTTAACTACGTTCGCTGAAGTGTGGAGGCTCACTCTGTGTTTGCACTTATTTTAGAATGATAGGGATCTGTCCTAGTAAGTGAATTGCAAGTTGATAGTACTCTATTCCAACTTTCACTTTTCTGCTATAGGAAACCTGTCCTTCAAAAAGGACATTGATGTGCTGGAGTGCATCCAGCAAAGGCCAACAAGACTTGTGAAAGGTCTAGAAAACACGTCTTATGAGGAATAGCTGAGGGAGCTGGGCTTGTTTAGTCCCAAGAAAGGAGGCTCAGGGAGCACCTCATCATTCTCTACACAGACCTGAAAGGAGGTTATAGCCAGATGGGGACTGGTCTCTTCTGCCATGCCTGCAGTGAGAGGACAAGAGGAAGTGGCCTTAAGCTGAGACTTGATCAGGTATTGGAATGGATTGCCCAGGGAGGTGGTGGACTTGGTGGACTCACCATTCCTGGAGGTGTTTAAGAGACATCTGGGTCTGGCACTGGGTGATGTGGTTTAATGGTTTAGGTTACAGTGGGCTCATGGTCAGACTGGATGAGCTTACAGGTCTCTTCTAACCTTGATGGTTCTGTGAGTCCCTGTAGCAAAGTGTATACTGTCAATGAATACACACCTTCCAGTCCCTCCAGTGACCAGCTTCTTTTTTCTTAACCCTTCTTTTGTCAATTTTAAGATTTGAGCTGTATGAACTTAGACAGTGAATAATTCCAAGCAGATACATAGAGAAGGAAATATAAACTACACTGTAGTGGCCCCATCACTCCCCGTCTCATCAGGACAGGGAGATAAAAAAAAGTATTCACTTAGTCTTGGGATAAGTTCATGCAAACCAGTAAATTATGGGCATTGAGGCTAAGATATTGAGCAAGGAATAGTGTGTGTTTTTCTCTTTTAAATGTAGACTCATTTAAATTGAAAAATATGTATTTATTTCTTAGCTCCTTAATCACTTTTGAAATGCCTAGAGTAAAAACCATAAAAATGTTTAGTCGGATTCAGAATTAAAACCTGATCATAAACACAGTCTATGAATTAAAAATGTAATTAATAAATTGTGAGCCACAAACTGACACTCCCTATTTAACTCCCAGGAAGATTACAAATCATTCTGAAATCATGTTGACACACCTGTGTTCAACTTGTATGTCAACTTAACATCCTGCTGCATACAATTCCTTCCAAACTGGGCATTTATTGTAGTATGTACAGAACTTCCTATGGCAGTTTGTGCTGGACTGCATACTTGGGGTAAGTCAGGAACTTTGCTATGCAGTATTTTTTACCTTTCCATTGCCCTCAGGAATTAAAAGGATTTCTGAAGAGCAGGTAGCCAGACCAATCCTACACAAAAAACCAAAATGCTAAACCAAATAAAAGTTTCTCTTCGATGGTATAAAATAACATTTGTGGCAGTAAGGAGACCCACAGAGCTCAGGTTTGACTTACGTACACAACCTAAGGGAGGTGTCAGCCTATTAGCATAATCAATTTATTTTCACACTAATTTTCTGTGTTCTTTACTTTTATCCATGGATCATCAATCAAGATAATGATTGTTATTCAGGCCTATTTTTTTTCAGTAGAATATAAATCAAATTCAGATGAAGATGAGCATTCTGGATGGCCTCTAGAAGTTTTTCAAGGATCATATCAGACATACTCCATACTTCTAAGTACTTTTTATAACAATTATAATTGTGTAATAATTGTCTATGCTTGAATTTTCTTATTTTCAGGTTACAAAACTCTGCAGGCTTCATTAAGATAGAACGTGATATAATAATGTTGTTCAAATGTTATTCTTATTTGTCCACAAGGGAAAGAATTATATTCTTCCAAGATTATTTTTTAGCTAGCATTTAGAAAATGTAGCACAAGGGAACCAAAGTAAGTGAGCCATTTTATAAAACTCTGAAACAGGTGGCAATAGAACACACAAGCAGCTGCTTCTATGCTCAGAAAGCTGTGTTCTTGTGTAATGTTTTTTTGCATGCAAATATGTCATTATACGGTAGGTATGATACCTGCCAGGGTCAAAGTTATAGCATATGCATGTGGGGTGGCAGTAGGACATACCTCTCGCTCTTAAAACTTGGAATTTACACAAGTGTCTACGAGATTTTTTACATTTTTGAGAAAGCCACACAATGAGCTTAGCCTATTTCTTCAGTGAGATGTACCAATTGCTAGGCTGACTGGTATAACTTTCTGGTAGAAATTTTACAGAAATTTGCAGCCTTTAGAGGGAAACTCTGGAAAAGTGAAGCTTGTTTCATGGAAACAATTGAGAGTTACCCTTTAGCCACTGAGAGGAAGCTTTAGCCATTTAAGAAGTGATTCAGCTTTCTGTTCTGGAGGGGAACTGAATGAAGACAAAGGAGTACACTCTATGCTTACCTTTCAAGCAAAACCAGGAATTCTAGGTGTTGGCTGTCAGGTATTGAACTCCTGGTACATTTGTTACACTTTTCTGGAAACAAATGGGATGCAAGAGAGTGGAGTGCACAACTGAAGATATTTCTTTTCACTCTTTCACTGGAATTGTTTATATTTAAGTATAGTTTCCTTTATGAATATCTTATGAAAGATATGAAGCTATATGAATAGCTTCCATGGATATCTTATGCTGTTATTGTATATTATATTCCAAAGTATAGTAGCAATAGAAGCAGTGAAACTTTACAAATTGTCATGAAGAATGCTTGACATGATGATTTCAAAAGTCTTGTAGTGTCTTTGTTTTATAGCCAGACTTTAATCCGTGATTACAACACACCTTATCTATATTTGCTCTATGCCTTTTAGCTACATTTTACCTTTTTGCAAATGCTTCCCTATAAGTACAGTTTGACATCCAACTATAAATGTGATAAGGAAGAGTATCATACATGACAGAGGTATGTAAAGTTATAAGACTATTTTCAGGACACAGTACATACTCACACTGGTATGTGCTGGTTTTTTTTTTCTTCCCCTGATAGTTTGTCTTTATGTGCAAGCACCTACTTTGACTTTTTCTCCTTACTGCTAAAGTTAGTCACACTAATTTTCTTACATCAATTCCATGGACTGAAAACTTGGTTTAGACTTCATCTTTTTCCTTTCTTCCAAGACCCCAAATTGTCTCATAGAATAACACCATCAAAGTAAGTGGACATTCTGATATACTTCCCAATCCCATCTCCTTAGTAGTCCAAATGCATGTGAAAGCATTAGATTATAGTTTTGTTGTCATACAGCTCTTGATAACCTTTAAAAATGCATTGTGCTGGACATCTTTCCCATGGATATGCAAATATGGACAACTCTGTCACTTAATGCCCTCATCTTTTCAGTTACTCTAGTCCTGAACTATAGTCCTTGATTCATATGAAACCCTGTATCTTCTGCATAGCCTTCTTGACTTTTTACTGCCAGGTATTGCATAACTAAATACTGATAAAGATGAATGAGTTCAGTGAGAATAATGCCATTCTTCTTCCTCAAGCATGTTCAGGAAAATCTCCCACTGATTTCAGTTGATGGAAAACAGAAAATTAAATTCTTTATGAAAATTAGATTCTTCATGAAAAAATGTAATGAAAGTGATATTGTGTGGATCTTATTGTTCCTTATTGTGCTTTTATTTCAGCGTCCAACTCCAGAAACTTTGATAGGCTTGGCAGTAGAATCTAGCTGAACAGGTCTTATGATTGACATTTCATTAACAGATTTGTCGATATGGACTTCAAAGTATATTTCTGCATTCTGTTCTCTACACAGAAAGCTTTCTAGAGGTGGCCAGCAAATTGACAGGCCCACAGGAACAGGAATGTTATTCTGACAGGAGTGAGGCCCAGGCAGCAGATTTTAATGCT
The DNA here is from genome assembly GCA_035583135.1 of Lophotriccus pileatus. NCBI lineage: Eukaryota > Metazoa > Chordata > Aves > Passeriformes > Tyrannidae > Lophotriccus > Lophotriccus pileatus. The sequence goes on along the minus strand of JAWWES010000094.1, from coordinate 23,923,910 downwards.
TTAGGAGCCCAGAAGTTTACTTGATTCTTGACTCTCATATAGAGTTGTTCCAAAATAGATGAGTGGTATCTTAGTGGAGCAGGACAAGTTGCTGCTGGCAGAAAAAAAGAGTTGTTAGAGGATGTGGGGTTTGGGAAATTTCATTGTTCTTCTTGTTGCTAAAATCACACGGGTTTGCTTTTTATATTTCATAGGGGAAAAAATGTGTGTCAAGTCTGTAACATTCATTTAATGCAACATCCAAGCTAGTAGCAGGCACAGGCAGTCACAAACACCTTAGCTTTTAGACCATGCTTATGCAATTCAGAATTATGGAAACTATAGCTGCATTTATTACGTCTTTTAAGACAAAAAGATCTATTTGTTGGCCTGTGGGACAAATACAGCCTGGGAGAAGCATCAGCTGAATTTTTCCCCTATTCTACAAAGCACATTATGGCATGAAAATGCCGTAACTTTCACTTTGACCCAAACCATAACACCATGTGAGAGGATGGGTTTGTGGCAAGAAGGTAGGCATCTTTTTTGCAGCAATTTCCTGAACTGTCTTCTGGCTTGTGTGTGGATTTTTTCCATACTTTTCAGAATTATACCTCTCATTTGCTCATTTAGCTCAGTCCTCATCCTGTGTTGTCTCCCAGATGACTTTGGAACAGGCATCTTTTTCTCTCTGCATTGACAAAAAATGTCCTCAAATGAGGACACGTTACGTCCTCAAATGAGGACCCAGTTCCATGCTTTCAAAGAGAAACTAAATACATCACCTAATTTGAAATGTGAAAGTCATGTTATGTCTGTTCTTCATTGTCATTATGTAAAGATGCAGCATCTGGGGCATAAGAAAAAATCAGGAGAGATGAAAGTGTCAGAACAACTCAATGCTTGTTCTCTTGTTCTGCCTGGCAAATTTGTATAAAGTAGAGGTTTAAATAGGAAAAACTTTAAATTGCAGAACTCTTGAAGTGATACACTGTATTTCTCTTGAAAGCTTTTACATGTACAGGCAATTGGAAATGACTCCCTCAAACATGAGAACAACTTTAATAACTGTCAAGTGTCAGTGAAGTAGACACATAAACAGAAGAAATGTCACAGTCCATCAGCTTTTCCTTACTTCTCCAAATCGCTTTCCATTGCTTAGTGACCTAGGCATATATAAAGACTCTGTGTGTCAGTTCTGCACTTTATCTAAGCTGCAGAAAACTGTTGGTACATCTCTTTGCACCTTTCCTGTCTGCACAGCTCCCGCCTAGCATTCAAATTGGATTTTCGGTTTAAAACTTAAGAATAATCTGTCCTTGAGATATGATTATGGCAAAAAAAAAAAAATGATGCCTTGGTATTTCAGATTTGTTTTCCTTCAGTGATTTCTATAGTGAATCTGCTCACTGCACATCCAAACCCAAAAGCTTTTTAGTTGTTGTGCAGGGAAACTCAATTTGGTAACGGAAAGTAATGCCAGAGGCTTGATTACCAGTCTCCACCAATTTCATCAATGGAAAACATGATCTTTAGTGACAGTTTAAAACTGTAAAAGTAGAGAGGGATCAGAGACACACTTGCATTTCAAACATCTGAGAAAAAGAGGAAAGTAAGTCACACCAGAAACAGGGGCCATACATACCCAGTGCAGTTTCACAGGCACAGTGTACTCATTTGCTTCATACAACAGCAAGGACTACAGAACTGTACTTTTAGCACAGGGAAAGTACTCGGGGCTGGGGGGTTGAGTCAAAGATATTTGTCAGAATAGAGATCAACTTTAAAAGAAAAAAAAAACAATAGAAGTATATCACTGCATTATTTTAATCAATAAATAGACGGAGAAAGTTCGTTTTTGGGTACTTAGCATTCTGCTATAGCATTCTGATTTGGCTTCATTAAATGCTTTACTCCACCCTTTGACAATCACTCAATATCAGACTTTTCCTAAGGATGTGCTCTGGGAGAGAAGAAGAGTTAATCCCATAATTCTGAAAAGTAAAAGAGCATATTTCTACTGTATATTAGTGCTTATTCCCATCAAAAGGAATAGAAAAGTATTTCAGCTCTTCTGCAGAATATTCTCCCACCACTATTCGAGAGTCTGAACTGCTGGCTCAGCTTTTTAGACTCCTGGATAGCCCATTTGTTTCAATTCCAACTTCTGACAGCCTATTAGAGACAGTGAGGTCACATTTATTTCTGTTCTTCTAAGGGTGAAGAAAAGGAAAAGTTACATCAGCTGAGTAGGCAAATCTAAATTATCTTATTATATATAGAATAGATACTGAATACATATAAATCATGAAGGAGATAGCTTGTTAGGGACTAAGAGGATAATCACCATTAAAAATAAGGGAGAACACACTCCTAAGAGAAATGTAATGCTTCTTCTTTTTAAAACATGACAGGCTTTTGTCTGCTTCAGACTTGTAGGAAAACCTGAAAATAAGCTGCAAATAGTTTTCTATGGCTGTGGATTTTTGTATTATTCTCTGTGTATATACTGTGCAATAGCCCAGTCTAGACAAAACAAAAGACAGGCACTCAAAATTCAAAGGTTTAATCCTTAGAGTCTAAGATAATCACATTTTAATTTTCTTGCTCTGTTCATGAAGCAGATATTGTAAGGTGTAATAGAAATGTCTTATAACTGTGCAACTCAATTTAAATAGTCTTACCTTTGGGGCAGGAGGAAGAGAGGGGAAGGGGTGGGGGAAATAGAGATGTTTTTCAATTATTTGAAGCTGGTTATAAGGAATCAAAGAAACATGAGGAAAGATGACATTGTATTAAATAAAAACTCAAATCTGAAGTATTAGATAGACCAATGTTATGCAATCCTTTTCAGAAATAAAATAAATTCAGTTTTTCTGGTGCAATAAATATTACATATATTTGTATGCTTATCTTTATGCTCCATATTTTTTCCACCCACTCAAGTGACCCTTACCTTAAGGAGGAGCATGTCCAGGTTTGCTTAGAATTTTTTCTAATCAAAATTCAATTTATTTTGGGTAGAAATTAATTTCCCCAGAAAAATAATAGTAAAGAAAATATTGTGTTGGCCAATGCAATTTATGTAGAACTTGAGAAGGAACTGCTGAGGTTTACTGATGCCAAACACCCTGGAGTAGGAAAGGCCTTTAAATTAAAGAAAAATCTGCTTCATTACAATGTCAACAAGGTAAGTATTAGATAAGTTTTGACATAAAGAAAGCTTAAAAATACTAGTTCAGACAGATAGATGGATATAAGTAATGCTTCTATATTAGCTGTTTCCCTACTTACTGTGTATTTGTAAAGGTGGAGCCATGCTTTTTATTAACTCATGATTTTCCAAATGGCTGAGAATTCTTATCCTTAGAACAATCATTTCCAAACTGTTGTAGGCTTTTGTCTTTGCTCCTCACTTTAGTTTGTCTCTCTCTGAATAAGCTGTAGTTTCCCAACTTCAGGCTGGGATTCTTCTGTTTGCTAAACTCTAAAGTTTCAACTGCATTCTTTCAAGGCAGTTTCCAAAGGTCTGTTTTAGAGTGCTTTCTTCTGAAAGAAACATGGCAGAGACCACACAGATAAAACACACTGTAATGCGTAATGTTACATCAATTATTTCAAAGTGGACTAATTAACCACTGTTTTAAACAAAGTCTCCTTTGTCTTGGAAGTCCGAGAAGCTATGTAAATAATGCCAAAGATCATAGGAAATCTTGTGTAGTAGCCACTTTTCTTTTTTTTTTTTTTTTTTTTTTACAGAATTTGGAAAACTATTTAATTTACTGAGTTCAGGTTTTTATGTTTGGAAGACAGAAAGAAAACCACAATTCCTTCAAAATGACACTTGAAAAATTAGGAATGAAATTAATTCCTTGTGAAGCTTTTTCAGACCTCAAATGAATATCCCATTCTGTTTGCTACCTTTAGGTATATTAAAAAAATCAAGAAGTCTGTAATATCCTTAGATGTGTTTTTAACTTTTGTTTATTTCCTAGCAATTGTTTAACTGTTATGGCTTATTGATTCAATTTCATTTCATAGTAGAAATATCTCTTGTGGATATGCAGCTGAGCATTCTCACTTCTTATTAATTTCAGCTAGAACATTATGTATAGGTGCTAAATTGTTTTCTTCCCTCTCTTCCCCACGTTGTACTTTCCCTGGAGAAATCAACTCTACAGGGCCTTTAAACAATGAGGAAGACTGATACAGAGGTAGCCCCAGGAGTATTATGTAGCAGATTGTCTGAGTATGATTAGATTGGGATGAACTCTGAGCATGACAAAACATGCTGATATTGTAAATATGACAACAAGGTGCTTTAAAAGGTGCTTAAACCTCAAGTTGTCTTGCTCTTATACAATTGTCTCTGTGTAACAATCCAAAAGTGAACTGGGCCAGGTTTTGAATTTTGTTCAGCTTGAATGAAATTTCCTGGGTTGGTCTTGTAACATTTCAAATTACTTTTAGGATGAAATGTAGGTTATTTCTCTTCATTAAAACACCTACTTGAACTCAAATGCAGCTTGCTTAGCTGCTCTTGGAAAGACATGTCCTCCTTGCACTGCTCAAACTCTTCGCTGTATTCTGTGCTATTCAGAGGTTTTTAATTACAATATTTTACTTACCTTACAAGATAAAAATAAAATTTCATTCATCTACTCTCTAAATCCCATAGTCAATGCATAGTCCCCATAACAGCAAAATTTTATAAAATGTGGCATCAAAAACGAAATGTCAGTATATGCCACTTCCTAATTTTGAAGATATAAAATAACACTTGACACAATTATTCTTCTGTGCTGATAAGAAAGAGATCAGGTTTGATTGTACTAGACCAATCTATTCCCATTATGAAGATCATCTTGCCAAATAGACGATGTATCAGCAGTAATTGTATCCCCAGAATATGTTTAATAGATTACTTGAATGATCCTACGTCACAAAATCTGCTGTTGTCGGAAGAGAGCAACAGGTCCCTGGAGGATCTCCAAAACAGGGACCTTCCTGTGCTTATCCTAACCTCAAATCAACAAATATAGATATTAATGCCAATCTGAGTAATTGAAAAGTCAAATTTTAATACATTCTTAAATATATGGGTCCCCCAAAAGAAAGAAAAGTAGGCAGTTCTGATGACCAGCACTGGAGAAATGGAACAGCAGGTGCTCTGATTTTTTCTCTACAATAGTTTACATTTTGTCGTGAAAATGTCACAGAATATAATTTTGTAGGCATTTTTAGAAAAAGTGTTCAGTGTGTTCAGTCTCTACATTGCTCCACACAGTAATAAACAATTAAGAAGTGCCTGAACACATTTAAATGGTTCATGAGCTGCTGCCTTATGACCCTGTGCTGTGCCTATCCCCGGCATTGCGTGTGTCTAAGGAAATAATACTACAGAATTAGTTGCTTTTGCTCACCCTCATTCCTCCAGTAACGTGGAGCTGACCAGCTTGAATCAAAAACAACAGGGCAGGTGCCTCAAAGATTCAAATTTCTACAGTTTTTTTTTACATCAGTGATGGGTAGAGAGAAGAGTCCCAGAATGATGCCCCCATGGAGGCAAAGGTTGTCATTTATTTGAGCCTAGTGGACATCTGCTTTGATTTTTACAGTGCATGTTCAGGTATGATGAGCTGCAAGACTTCAGCTTTTTTCAGTTGTAATCTTCAGACTGATGGGAAGAAATATGGGACGGACATGTAGGACAGGGAAGGGTCAAAAAGTGGACAAATACTGGACAGGCTGTAGTGGCAGTAGGCTTTAGGTGAGAGACAGAGTTTCCACAGTAAGAGAAGTGAGTAAGACATCAAATAGAAATCATGTTTCACTGAATAAATAGCTTTTATTTTGTTTTATCTCTGTTCACTGAATTTCGCTTTTATTTTGTATTTTACAGAGTGTGAAAGAGATAATAATAAAAATTTGCAACATTGAAGTTTTTTTAAAAGGATTTGGAACATTTGCACAGAAGACAGAAGAATTGCTTTAATTGCTTTTATAATGGTTGTTTTATCTGTATGCATTCAAGTTTCCCTTCACTCATCCAGCCTCCAAGGTGCAGAAAATATTTTTTGATACTTTGTTTTTAACCATGCATCTTCACTTGTAGTCTGTCTTATGAGAACTAGCTGAAAGCTATCTGAAAACCTGAAAATAGTTAGAAGACATAGTGTGACAAATAGATAATTGACTTCTGGGATTGGCAAGGCATCATATTGAGTATATTGCTGGTATCGTGAGTGAAAGTCTGCTCTTATGGGAAGAGAAAACCAGTTAGGTTCCTTTCTACTGCAGTAAAACTTCACTGATGCCAAGCTAGAACTACACATTTCCTGAATTACCTCTTGGGAATAACCAGCCTATTGCAATTTATCTCCAGACCTACACAGAACACACTGGGGGGGAAGCAGAAACAATCTTCCATGTAGATATTTTTTATTAACTGTACATTTAGCCTGTCCCTTCAAACCTTCTCAGAAATATAAGAAAGATTCACATACAACTGTTCTTCTGATGTTGTTTATCACCTGGGTTTGACTTGCACATCCAGAGATGGTCTTCTGCAAGCCCCTAAAAGCATGCAGTTGTCTTACATTTTACACAAATGTGCAGGACTTCTCTCAGATAGGACTTCAAAGTATTTTTTTGTAGGCTAATGAGAGAAGGATTAGTGCCTCTTGCCACATAAATTGACAGGCACAATACATCAGTGCTCTATACATCAGTGAGTGAGGTCCTCTCCTCCATAAGAAAACTCTTAATATTTAGTTTCCTGTGGTGTAAAACAAACCTTAACTCTTAGGCTACTTGGGCATCTTTCCTGTCTCTTAGAACATCAGCATGCCATCATGGTGAATCCACTGCTGACAACAGGATCTACAGCCTGTTCTTAAGCCAGGATCATAAGCAGACCCTTCACTGCCAAAATCACCCGCTCACTTTCAAGTGTGCTATTCATGGTTGTGCCTCATTTGCATAATTAATAATATCAAACCAGAGTTGCCTTTTTATGAGAACGTTGAAAGTTCCATACAAAGAAGATATGTAAAGAACCAAAATAATATAGGCTTAACCTACTCTAATCTTCTATTCAGATATATACAGGTGTAAGCGTTCCATGGACAAAATCCTCTTAGAGATGGGGAAATTTTGTATCTTTTTCCACTGTACAGTAAAGCAGGACAATACACAAAAATGCCCTTCTTGAGTGGATGAGAAGCAAAAGATCTATATGCAAGGAACAGAGTAGTAGACAGTGATTTTTCTTAGCGGAAGCTACAATACCTTAAGCCATCTAGATATTGAAATAATTTTTACATTCCTCTCAAGCTCATCAGTCATCAATGTATGCCCTTAATTTTCATTTGATGTCTACTATATTAAAAACTGAAAAATGCAAATTCCACTTAAATATAGCCATTTTTCAAGAGAAAATTATTCTGACAGCAGTTAGGAATTAGTGACACATCCATACATTGTTAAAAATGCTTTTTGAGTAGCTGTTCTTCAAGCAATTATTTCTTTTATCTCTTCTTGTGGAGTTTTACTGTTTGAAAATTTGAAAGGGAAGGTTATTTCCTATTGTCTCTTTTATGAATAGCTTACATGCTTGGCAATTTCCCTATCAAGTCAAGAACAGTCTGACTTTTTAAATTTTTATTACATTTGTGGGAAAAATAAAACCCCAAACCCACCAACAAACAAACAAATAAACAAAAAAGCCCAAACTACAAAATACTAGAACAAAATTGTGATTTGACACAAAATTTGGACCCTTAACTGTTTAGCAGAGGAAGATGGGGGGAAAAATTTTAAAAGTACGAAATGCGTTTATGATCTATAAATCAGTGTTTTATTAATATCTGTGGCCATGTTTTGTGAAAATTATGTTAGAGAAGCAAGTAAAACCATCCTCCCTTCTGTACGATGCTCTTGTCAACTGTAATAAGAAAATCTTCTTTTATTTTCTGGTTTTATGCTTACCTCATGGTGCAAGATGAAATGAAATTATTATTACCCATCATTCAGTACAACATATTAAGAATTGAAGAAGTTCTCTGCAAATCAAAATATATAAATAGGTCACTGTATGTGTAGATATTTGGACTGGCAGATAAAATTGCTGATTTACAAATTTATATTCTTGAAGAGAGCAGAGAATTCTGCATGTGGGCCTGCATGTGCAGACTGATTGCATTATTTCAAACCTGTCTAAGGATTTGTAATGAGGTATTGGATGGAAAGAAAATTCAGTCTATGTAATACACCATCTTGAGAAATAAAATAGTATGTGCAATACACTTCCACAATGTGAAAAAAAAATTGCCTGAGATGAGCCTAATTTCTAATGAACCACATAGGTTGTAAAAGTAGCTATTGTATTCCAGTGACAAGGTATGAATACCTTGTCAACTTCATGGCAACAGTGAGATCACTTAGGGTAGGAGGAAGATTCCTCTGCACAACATGTCATGCAGAACAGGGAATGTTGCTAAGTCATATGAATAAACTTTTATGAGCCCTGCAGATTTCATACCAAATAAAGGACAATGGCAGTGACATCTGATGAGACTCCGAGAAACAAATTGACCTTGTGAACAATCTAATAAAGGAAGAATAGAATTACAACGTAGGAAAAGTCAGAAAAACTGAAACAAACTTGAGACTGTAAGAATAGATAAACAAGGTCATACTGAAGAATGCCCTGTCCCAGCATTCCATTCCTAGTGATGACCAAAAAAGTAATTTCTCAAGAAGAATATACGCTCTGAACAATAATATACAATTCTTCCCTGAGTATTTGCCCAGCCTCCAAACAGCTGCAATTTAGCAAGAGCATGAGTTGAAGATATCCTTTATTTGTTTAGCAACCTATAGTGGACTTCTTTTCAATAATTTTTTTCAGTTTTAATTTGAAGCAGTGTAAACCTTTGATCACCCATAACATCTGGTGGGAAGGCTTTCATAGCTTAAGTAGTTTTCATATTCTCGAAACAACCACTTCCTTTTTTTGCTTTGCACCTGTTAAGTGCAAACTGTGTATGTTGCCTCCTAGTTAAACTTCATGAAGTTACACCAGCATTTTTGCTAGACGAGTATACAGAGCTTTCAGAAAACTACACATGTGTATTTTTATCATATGTTTTGCGTCAAAATAATTCAGATATTGAAAATCATGTATGATGTAGAAATCTTTGCCATTATTAATGCTAGCTTCCAAATCCCTTCTATCCAATACTCTTCAGGCTTTCTTTCCATCAGAAGTCAGATGAAGGACTTGCAAAATACTTGTTCGTTTGCAGCATGTTGCTCTAGACATGACTATAATTCGGTATTTGTAAGAGGCATAATTCTATTTTTCTCTACAGAATACTTACAAAAAATACAAAGGTAGGTTGATAAGTCCACCTCATCAACAATTAAAATCCTAAACAGCTACATACCCTGAGTTATCTTTGATACTAAATAACTTAAATTGGTTTATTTCCTAGCTGCTGCAGGAATATTTCAAATGCTAAGACGTTGCTCCAGAACATGTAGCCCTTAATGAGACAAGTTTGGTATCTTTCTGTGGAGCCAATAACGTAGATGTAGAGAAATAAAATGCACATAAAGCTAAGCTCTGGGTAAGAAACAAGATGTTGCCATACTCCAGCAAGAAACTTTAATGGCTTTTCTCCTTTTTACTGTTTTCTCATTCACTCTTGATAGATTGTGTTTGCCAGACTTCTTGATGACTCTTGTTGATTTATCTTCTTCAGTTGCTTGCCTCAGCTTTCTCTTAATCCTGCATCAGTGGATGAGCACTGACTGTAAAAAGGGGCAGGGCCAAGCTATTTCTTAACTCATCATTTAGAAAGGTTACATGTATTTCCCAAACTGAGTAAGTGGCAAGATGAATGACCTCCTATCAATCCTGTAAAACACATCGTATTGTAACTAACTCAAACAAGTAAACTTCCAGACCCCCCTCTGTGCTGTTCCCAGCTTTGTCTAAGATTGAACACCCAGCTTCTCACTGCTTATCTTTTGCCTGTCACAGGGCTGTTATTAACATGGTGAAAAAAAGAAGTTTGGGGTGTTTTTTTTCACAATGTAGAACTATTCAGCTCTTTTGTGTTTCTAATCACACTGTGTCAAATTTATATGAAATAAGAGTGTATTATCGAATTATTTATTTTATGCATTTAGTATTTTAATAAAATGTATACATGCAGTGATAAATAACACAGTAAACTACAAGTTCTAACACAAGGACATTAGAAACAAAGAAAATTCTTTCAATCTGTTGGACCATACCACAGTTATACGTCAAAGTCAGAGCTTAAGTTATGTTCATTTTTTCAAGGTACACTAGAGACCCAGTCAGACAGTTTATTGCAGCAAGAGCCCCCCACAAAATTTAAAACAGAAACTGCTTGGATTCTCCAGTCTTTGAGGGGTCATTCAAAGAGAGGGGGGGAAAAAAAAAAAAAAAAAAAAAAAAAAAAGAGATAATATCTATGTTGAAATCATGCTTATATGAAATGAGATGATAAGCTTCCTTTGGAAATATTTCTATAACATGAATATATTCCATTTTGAATCTCCACTGGTTAAAAAATGAATGTCAGCAATATCATCCTTGTTCTATAAACCTTAGAGTCTACTTAATTAAAAGCTCCTCATTAAATTCACTGTCCAAATCTATTTGTCAGTAAACTGGTTTTGCTTGTTTGTCAAAATTCAGGTCCCACAAATCTGTATCATTTTCTGCTAAGTAAGGACTTATTCAAGTTAGTGCCTTTAATGATGGCTATTTTAAGATAACTTCCTGTGAAGTCCTCCAAATGTCAGAATTAATTTCTCTTATCAGTCTATAAAATAAAAATCCAAAAGTAATTAGGATATACTGAAGATTTCTTTTTCACCACTCTAAGAAAACTCCTGTATAAAATAACTACTTTTCCTGATCTATTGCTTCCTAGCAGAGAATAATGGGATATATATAGGATAGCCAGCAGTGAGCTCATTTATCAGAGAAGAAAAGTCTTAGTTTAGTTAGCACTGCTGAGCTTTGTCTACAGTGAATGAAAAGCTTAACCAGTCCTGACAATGTTTGTGAGAAGTGTATGTAATAGAAATGGTGCTAAAAATAGTAAAATGCATTGCACACATACCTAAAACTCCCTCTAAACTTCCAAAGCAAGTAAATTTTGGTTCACACACTGAAGATAGGAAGATATGGGTCACATCATGAAGAATTTTTGAAGACTTCCCACTGGTTTAGAAATACTGTATAAAGTTTTGCAAAGAAACTGTTCTTACAGATTTCTCAAATATTAAGTAAGGTTTAATGAAAAATTGTATTCTGACTCTTTGTTTGAAAAAGAATGGTGGAAACCCCTTCCTTTTACCTGCTCTATTTTATAAATTCAGTGAATTTTCTTACAAAATTAATCTCCTTGCAGCAGTTTTCCAAAACAGCAAAATGACTTTGCCATCACATTTGCTCTTGTACAGTTATATAAATATATATAGTTATATATATATATTATATTTTTATATAGATATAAATATATATATTATATATTGTATGTGTATTATATATATATATACAGTTATGTAGTTATATATTATATATATATTATTTGGTCTTATATAGTTATAAAGCCTCTGAAAAAGAACTCTATCCCATATAATTGGTGTTTACTCTCTTGTTTCTGATAATGAAAAGCATTTGAGACACTGCAGAAGTAATACCGTAACATTTGTCCTAATGCAAACTGGAAGAAAGGATCTGAGGTTTTTTCTCTCTTACCATGTATGTTAGTGCAACTTACATGAAACTTGATCCATTTACTTCTTATTTGGAGTCACCCTCAGGAAAAACAAAACCAACCAACCAAACAGCCAAACAAAACCCACAAAAAAACCCCAAACCAACAAAACCATGGTCAAGCACACTAAAAATCTGGGCTGAGTAAGGTTGAGTCCCCCAAAACTGAAGAGCACCGAGCTGTGACGCTCGGTCTGCCACATGGATTGCTGTCTCTTATGGCTGAGGAACGCCCTGCAAAGGCACAACAGGCTTGAGAAGACAAGTATTGCAGAATCACAGAATATGCTGAGTCGGAAAGGACCCACAAAGATCATTGAGTCCAACTCTTGGCTCTGCACAGGATGGTCCCCAAGAGTCACATCATGTGCCTGAGTCCATCATCCAAGTGCCTCTTGCAGCCTTAACCTCTTATTGTGCAGACTGTATAGTCAAATTTCCTCTTAAATGCTGTTTCTGTGTTATCTTTTACTTCATAAAGAGACAGAGCTGACACTTTGTCACTCCTGACATTAAGAGTATTTAACAAGTATTTTTACTCAAATCACTATTTCTAAAAAAAATTGTTTCCTGGCATGTCAGAAACTTGGGGGGTTTTCCCACCAGTCCTGCACTTTCAGTCAGCTTCATCTGTGAAATACTTGTCCAGTATTTACAATTTTTTCTAAAAATTGGGTCTCAATCTGTGATTGTTAGTTTTGGAGCTTCTTCACTGAAATCAGTTTGATAAACCAATGATTCATGTATAATTTAGAATTCAAATGGTAAAAATATGGACTTGGATCTAATGTATGATACTATTAAAATGTTCCTAAAAAGCTTTTATAATTTTTCCGTGATTCTAAGTATTCTAATATATTAGAATACTTAGAATATATAAAATATATATTCAACTTCTTGCTTGCTTTTTGCACTTCAACTTGTCTGCTAGGCTTACTGTGGGTTCACTTATTTTCAGTAATGCTGTTAATATATTAACTAGTTCTGGGCATTCATTTTCTGCATTTTTTGTTGTACTGTTGCAGTCCTAGGAAAATTACTTCTTTATGGTTTGAAACAAGTACTTTATCCATCAGTACTACAAAAGACTGCTCCCTTTCTTACAGAAGGAGGCTTTCCTTTCTTCTCCCCTGGCATTTTGAAGCCATTAGATTTAAGACTCCTTTGAGAATTAGTGGTGCAGGCTGAAGAGAGAAAAGGAGTTACCGAGTAGGGGGAAAACACTCTGCCTTTTGCAGAAGGGTGAGACCACAGCAATTGGCTAGGCTAGCGCTAAGAGCTTATTGATGTAGGAGTGATGTTGGAGGCGTGAGATGCCAATCACAAGGTGAGTGAACTTCAGAAGAATACAAAACAGATAACAGGCAAAAATGGCTTCTCAAGAAGGTGACTGCACAGTGATCAGAATCTCGGTGGGAATACAGGGAGAGTTTTCCAAATGAGGGGATGAAGTTTTGACTGCTAAGCAAAGGCCTGAGGCAGCCAGCCCCAGGTGCTTAGTGGAAACATTTTCAGTATGTACAGTTATGCCTTTCACAGAGTGTCTTCAGTAGAAGTCTGCTATGCCTTTCAATCCATGAAACAAAAGTTTTTCATTTCTGGATGATTTTCCTTTACTTTCTATCCTTGGAATAGTGCACGTAACAGGGTGAAGTATATGTCCTGATTGTAAGAAAAAAGAAAAAAAAAAAAAAGTCTTGTAGGTTTGGAATTCACTATTCAGTCAATAATTGATCGATTCACGGATCAATATTCTCATCATATAAAAGGAAGATGCACAGTTGAAAAAGCAGCAAGTTAGAGGAGGAAATCAATTTCAATCAGTGCAGTCCAGTCAGCTAGTTGAAGGGGGCTTTTCCTCTATCTTAACAAAATAAGGAAGATGTCTCCCAGTTTTTCAGAGGGAAAGAAAATGAATTAAATATTTTCAAGTAGGAATACACTCTCTAGAACAGAGAAAAACAGTATGATGTCTGAAAGTTGAAATTAAAAGTCTTACCTGTGTTCCCAAACTGAAGTTAAGAGGAAGACAAATTGTATTTATTGTTTTTCGTAGCTGAATTTTAAGAAATAAAGATACAGGAGTTGGAAAAAAATGGGAATCAAAATACTAAGAAGCTGGAGTAAATGACAGCTACAGTCTATCTCCATTCACCACCACTCTGTTACTGCACGTAATGTCTTTTTCATTTAAAATTCATTGCTAGGTAATGTTCAGAATTATTTCAGTTTATGTTCTCTAATTGTATGTAGCAGTGAGTAATAAGGTAGACTTTCCATCATCAAAACACAGTTGCATGTTTATGACGTACATCCATGGTTGTTGGGAAGGGATGAGAAGTTAATTTGATAAGAAGTGCGCATTTACTTGGGTTTCTCACTTACTCTTTCATCTTATTTGCCATAAACACTACAACACTCTGGACACATCAAATACAAATTTCACTTTTCACTTTATCTTACCTGTATATAATTTGTTTTTAGGACAACATTCTTAAATTAAGGGAGTGATGTAGCATTAAATAGAAAAAAAAAAAAAAAAAAAAAAAAAAAAAAAGCAATGTATTGATTTGCCTTTTTTGTGTGTGGAATTCATAAATTAAATTGAAAATCTTCACTTCGGAGGTTTGAAGGTTTTTGACTTACTTCTAGTATACTGACCAAACAATTTATTTGTTTATTTTATTCTACCTGTAAAACAAACAACACTGCCTTTGGTTCTTGTCTATTTTCTACTTTTCCCTGTTGGTCCAGCTGCCTAAATGCATGGGAGATGCAATTCTGGGAAAGCTTGAGACTGTGACAGCAGGTACTTATCTGCTCATGACCAACTTGCAATGAGTTTGAATTTGTATCCCTTGCACTCTTATGCATATGACTCATGCTTAATTTGTGTACTGTTTTTAATTTGAATGAGGAAGAGATACAAAGTGTTTATGCATTTCCTGTCATGTTTCAGGTTGGCACATGATTAAAACCTCATAATCAAGAATAATTTTTCACATTCATAGAGTGCTTGTGCTGCTGCTCAGGACCTATTTGTAATTAAAAATCTGAGCTCTGGTATATATGAAAATATCATCACGTTATAATTATAACCGTGAAAACATGAAAGACTCATCCACTGTCTCAACAGAGCAGAAGGGGAAAGCAGTGGGATATCTTACACCTTCCTTAACTTCACAAAATGAATTGTATTGGACACAGCATAACATGAGCTTTTCACAAGGTTAGCCCTCCCTTGGTGATTTGCTGTCTGAACGTGTAAGGCAGAATTGGAAAACTTTACCACTTTCTTACTTTTCCAAGGGAAAATTTTAACATTTTAATAGCAGGTCAAAACTAAAAAACACAGAATGGTTTACTTTTTGAAACATGGTAGAAATGTGGTAAAATAGCACAAAATGCAAAATAAGAGTCTAACCAATTTATCCATAAACTGCTTTGCATCATACTGGAGTCCCTGGTTTCAGGGGTGGAGAGTGGATAAGAACTTCTTTAGCTTCTATCCTTAGGAGGGAATAATACACAAAAGCCAAGCTTATAATGCAAGAGTATTGAACTTTATCTGAAGAATCACAGATAAGCTGTCCACAACTTGGATTTTTCTGATGATCAGCACTCACTGCACCCACACTCTCTTTCTGCAGATCTTGCTAAGCCACGTGGTAAAGCAAAATCCCAATCTTGACAAAACACTAGCCATTAGATAAATGTGGTTTTGTGTCAGTCCACACACAGGTTTGTTGGACATTCTTCCTCTTTTATATATATATGGTTATTTATTTGTATTCCTTCATTATATGTTGTTATTTGTTCATTCTGCAGAACTTGATTGTACAAAATATACTTTTATATATCCAGCCACTGCATATAGGGAAATATCCTTGACTTGCATGGGTTGCTGGTTACTGCATGACTATTTGCCTTAGAAGGGAAGTTAAGTGGAGGTGAAGTTGTCACAACTGTTTCATATGCAAATGCTCTCACTCCAAAGTAAATGCCAGACTGAATCTTTGTAGAATCCACTGCAGTCACACTACATAGAGATGCAGAACAGCTGGCTGAAAGCTTTGTCTTTGCCTCTCTCTAAATGCCTCTTTCAGAATGTTGAAGTAATTGTATAATTGAATAAATGAGCAGGTATGGATTACCTAAGAGGTAGGTATTGAATTGGAGATTAACACACCATAGGAAAAACATCTTCATTTTTATTCTGTATGTTCTAATGGCCTGGTGAATATTCCTATTTATGAATATATGGGTTGGTCCAGGCAGCTCAGAAAACATGCAGTTTTATATATTTTTCTTGCACGAGATCATGTTAGCAGATATTGGTACTTAACTTCTCTGTCTTCCTCCTTCTTTATTTTCCATGTTCAAAGATGAGGTCTCTTGCTCATTCTCATTTCAAAAATGCTCTCCATTTAACAAAACAGATGTTCTCTGCAAATAGGCTTCAGGTAATTTGGGCATCTCTGCCTTTCCTTAATGAATCTGTAGTAACCACATTACATATGCATAAATGCAGCCCAAGTCCTTCAAGGACATATTCATTAGCTGTGTCATTTTGGATTCACTCTTTGGAATAAATATGCCCCTGTGGTTCTTAGAAGCATTTAGATTCACGGATTCTATTTGAAAATAGCCGTTTGATATATATTAACTGTATTGCTATGTACACAGAAATAGAGACAAGAAGATAGTTATTCACAAAGGTGTGAAATAAGTTGACTTATTGCACAGCCCTGTATCCTTTCACATACATAAAAGATGAGAATGTGATCAATCATCTATAATATTCCTAATTTATTCACAGTGATATAGCTTAGCTAACTGGATTTTCCTTATTTAAAATGAAGTGACAGAAAATATTTCCAGCTACAGTAATTCACAAATACAGGAGGTTTTGATTTCTGTCATTGTAGGTAGATGATAATTCTAATATATAGCACACAGTAACATAATGCAAGGTAAAACATGTTCAGAGGAATGTCTGATATACAGAAAACCTATAGTGATATCCATCAACATCAGCAAAGCTATAAAGGGCTGAAGAATTTTTGCTAAGAGATCTTAAACCAAGTTTTGTGTGAAATAGTCAAAATATGTAGTATGAGTTTGGATGACCAGATACAGAAAAGAGATAATAGGTTATTCTCAGCTGTCTAAACTACATGACACAAGCCTACCTAATTAATCAGTTGTGCCACTTTAGGTTCCAGTTTTTACACTGGTTTTTAGAAGTGCACAAATCTGTGACAAACGAGGAAACTGTAGTTACAAACATGGCCCCCAGAGCTGATATTAACCATTGTACTGTTAAAATCAATGAGAAAGTGTCTTTCCTTTTCTCTTTTATTTACTGGTAACTTTCAAACCTATCTAGGTTATCAAGGTTTTGTTCATCTTTGTTGTAATATAAGGAACTTCGGAAACAAACACCTGCACTTCTCTCAGTCTCTAGAGAACATGAAATAGACAGCTGCATGTACCTTGGCTTTAGGAAATCTCCAGTAGGCTGGACTGACAGATCCACCAGAAACAAAATTGTGCTTTGCATTGGAAGCCATTATGTGGGTATAGGGAATGTAGCAATTGCAGATTCATAATGTTTGATTATAAATTATGTCTGAGTGCTCATTAAGGCACAAGAGCATGCATTTCATTGGAAAAACACACAGATTTAATACAGGTAAAAAGTCATTATGGCACTCAAGGGCATAATATACTGTAAGCAATGCAGCATTCCTTCATAACAGTAAACTAATATGTATTCTGTTTCAAGTTTTACCCTAATAAATAGGCCCCAATGCCAGACAATGATCCAAATAACTGAGAAACAGAAAGACAGTATTTACAGGTTGGCATTTCTCCCCTCCTTTGCTTGGCCTGTCCTCTAATTTTAGCTAAAGATCCTTTTTTATTGAAAGTTGGTCCGAGGAGAGTTTGACACTGCTAATACTGATGTGATAGAAGTCACATAAGGCATTATAATGTTGCCAAAGCACAGTTCTGCTTTCCCTGCCCCTTCCCCCCCAAAAAATGGAGGTTCTTCACACCATTGTAATAAAACAGATTATACAGTCAGATTGCAAATACATATCAAAGCAGTATTTGGGGCCTTTGCTCCTGTTGTAGAGTGTGTTAGAAATGCATCTTTCCACTTCCAATAAAGTTCCTCTCATGTTCTCTGGGAAATCATTACACTGACGACTCCATTGTGCAGATCCTTTTAAGTTAGTCTGAAAACCTACATAGCTGTAACCCTGGAGATCTCTGTGGTACTTTTCCAAAGGGCTAATTATCTGGTGTCAAGTATGATGCTAGTGGAGTGGTCCTAATTACCTTTTTTTCTCTATTTGTTCAACTAATGAACTTAATTAGGTTCAACTTAGGCCCACTGTTTTTAACATGTTCTTAGCTTGAAACTTGCTGCTGCTTTGTCAGTTCTAATGAAGAAACTTACCTATTTTTTCCAAATATATTAATTGTGTCATTTAAACATGTTACTTCTCTGAGAGCTGGCAGGGGTGCGAAAGACTAAGTGGACAGAACAGCCTCGCTACAGCTGCTAGAATATTCTCAGACCAAGTCCTTTTGGAGCACATCTCTGGGTACGTGAGACAGAAGGATATGATGGGGAACTTTTAGCAGACTTAGGGTGAACCATCAGTCTAGGTTCAGACAGGAGAAGAAACAACAACAAACTCGAGGATCTCGCTGGGGCAGCAGGGTTGGAACACTCACCCTGCAAAGGGAGACTGTGAGGCTGGTTCAGTGGGAGCAGAGATGGCTTCATAGCACCTGACTGCACCCTAGTACATAGAGAAGTGGTTCACAAGCTGCAGCTGGGCTCTTCAGTGGTGGGAGAATGCCTTTCTCCTTGGAGGATTTCCAAACTCCATGCAATAAAGCCCTGAGCAACCTGGTCAAACACCACAGCTGAGCCTGCTCTGAACTAGAACCTCCTGAGGTCTCTGCTGGCCTGATGTATTGTGCTGTCCTTTGATCCCCTCCACGGCATTTCATCACTGTGTTCTTCTGGCTTATTCGTTATTATCCAAAGATCAGCCTGGAGCACTCTAAATCACATACAATTTGAAGACCTGCCTTCAGCAAAAAAAAGCAATAGAAATCATACCAGTAGAAATAATACTAAGATATTAATCCTAGCAGTGGATTTCCCCTGCTTTCGATGGACTTCCCTTTTAGTTAAAATCCAAATGCCTCAGAAAAAGAAGTCCTATGCAAATACAAAATAGCTTTTGTTTTTATTATAGTATAGAAAAATAGTAGGGGTTCTCAGCTTTGTGCTTTAAAGGTTTACATTTAGGTTTGATTTTTGACTCTTCCAGTATCATGGGATATATTTTTTATCACAACATTTTCAGTAACATCCACAAAAACTCTGAAAGTCAAGACCTCTACAAAGGATTAAGGACTACTCTGCAGGGAAAGCATCAGTTCTACTATATTTCAACCATGAAATATGATACTTGCAAGCAAATGCAATCCTTGAATCTATTGTAATATAAAAACTGAGTAATATATCACCTTGGGCATGGAAATAGTTCCAGAAATAAAATGACTGTGATCACTTCCTGCTATTAGGAAATGAACATTCCCTCCCATGTAAAAAAGACAAAGGTTACATTCCTTAGTAAAGTCTATGTGTCCAAATCAGCTACTGACAGATAGTCTTTTGCAACAGTAGATAAAGTGGGTGAACCAGGGTAAATGTGTCCTCACTTTTACCTTTGAAATTTTGTCACTTTTAAGGGTTCTGCTTGGATATAGTTCTACATGGTTAAACAGAAATTTCCAAGAGTAGTAATCTTAGAAGAGACTATTTTTGAGTTTTGCACCATCTATTCATGGGCATTTGAAAAGAATAAAAATATTGATTGAATAAGTAAATCAAATTTGGTGAAATCTACTGCACAGAGTTTTACTGCATTGCAGATATGCCATTTCCAGTCAAGCCCACATGCTTAACACACCATTTATTATATGAGGTGGAACAGTATGTGAGAGAAAAAAAACAAGGAATATGAAATTTAAAATATTATCTGTAATATTCAGTAGCTTTTTATGCAACAGAATAGTACTGTAGATTTTGTATTTAAGATCCTGACGTGAGTTAATAGGTAGATAGAATTCAGCCCCCTTTTAACTTGTTTTTCTTCAATATTTCCAGAATTTCAAATAGAGGTTCTTCTCCAGCTGCATGATGCAGTTTTAGATATGCCAGTCAAGATACACTCCTGTAGGTGTCCTGGAATTAATAAAGTTCTGTTTCTTTAAGATATATTGTACATTTAGTAGTATTCAGAGTCAGTGGTATTCAGAGTCCTAAGTGGAAAATATTGGGTTCTTCAAACTAAGCTTTCTGTGTGTTGCCATTGTTTTAGGCTGAGCTACATCTGCACTGATGTCTTCTTTACCTGTTGTCATAAGTTGGCATAATTTTCTCTTTTTTAAATGTAGTTTTGATTCAGATTTTTACTATATCTGTAAGCTCACTAGCGTGCACTAAAATGAATAAGGATGTTCTTATAATTAATCTCCTTAAAATATAGTATCGTAGCTTTCATTCTTGAGCACAAATATCTCTTAATTTTGCAGCTGCCAAGAGCAAATGAATATGAACTACAGATATCTGAACCCAAGTACTTCATGATGCCTAAATGAGACTTGGATAACAGTTTCTTGTTATGAAAGGAATTTAACAGTAGCACAAATAGATGTATGAATTTTATGTTGAGTGTGAATTACTCAGAGCATGGGATGCAACAGGAAGAGTAGAGAAAAGAACTGAGACTATTTTTGAGAAGAAACTAAAGATTATAATAGGCTGAATACTTGATTACATGAGATCTGTTACTTTCTTTACATCATCCCTTTAGTTCTCACATCTACCTTTCCTGTTAAATTGTTCTGCCTGCCTTTCCTTCCCTTGGCATACATAGTTTTTCACAATAGATGCCTGAGTAGATCATGTTACATTTTTTCGCATACTTCTGTTCAGGTTTTGAGCAAGATACACAGAGCAGTACAGTTTCTTATATCCCGTTATTTTGGGAGTCTCTTTTTCAATTTTGGTTATTTTGCTTGTCTTTCTCTTGATGGTTTGATTGCATGGGGTTTTTTTTCTTTTCAGGGGGAGGAAGCATGTGGGGGTGTTGTTGCTTTTTCTTTTCTTTTTTTTTTTCCAGTTTTTGTTGTCACACACCTTCATACCAATTCAGAATAATTTTTGGGCCATACAATTTATACCAACTCAGAATGAGCCTTTAGTATATTCCGGTTAGGTATTTACCTACAGTAAGAAATAATTTCTGTCTAGTAAAGAATTTGTAGAGCTGACTTAACACTCATTATTTATGTTGTTAAACACTTCGGCGCACATAGTTCTATAGGTGCAGAGTAGATTATAGATACACTAAAGATTTCCCTCTGAAACACATTGTTCTCAGGTACTTCTTAATATAGGTTGTATTTTTCCTCCTAGCCTAAAAGTATTTCAAAAGAGTGATATTTAGTGTATTGGTTTTCTTTGGTTCGTTGATTGCCAGACTAATTCTAATTTAAAGCTCTACATCATTCCTCAAATTCCACTATGCTGATCTCTAGGCAAAACAAAGGGATCAGATCAAAATCTTATTTATTTGTCATTTAGAAATAAATTCTACCACATTTATTCAGTGTGAGTAGTAACCAAGAGTATGAGCTTAATGGGTCTCCTTGAAAAGGCATTGTGCAGCCTTGGAAGGGAAGTCTATTTGAACCATAAATTAGAACTCTTTGTTTGGAAATGTGGCTACAAGAGCCATCACTTGATCACTAGATCTCCTTGTGTCTTCATATCTGCTCCATTGTCTTGTCTTTTACTGCTGAGCAGAAATAATATAGTTTCCTAGAACTGACCTGTAGAAAACTGTCACAACGCAAATCAGATGATCACTGACACGACAACCTGAGTCATGTCAGAAAGTCATTGCCCTGCCAAATCTGTTTTAGAAACCCCTGAGGAGTTGACATTATGAATCAGTTCTCCTTGATGAGGTTTGCTGTGTTTTGGGGTTTTTTTACTGTTGTTGTGGTTTGTTGGTGGTGTTGGGGGCTTGCTTGTTGGTTGGTTGGTTAGTTTGGGGGGTTTTGTTTGTTTTTTGGCAGGGGACGGGAGTCGATTCTGCCTAAATGCTAAGCATCTGTCAGGTTTTTTTGCTTTCCTCTTTTTTCTGTGGCAATGTTGTTAAAAAAGGACTGGGATATGTGCATGAAGCATGCACAGCACTGTTAGTTCACTTCAGGAACTCCAAAGTTGCCACTTGACCAACAGAAATGTCAGCATGAATGAACATAATGTCATGCAATGATTACAGTTAGCTTCTCTGCACTTACCATGCATTGCTTATTCCTTTGTTTTTTGCCTGCTTCATGTAAGATATTTTTTAACATCTCATCAGAAGAGGTTTCAAATAATTAGATTTAAAACAGTTTATCAAAAAATGAGCAAAAGATCTGGCTAGAGAAAATAGAAAGAGAGAAGAAAATATTTTTTTTGTTTATATATTGCTATTGTTCTACATTATTATGTCCTTACAGATGCAAATTATTAATAATTTATCATGTCATCAGTTGTTAGGGTGTGATCTGTCATCAGCATTCTCTGTCTCCAGTTTGTGTATGCAAAGTGAATTGACTTAGCAGATTCGATAGGATGACTTAGGTGTCATTGGTCTTGTGAAGGAAATAACAGAAAGCATCACTGGTTATGGAAGTCTGTAAGAGAAGATTAAACCTTTGGAATTTGAACCTAAAAGACAGTTACACAGATACAGAGAAGAGTCTTTTATTAGGGTTTCCATTTAGGAGAATACCAGAGTAAGCTGCAGAAGGAACTTCCTTCTTGAAATTGGGGTGAACTTCTCATTAAAAAATAAATTAAAGGAACTAATCTAGCATAGTCTGTCTTTATGAATCAGTTTATTCATTCACACAAAGGCCCTATTTCCAAATCACTTCTTGTGATACTTTCACAAACCAGCAAAGTACCATTGTTTTGTAAGAAAGTCTTCTGTCCCTTACTGAATTTGCCCACCTCTGTATTAATAATTAAGAAACTACTAGACAGGAACTTATAAGGCAAAGCTGATGAACCATATTAATAACTTTCTCAATGATGAACTTCTTGCCTTGAACAATTGCTTCTTAAAAGTTTTACCTGAAATTCCATGTTCCTCTCAACAGCTTCTAATTTCAGGAGTATATTTGGTTTAGAGTATAAACTTTTGGGTTAAAAAAATGCTTGACCACCCCTATGCACAATTATCTCTGCAACCCTAATATTCCTAGAAATATGTTGGTTATATTTAAAAATATTAATAATACAGTTAAATACATTTGTTCCTGAAATATCTTTGCTCTGCCTCCCAGTTCCATTAAACTTGCCTTAAGAATCTAGACTATAATAATTTATTACCTCCTTTGAAGGGTTTTATTACCAGTTTGAGGGGTGGAGGGAGCCATTCATCTCTAAATTTGTAGTTTTAGGGAAAATTAAGTTTTAGTGGTACTTCCACTGAAAATTATGCGGTTTTAGTTGCATCTTGCCATCTGCAATTAGATTAATCTTCTCCAAACTAATGAAGTGTAATTTGTAAATGAACTGTTTGTTTCTCTGTAAGGATTGCTCCAGTCATCTAACTGTCAAGTCTCCTCCAAATGGATGCTTTGTTAATCACAGATGTCAGAGTCTATTCTTTTTGAATTAGATTGGCTTTCTGGAGTTGTC
>JAWWES010000094.1:23882494-23892737 GCA_035583135.1 Lophotriccus pileatus | reverse complement strand
ACACTAGTTGGGGAGGAAGTGGAGCCCAGGAAGAAGAGATGGGTAGGAGGAAGGTTTTTTAAGATGTATTTTACTTCTCGTTGTCCTGCTCTGATTTTGTTGGTAATCAATTTAGTTAATATCCCCAAGTTCAGTCTGTTTTGCCCATGACAGTTCTCAATGAGTGATGTCTCCCAGTCCTTAAATCTACTCATGAACCTTTTTCTTTATTTTCTGACTCTTGTGCAGCTGCAGAGGGGAGCAATAGAGTGGCTTTGATGGATACTTGACATCCAGCCATGTTAAAGCCGCCACAAGCAACAGCAGTCATGCAAACTGGAATGATATGGAATTTGTCACATTAGAGATGTGTCTCTATACTTTTAGTACCAACTTTTGAGAACTGGACACAGGAGGTGTTTTGAAAAAGAGAGTGTAGACCCAATTCCTCCAAAGTAATTTTTTTCATCTGGACAGCCAAGTGAAATGTCTCTTAAGAAATTATAATTATTTCTGAGATAATTAGCACCTTCTGCATTTAAAAATATGCCATACAGAATAAAATGGAGGTATGGTTTCTTCAAGGTGTGCTGAACATTTTCTTCAATCAGTGAAACCTGAGAACCATTAATACCCAGTATCCAGAACACAGAGGAAGAGAAAATGCCAGAAACATCCATGTGGCTTCTGCTTCAGCCAAGGCACCCTTGTCTCAATGCATGAGCTCATTTCACTTGTGTGAAATTTTAAAACCTGTGTTTCCATCCTTGCTGTTCAGAGGGAAAACAACAATAATAGTGTCACCCTGAATTTTTTAAATCACATACCTAAGATTGCTTTCTAAGAGTGATCAGATCATTATTCTTGTCATACAGATTGGAAACAGAGGCCCAGAGTAAAAAGCACTTGGGCGTAATTCATCAGCAGAGCTGAAAATGAAAGACAAAGTCTGTGATCTGAACACTTGAACTTGGCCACAATACCTTCCTTGGCTTGACTTCTCCCATAATGTTTAGCATCCTGAATGTACACTTATTTCCCATTTGGGCAGTGTTCCTCCTACTTGGACGATGTGCAAAATGAGGGACAAGGCAGTTTACTCTTTTGGGTAGAAACTACCTATCTTTTTGATTTCTTGTAGAGCAAAAATTAGTGCTGCTAATCAAAGAGGCAAAAATAATTAATAATAAGTAATAAATATTTATAGCTATAATTAATTACACGTTGCATAATTGTGTACTGTATAATAAATAATAAAACTCTGCATTGTAGCTCTCTACAATAAATAATTTATATTATACAATTATAATTATACTTAATTATAGTCATTCTGGTACAAGCTCCCCCTCAATCTATGTACTTCGACTGCTCTAATTTATAATTCAGCTATTTTATCATGGCTTTATATTCAATATCATTTCAATGCATTTTGAAGGCAATCAAAAGTTACGGTTTTGCACTTCGGAGTCGCTTCTTAAGGGCCAAATGTTACACTTCTCTTATTTTCTGTGGAACTTTACTGAAGGAAAGAAGTGTCCATGGAGTTGAGGGCCCCTGAAAACTGATACTTTAACTCCCTTTGCTATGCTGGAATGCCAGCCGTTCCCTCCTAGTACCAATGGCTCAGATGGCTACAGTAGATCTGTCTGAGAGAGGAGTCCAAGGACCTTTCCAAATATAGGAAATTCTCAAGAGAGAGAAGCTGCCATTTAAGTTTCCAGACATAAATATTGTTAAAATAATTGAACAAGTTTAGACTGAGATTAAGATATGCACTATCCAAGTTCCAAGAAGCCGGGAGAAGCTGCACACTGTTTGATTTTCTTCAAATGTTCTCAAATGTTTTCTGCTTTCAAAACTATAAAGAATTTTATTTTCTTTTAAGGATGGTGGAGGTGTCTGACCTTAAACAGTTGCCGGATAGTGTAACGTGTCTACAGGCAGCAACTCAAGATTTGTCAGACATTTGTGTTTAGCATGGAAAGGATAAAATACTGAGGCAAAGCTAGCAAGCTCAGGAAAGAAGTCATAGTAGTCTGAGCACTGATACTTTAAAGCTTTCTTAGCACCAAGTGTAAATATAGTCAATGATGAAGTCAAATAGTGCTTTTATAAGTAGACTTTCAGCTCCCTTGGATCAAGACAGATGACTTGTGGCAATGCTCTCCAATTTAAGCAGATAAGAGCATTTCTGATTGACAGGACTTCTTTGACTGGAGGACTTAATAGGGCCTCTGCTTTGCTAGTGATAAATTAAGTGGTTACTGATAAATTCTTTTGTGTCATGTCTTATAGAGTGCAGAAGGAAATCAGTATATATAAAGGCTAGTTATATCCCTTTCCATCAATTATGTTACTTTTCAGTACATTCTGTTACCTCCAGTGCTCTTTTGAAATAGTCTTCTCTCTGATAAAACCCACTCTAAAAATGGAAACATAAAAACAGGGACTGAAGGACTGCAATCATTAGGATTTCTCTCTGCATCTTTGGAAGAACGTCCACTCCTTATTCTTTAAAATTTTTTATTCTTTAAGATTTTTTTATACAAGAATCATCTTTTTCATCAAATCTGTATAATTCTGAGAGGGGCTGAATTCCCTTCAAATCTTACTCCTTTCTGAACATTTTATTTACAATGATGTCAATATATGGATCTTCAGCACATTTAAGAAATCAGTTACTTCATGCCTGTGATGAAGTGATCCTCTGCTGACTTCTGCATCTTCTATGCTGCATGCTGCTTCTGCAGAAAAAAAACAGTAGCAAGCAAATTTTTTGCAGGATTTCCTCACAGCAATCTGGGTCTAGTGCTTATGGGTTTCTTTCTGTTTCTCTGTTCCCAGTTTTCTATGGTGCTGGGGTGGTGAGGCAGAAATGAAGTATGAGTTACCCTGGCAACAGCAACCATACGAGAACTTACATAAGTTCTGGAGGAGAGGATTGTAGAAGAGGTGGCTTCTATCCTTTCTAAACTGCTAAATGAAAGCTGGGGATGGAGTTACCATGATAGGTATCAGTGTGACTTCAGGACATACAGACTGGTATAATAGACACTGTGACTTGGTCACATGAACCACTTCCAGATAAATGAACTTCCAGTCCCATTATAAGCCTGCCAGCGCTTTGGTTTCAGCTAACAGAGTGGCTACTGCCACATCCCTTCTCGTTGCAAGGAAATGTGGAAAGCAGAACATATCCTGGTTTATTTCTATGAACAATAAAAATATTTGTTCTGACACGGCAGTAGGACTGGAACTTCATTTTTTTTCCTTTTTTGAATTCTTGTATGTTCCTTCCTTCTCTTCAAACCTCTTAGAAATCAAGTATTTCTGCACTTCTGCTATAAAGAAGCTCCTAAGCACACGAAAGTAGTCAATATTTTCCTGTATACGGTATTATACAAATCTGTTTTGTCCAGTTGGATAGAGTGTGCAATACCAAAAATAAATGGTGGGGAGGAAAGAACTCTACTCCGCTGGTAATCAAACATTTGGAGACTTTGTGAGGCACTCTGCAAGCAATATGCAGCCAAGAATTTACATTATACCTCGTTACCCCAAGGAAAGTGAGTAGACTCCGTAAGTCTGCACTCATTAAACTAAACCATTGAGAAGACTGTAACAGGAGTGCAGAAAGTTCTTTATATTTTTCACAGCATGGGGAAGTGCAGGTTATCAAAAGGCAGTATTGACAATGATTTTGAACAAGGCTGCATGACATCAGGGCTGGAGAGGCTCTCTCAGGCACTCCCAACCCCACTCCTTTGATCTGAACACAGGGAAGCATTGGAGCCCAATCTGCCAAATCAGCTGCCACTTTGAAAACAAACTTTTTTCCACTGGCTTTCTTGAAGAGGTATAGTCTACCAGAAAACTAGTTTTTGTGTGAACTACATACTGCTCCAGCAATTGTACATTTCAGGCTTTCTAAGCTTCCTTCAATTTATTAGATGTTCTTAACTAACATGAGAGTCATTTTGATTACCTTACAGTTTCTGCCTCCAAATCTGTCAGATAATTACCAAACTCCCATTTTTGTTACACTGCCAAAGTTGATTTTGCCCACTTGGACAGCTTCATGTTACCTTGTATTATGTAAGTATGCACATCATTCTTATGATTCAGTGCATGTACAGCAAATTACAATATGACTCAGATGTGAATTATCTAGGTCCATCTCAAATAGACTCTGAATGTGCCCCTGGCTCTTTACTTGTCTCTCTGTTAGCAATGACAGTGAAATCTTGTCTCCATTAATCTCATAGCAGCAAGCCCTGCAGTGAGATTTAAGGGAGAGTCCAACAGAACCAGATTCCTAGTTAAGACTTCAGTGCCTGAAATAGTAATTGGGTACCCATAATTGTTTGTTTCCTGTTACATAAGAAGAATGCAAACAAGTAGCATTTCTTGAGAAAGCATGTAAAGATGTAGGGACTGGGAAACTATTTTTTCTCATAAAATAAATTAATCTATTTATGTAAATAATAAATTAATTTATATACAAATATACGTAACCCATTAAAATTTACCAATTCTGTTCAGATTTTTTTGATCTTTCATTATTATCATTCCTTGGAAAAAGAATTTGTTGTGAAAACTCACTGATGCTGCTGCAGAATTGCACCATTCCTCTGAGATGCTGAGTAGGATGTGTAAATCACCCTCAATTTTGGTGATAGATAAATTTTAATTCTGACACCTTACTCTTAAAATGTATTGTGTGAAGTACCTTTGGCTTAGAATTTTTAAAGGGATCATTAAAACACTCTCTGTCTCAAATTGAAACACATGAACAAAAAGGAAAGCCAGTGAGCAGAAGGCTAAAATGTCGCAAAAGAAATTAAAACAAAGAGATGAGATGAAGTAAAATCTTTAACAAGACAGATGAGTGGTGACTTGATTTATTCTGCTAGAAATAATCGTGGTTTACTCCTTTGTCTTGGAAGGATTATGCTACTTTTCTGGTTTTGATGCTGTGTCTGAGTAGACAGTACTGACAAACTTTCACCATCATTCCAACTCTATTGGCAAGTACAAAAGGTCTTCTATAGCATACTGAATACTTGGAGCTCTCTTTGGGACAGAGGATTTGCAAGGTTGGTCATGGCATGCTTTATCAGCTTGTGAAGGTCTTTCAGACAGAAGAAAGACAAGGATTCTATTTTAGACAAATATAATATATAAATATTAGGCCTTAGGTACATAAACATATTCTTGAGCTTTTTTTCATGTCTATATATCAAAATAACATAAAATATATATGATTTCATTTAAAAGTTTAATTTTTCTTAATTTTACTAGAGGGTGAGTGTTTTGAGTGCCATTCTCTGATTAATTTTTGCCATTACTCTCAGCAAACTGCTTTTTGGTTTTTTTTTTTTTATATTTTGCTTCCTTTAGCCAAGGTGGTTTCCTCTTTCTTTAACAATAGCTGAAGTGGAAGGGCTATTCACAGAAATTACTTAGGGCTTATGAGCATAATATAGAATAATACAGAAAATGTGGCAATTGTAAGACTATGAAGGCTACAAATCTTCACAACCTTTTTGATGTTTTTACAGTTGAATTTAAGTGAGATGGAGAACTGTAGACAGATATATATAGTCCCTTGCTTTTCTTCACATCATCACAGTGGAAAGAAGAAAGAAACTTTTTTATAAAAGTTAACCAAAACTTCTGCTTTTAACTGCATTAGGAGTGATGGAAATTAATTTGTGGTTTTTTTCCTCACTAGTTCATGCATTTTGTTGGTGTCAATAACTGAAGTGTTGTTCAAGAAGCTTTTTATTCACTGTGAAATGGTACATTCCTATTTCTTTCTGTTTTATGTTGTGTGCTTGGAGGTTCAGGTACAAAACCAAAAGCAATTATGTGAAAAAAAATAACATCAAACCTGCACTCACATATTCCTCATGCCTATTCTTTCTCATGGCAATTAGTTAATTGCTCAGTTAGATAGCCATGAATAGGTTTATTACACGTATATCTACTGTTCTGGTTTCTCCAACTCACCAATTGTATCTGTGTCAAAAGCAGACTAGAAGAAGGAAGTTAACTCTTTTGGGGGGCTGAATTAAGGCTAATTTGTTTCCCTTTTTTTTTAGCTACTTTTGGAAATGTAAGAATAACAGCAAGAATGGCTTTTTTTTCCTACCCATGAAAGTAAAAAGGAAATGTATCTGTCAGCAGTTCCACTGGTGCAGGTTTCCACCTGCAACTGAAATGGGCAGCTTTAACTTTTCAGCTTTATTTTTGGTTATCATAAGCAGATTCTTGAAGGTCTTTATGTGAATTAAAAGCACATTATCTGTTTTCAAGATTCTTGAGCAATTTGAGTCTGGAACATGGTTTTGGAGCTTTTTCTATCTGGTGGCTTTTAATGATGAGAAATATGCTATTTAGCTTTGGAAAATAAAAATATATTGAACCATGATCAGTTCTTCTCTGAAAGGCCTCAGTCTTATTTCTGCTCAGGTCTTAAAACAAATATTCTTTCCTAGCTCCTTCAGATACCCTGAACAGACAGAGAATCGGATCTACAGAGTAGTTGTTTTCTGAAGGTAGGAGTTAATCATCGCTATGTGTTTCTCTTTTTTTCTTTTGCCAATTAGTGAACAGCCAAACCAAGACTAGACCATCCCACAAACCCTGGTCTTCTTAAAATGAAACTTGTGGCACAAAACCAAGATCCTAGTCATCTTTTTTAGGAGCAACATTGAGGAGGAAATATTATAGTCTTCTCTCCATCACATCAGCAGAGATGTTGAAAAGGTGTGCTTGAAAAGACCCTTGGGTGAACACAGACAAAGCATCTCCATGAGGAAGTTCAGCACATTAGCCAGAGAGATGTATAACTAAATACTTCTGCCTCGTGGCAATTTGCACTGAGACTCCTGCCCTTGGCAGTACCTGAAAACAAATGGATAGTTTTAACTAAGTTCTTTGAGGGCTGTATAGAGAGAATCACACAACAATGTGTGTAGTTTTCTGAATCTGGGGCATGTCTTCCTCTCTCTTGCTCTAGGCATAATCTGTTTTGTAATGAAGATATTCTGAACACTCAAAGGAAGAGGTCACTTCCCCTCCAGCCTCTTATTTATTTAATTTTTCTTTTTGACGTGATTGACCATGGAACAGACTGCTGTGCCTGTCCCAGTGAGAAGTTACTGTCTCCAGGAGGCAGAGTACTAAGTGAACTCAGCAGGCAATACTTTCTGTTCTGCTTACATTTTATCTCTGTGTTGAGTACAGTGTGTCGTTCTCTCCAAGCAAGAAAAGCAATCATTTATATTTTTAATCAATCTCCCCAAGAGCCTTAACTATGAAACTACCACAGCAATACCCTGGGCAGTATATCCATAATGAGTCTGGCATCTCTTTAATAATAAAAATGTGTCTGTCTCCAGCTCTGACCTTCGTTTCACACATAAAAGTCGCTTTTTGGTAGCACCAATTATACATGTCTGTCTATCTATCTGTATATATGCAAATTTGATTCTAATGACTCAGACTTCATTAAATAAGGATTAATTTATATTAAGTACATGATTAATTGGTAGGGATAAGGACTCCTTCACCTTTAGTCATGACCAATCCATCTTCAGCATGTTTCAACATGGTGGCAAGAGAGTTTTAAAATGAGTTCTGAACTTTTATTCCTCTTTTATCTTCTATGACTGTTTAAATGTAATGGCAATAGAGAACACAGTTTTTTCAAAAGTACTAAAATTATCTCTTTCAAATTTACTGTCTACACTGCAGACTAACACAGCTACAATAAAAACAGCTGGAAAAATGAAAGAATCTCCCAGCCTTTAACAATTTTCTCTTCTTCATAAACAGGGATATTTTCATTATTTCTTCCCAGCATTGCATTTTGCAGTAAAGGCTTTCGAATAAGCCTCTAAGAATTCAAGTAGAAAATCTATCAGTCCAAGGTAAATACATAATGATCATGCTGGACATTGGGACTTTAGTTCCTAAACCAAATTATCCTTAAGGAAATTGATGCTCACATTTTGAAAAACCATGAAAGTTTAAGGAGGTATCTCTCTTCGAACTCTTTTTATCCCTCAAGTTTTGAGACAGCACTGAGACAGTGAGCAACAGAGAGTTTCTTCCTTTGTTCTTTAATGCCTGTAAAAATCCTTACTCAGCTATGTCCTGAGGAATGGTAGGAGCACTAAAAATGCTTCCTTTTTTCTCTTAAGCACACCATAATTATTAAGAAGACACAATTCTGTGCTAACTTTTGGTGTGTTAGACCTCACTGGGCTTTTCAGGTGGGAATGTCTAGTTACTTTAAAAAAATGTTTGTGTCTGCTTTGATGTTCTTTTGAGAGACTTCTACTCTGACACTGGATCGAAGGCACCTTCTTTGGGAAAAACGCTATAAAAAGAAATTACCTTATGCATTTGACTCTTAAGTTACAGGATTTAATTTCAGCTTTCTACTTGCACTCAAATATGTACATATATTTTTAATTAAAGTAATAAGGATTTTTCTTTTAGCTTACCTGTTTTACTCTGTTTTAAAGCAAGAGAAATGCTGTTTCTTAACATGGCCTATTTTTTAAATCTAGTTATCTTTGATCCTGATGTAATGACAAAATTCTTCTATACCCTAATTTTTACCTTCTATATCCTAATTTTTACCTTCCTATTGGCTATAGAATCCTAGTCAACAATTTCCAGAAATAATGGCAACAACAGTTAAAAACTAAATAATTTTTTCCATTACTTGAATACCATTTAATTCAGGGACTTATTTTGCCTGGGCTGTATAAAAGTGTTATTTACAAAATCGAAATAACTTTGATAGTATAAATAGGAATGAATGAGTTTGAGTTCATTGTATGGACAACATACTTGTTAGCAAATAAGGTAAATCTGTGGGAGGAAAGTGGGGTCAAATTCCACTCCATGGGCAATAGAATCGAATCGACTAGACTAGACTAGACTAGAATAGAATAGAATAGAATAGAATAGAATAGAATAGAATAGTTGGATGGTATATGCAGTGATCTTCTAGTTCAACTGTCTGAACAATTCAGGGCTGGCAAAATATTAAAACTGACAGGCTTGGTTGTTGTGGTTTAACCCCTGTAAGCAACTAAGCACCCCACAATAACTCACTCGGCCCCAGTGGGATGGGGGAGAGAATCAAAAAGCTAAAATTGACAAGACTCGTGGGTAGAGATGAAGACAATTCAATAGGTAAAGCAAAAGCTGCATACACAAGCAAAACAAAACAGTTCCCCACACCCCATGGGCAGGCAGATGTTCAGCCACATCCAGGAGAGCAGGGCCCCATCACTTATAACAGTCACTGGAAGACAAACACTGTCACTCAGAATGCCTTCCCCTTCCTCCTTTTTTTCCCCAGTTTATATGCTGACCATTTTTTGTCAGCAACAACCTATCCTGGTTGTTAATTTATGCCACAGTCCTTTAACTTACTTCCCACTAAATAATAATAATAATAATAATAATAGTAGTAGTAGTAGTAGTGGTAGTATTTTAGCATCTTGGAAAAATCTCTGTCCTCTCAAATTTTTTTATGTTTGTGTCAACCACCTTCTTCTTCTTCTGTATACCTTCTATACCTTAACAAGGCAGATGTGACCTACAAGATGCTATTTACCCCATAAATCTTTATGAACAGTACCAAAGAATAGTAGATCTGCAGTACAAGCAAATAAAATTAAATTTAGTTCATTCCAAAGTTATTTACTTTACCTACCTCATTAACTTTCAGCCTTTGCCTATCTCCCATTTCATTCTCTTCATCCTGACATTTTTGCCCCACTGTGCCTCATTCTACTCCTTTTCTCCTATTCTATTTCTCTGTCATTTCCCTTCAGTTTGGTGTCTTATTTTCTTATGCTGCCACATCTATCTGCCCCATTTTTTCATTTGCCTATTGTTTTCTATGCTCCATATTCTTTCCCACGTACTTCCTTTTCCTTTCCAATCTAGCATCTCAGTATCAGTCAATTTTCCTTCTGCTCAGTTTGAAACTCTCTTCCACCCCACCCAGTTAACCCACCCAGTTAAAAAGTGTATAGTATCTCCCTTTTCCTTTCTCCTTTTATGAAAGCAGTCTTCCTCCTGTGTAAAATTACTTTTTCTTCCCCTTTTGTCATGGGTTTGTCTAGGTGACAATTTTTTACTACACCCCCCAACCAAATTGCTCTAAGTTGAGAGAAGGTTTATGCAGACAAAACCAAATCCGATTGGGGAGAAATAATATTAGGATTTATTA
>JAWWES010000094.1:23847850-23868460 GCA_035583135.1 Lophotriccus pileatus | reverse complement strand
TGGCCGCAGGGGATCTCATAAGTCTCTGGAAATCTCAACTGCTTTTCACTTAGGCTTATTTCCTACAAAGGAAGTTTTCTGAATAAGGTTAAATGTGCCGCACTTGTGAAAAACCCTGTGCTTGTAGCCAAAGGCACTTACAAGACAGGAAAGCTGTCACTTAACTGCTGTCCACTTCAGAAACCACTGAGGGCAGCAGGAAGCAAAAATGAATGGTAAGGTGATTGCATCTTTTACAATTTCTTTTCATTGCTGCTGCTGCTACTGCCCTCTCAGTGATCTGACCTTTTATTATTCGATCTTTTTTTCCGTTCTTTTAATGCTGAGTGTTTATCTGAGAAAGGATCACCCCAGCAAATTTGCCTTGTATAAGTGCAGCAAAGTTAGGGAAGGAAGGGGGGCGATGGGGAAAAGAGAACTTCTTAAAACTTTGCATGAGGCTCACATATGGCTCAGGAAAAATAGAGAATAGCCACAATTTAAAGGCTGCTTTTTGGTGTTTAATACCTTTGGTGTCTTTCTGATATGAAAGGGTGAATATTTGGACTATGTAGGTTCTGAGTGAGAAGCTAAGATCCCTGCAGTCTTTAACTGACATTGTTTCAATATTTGAACTGAATCTACGTGTTTCCATATTTAATGTGTATAGAACTGTCTTTCTACAATCCCCTTTCCATGCCTGAAGTAGGTTGAGTATTTACTTTTGAGGAGTGTCTTTTTTGCTGTAGATCCATTAGTAACTTCATATGAGGTCCAGTGTGCTTAGGAACATTATTGTTTTTAAACACAGCCACTGCTTATTAGTAAAGTGTTAAATGAAGTCTTTACTCACAGAGAAGTTGATGAAGACAAAAAGTCTGTCTTGACAATTGGTCAATGCTAAGTGTAGCTCCATTTGCTGAGTCAAGGCTGGTGGTGTTACGATACGTACCCATTATGGAATTTGTATTCTTGTCCCCATTCCATTTGTCTTCCTGTGTGATTTTTGTACTAAACAGCATGCAGAATCCAAAATTATAGACACATTGCATCCTGAAGTGCATTACAGCCTACCCCAAAGTTATTAAGTCCATACTGAACTCTGTGCTCATCTGCCTGCACTACTTGCAGGATTGAAACTACATACAGACTCATTATCATGCAGCTTCGTTCCAATATGGGATATTATGGTGTTGATCTACGCACATTTCAGAGGGCACCTGTAAGATCAAAAAAGAGAAAAAAACATCTGGGAAATGTTTTCTGTCTTGTTTGCATTGTATAATGGAGTTGTAGAAACACAAGGTAGGAAAAAGCCCTGTGAATGAATAGAGCTCTTGCTATCATCCCAAAAACAGTGGAAACATTTTAAATTGCTCTGAAAATTTTGACAGAACGTTTTGTTATTTAAAAAGGTTTTCACAGAAGTGACTACATTTTATGCAGAACTCTGATACCAATGATAAAATTTGCAAGGAATATCAATGTTTTATCTGAAGATCCAGAGTGAAGATGCTCTATGTTGGTAAATACACCTAAAAGGAAAACAGCCCATTGCGAAAAGTTTCAAAGAGAAGACATAAGAGAAAGCTGCAAATGATGATACACTCTTGAGTCTGGCTTACCCATAGCAGCCCTCACGGTGCTGTGCTTTGTACTGGTAGCTAGAAAGGTGTTGATAGCACACCAGTGCTTTTGGCTACTGCTGAGCAGTGCTGGCACACCAGCATCAAGGATGCTCCTCCAACATTCCACCCCTACCAGCAGTCTGCAGGTGGGCAAGATCTTGGGAAGGGACAAAACTAGACCAGCTGACCACAACTGACCAGAGGGATATTCCATACCATATGAAATCAGCTCAGATATAAAAGCTAAGAAAAGGAGGAGTGAGGGAGGACATTCATTATTTAAAGGGTTTACCTTCCAGAGTAACAGTATGCGTGCTTGCCAATGGGAAATAGAGAATAAAATCCTTTTTTTTCCCTCTTTGCTTGTGCACACATAACCTTTCGCTTTTGCTTTATTAAACTGCCTTATCTCAACCTACAAGTTGTTTTCCATCCTATTCTCTCTCCCCTGTGCAGCCAAGGAGGAGGAGTGATAGAGAGGCTTGGTAGGCACCTGGTGTTCAGCTAAGG
This sequence comes from Lophotriccus pileatus, assembly GCA_035583135.1. Classification (NCBI taxonomy): domain Eukaryota; kingdom Metazoa; phylum Chordata; class Aves; order Passeriformes; family Tyrannidae; genus Lophotriccus; species Lophotriccus pileatus. The sequence continues at coordinate 23,866,343 of JAWWES010000094.1, read as the reverse complement.
TCAACCCACCATTCACACAAACTAAAAACCAAAACATATCTTACAATCCTATTTTATTATTCAAAAACACTGCTTTTGTCCAGTGTTTAATTATGGCACTCATATGAATAATTATTCATTTGTAACAGAAAGCTTAGGAGTAATACCCATGGATGAGGTCTTCTTTATAAGGTTAAATGAACCCTCTGTGACAACCTAAATTTCCTTAGGAAGCTCAATTTCAGTGAAACCCTTTACCCAATAAATATGAATTGATCTGCAAAGAGTTAGAACAGGAAATAAAACTGTAATCTGAATTCAGAACCTGAAGTTTGGTTTGGTTTACTTAGGCTTTGCAGATTCTGAAATTAAAAATCAGTATGCATATTCTTTCTGCCCACAGAAAACTATGAAATAACTATGAAAGCCCGGTCATTCTAGAAATTTGCTAATGCAGTAAAAAGAAGAAGATGAGAAATCATTTAAAATGACAAAAATAAAATATTTAATAAATATTTTATAAGTAGTACAATCAACTTTTGTCAGACTGACCTTCTTAAACACTGGGTTTTTTTGTGGTGACTTGCTTTCTTTTATCTAGGGTGAAAAAAAAGTAGGTTCAAAAAAGACCATAATGTTTGAATAGTACCCCACAGGTATGGGAAAAAAACATGTGCTTTGAATCACTAATATTTGTGAAACCTCAAAAACCGTGATACTTTTCCCTCTATAATAATAAATTAATCAGTGAGACAGGCTGGGAATTCCACAGCACATTTGTCCACATGGGGCACAGTGTTAGTCTTTCAATTACTGGAAATAATTTATTCATTAAAATATTATTATTTGTAATCTGTCACCAGGTATAGTTCCCAATCCAAACTAATTGTCTCCGGTACTCCACAGTACATGTAACAACTGCCTCCAAAGAACTTGCACTTGAAACATACAGTGTGCACATTAAGGGTTATAGGCAAAAGCTGTGGGAGTGTTGAAGGTAGCAATGTGAATTCCATTGAGGCTAGTAGAAACTGCTGAATTAAAGGTGTGCTCTTACTTTAATCTCTGTCCATACCTTGAACCACAAGTCCATCTGGTCTGAATATTTGCAGTACCACAGAAGCCACTTCTATACTGCAGAACTAGCAGTTTCTGCTTCGCTGTCTTGCTCACCACAAAGCTGGTCAACTACATTGGTGGGAATGGGAAGTAGATGCCAGCAAGCCCAACAAGTGATTTTGCTTGTAACCATCCTCCTTCACAAATAGTTTGGTTGTCACAGGATTTTGGTGTGGTTTTGGTCTTTTGTTTTTCAAATCTGTGAATGGATGCTACCTCCACCTGTAAGTCAAATACGGCATCATTGTCTAGGCAGTATTGTCAGGCTCAACAGGACGGACTTAGATCTGCTGGTGAGTGCAGTTGTCTTACTTCAAAGTTAGATTGGCACAGTTTCTCTTTGTCTCAGTTTGTTATCTCAAGGATACAGATCCATCTGAGTCTTCATCTATCCACGTTTGCAGTCATTTGAGGTAGTCCCTCCATTTCGTAGCTAGATTTTACTGACTTCCTTCATGGAAGAGTTTGATGTGCATTATTATGTGCATTATACACATCCTCAGAGTGGGGGAATGTGAGAAATGACAGCCAAGGTCACCCTAGAGTACTTTTATGAAAGCCAAGAAGTTGTGAGAGCTGTGCCCCCTCCCACAGCGTGATTTAAATTGAGTCTGTTTTGTGACAGGACTCTGATGAGGAGGAAAAGGGTAAACAGCATCCTGGGTGGGTGTTTAGGGAAGGGATTTCCCAGGCTCACGGAAATGAGCCTAACAAACCTTGCCAGCAAGCAGGGCTTAGCTAGTGAACTACCAGCTGCCTGGTCCTATAGCAAGGGAGTAGCAGTTTGAGTGATCTCATAAAATCGATTTGCTCCTGTTTCCTGACAAATGAGCCTGCTCTTTATTAGCCCTACTCAGTCTCAAAAGGCTGCTCGTGTAATTCTTCCCTCCACTTGCAAAGTGCACTTGTTATCATTCAAAGTGTTCTGTTCTTTTACAGCTTTTAAAAATTAATGGTTTAATTTGTTCTCTTCCCCCACACTTTTTTTTTCTTTTTATTTCCCTTTTACAATTAAGATGTCCATAGACACAGTGGAAATGTGCATGGACCTGAAAAATTTCAGACTGTATCACAGGATCTCTTAATTTATTGTGATTTTACTGCAGCTTAAGAAACATATTCTCCATGTTAGAAAAAATTGGAGGAGTCATCTTCGTGGAGTCCCATTTTACCCCTGGTATCACTGCACTCCTCATCCACTTGTCAGGTAGACGAAGAAAAGACTTGGAGAGACAAAATGCTCCCATTTTCCCATTTTCATGGCTACTTATATCTTTAAATCTCCTCCTCTGAGTTTAGTTTAACTCCTCTGGAAAGACTGTAATACTGCTAAAGGACTAGAAATGATTCTCCTATTTTTACTTAATCCCCTGGGCAGACCCATCTGCCTCCCTAAAAAATTTTCAACCTTTTGCTTTGATACCTGCCTATGTCAATAAAGATGTCAGATGTGGTTCTGCGACAAGATCTGAATTTCAGCTGCTGAGAAATAAGCATCCCACTGACAGCCATGTCAGGATTCCTTGTTTCTTGAAGAACATAATTGAAAAAGACTGGTTTTTGAGAATAGGTAGTGTAGACCACATGCTGTCCTTGGTTGTGCTGTAACTCCCATCCTCCCTCAAATAAGGGTGAAAATGTAAATGAAATTTTAACTCCAAAGCTTTATCTTATTACTGTTATATCAGGTTTAGGTGTTAAAAAACATAAACAACAAGCAAACATGAATGACTTCCTAGTGTCTTCAGAGTCTATTATTACAGTTCAAGAGAACAAAGTGTTGTAGAAAGATTACAATCCACAATGAGAGCCAGAGTCCAACAGCCAAGTGCCCCTGGAAAAGGAAGTACACTCTTCTTCCTTTTTTTTTTGAACTATCTCATAGAAAAGTAATACCAGATCACTTCAAATTAGTCACAGAAATGGCAAGAAAAATAAGTGGTACAATCTTAATATGAGAAGATGCAGGGAATGAACTTCCTAGAAGCTGTTTGCTGGCTTAAAAAATTATGATAAAAAGTTCTGACATCTTAAAATTACTGGAAATTATGAGTGAATCATGTTAACTGCCTGCATTTGATAACAGTAATTAATCTTGAGAAACATGAATTAAGACTCTTATATAAGTTTCACAAGGATACTTGAGCCTTGATTTGGCATTCAGTGCTTCCAGATTAGTCTCATACCTGGCACAGAACTGGGAAGCAGTTCTGCTTTAAAGCTCTGCTTTAAAGTCTGTGGGTATATATCAAATATTTTTGCATTTAGTCTGGGCTAGAGACTCTCAGTTCTTTCACATCTTCACCACCACCCTCCCTCCTCACTCCCCCCTTTCCCCAACCTCCCCTAGTTCTCTTAGAAATAGTCATTTGTAGTAGCCAATATAGTTTCAAAACATAAATTTTGATTTCATTCTCAGCACCAGACTAGGATAAGTGACTTCTAATTATTTATGCTATTTCCTTCCATAGCCTCTCTTTAGCATGAAGAAACCTACAAGGGTATGCTAAAGGCAAAATAAAAATGTTTCCAGGTTTTAGATAAGATGTGAGAGAATTGTGCGAAAAAATGCAAGGCAAAATTCATATCACAAAAAAGTTCCAACATTTGTAGGAATTATAATGGAAACAATAAGGGCAAAGCCAAGAACACTGGGCATTTATATAAGCTTGTTTGGTGTATTGTCTATATTGTTAAATAAAATGGGCCCAATAAGCAAACTGGAGAACTGGTTTGCCAACACCAAATGTAGTAACCATTGTTTCCTTTCTCTGTGAGCTAACACTTAAAAAATACACAGCTGTGCTTTGACATGTACTTTTGCCAGGGTCCCCTCTCATCAGACAACAACTTTGGGAACAAAACTTTGTCAAGTTCTGTTCCAGATGTCATACAGTGCCACTGCAGTGCTCTCCCTCCCCTTCGACTGTTACTGTCTTCCCTTGAGAAGACCTGTTTGTGACAAGGAAACGAAGGCTAAACCAAGACCAAAAGACTGGAATAGATGATACAGGCAGCCTAATCACTGGGTGATGTCTGGGGGAGCATAAAGGAACAAGTAGAAACTGGGAACAGAAACTGATGCAGAAGTGCAGCAAAGTCTTAAATCTAATCAGGGATTTGTGAAAACAAGTCCACAAAGTAAATAGTGATTAAAAAATTTTGGTCCTGTAATAAAGAGAGTCATTAAAAACATTTAGTAGAAAAATAAATGCTTGTGTTGTGAGTAAATCTTGTGTTTGTTGAAAACCAAGGTCCATGGGGTTCACATTATCTAAAAAGTTAAAGCAAGGTGAAACATAGGATAGGTGGTCTTAAAGGAAGAATTTGCTTCTTGTTTACTGTGTCAACATTCTTTGTGAGGAAAAATATCATGTATTTAAAGGCTATCATAACACATATACCTAAAATGGAGGATGTATTTTATTCTGACAACCTTGATTCTGGTATTTCCCAGCTTTTTACTTTATTTCTTTGCAATGTTAATTTCTTCTTTAAATGAAGTGAGTGTTAAAATTAATGTAACTCTTTCCTCTTCAAAATACCACAGGTTGGGTTTGATTTTGATCAAAACTGAATGTGAAGTAGACTTGTGCAAGTAGAAGTCTTTGTGTTAGGGGTATGCATATATTAGCTTAGGAATCAAAGTTTAGAGCAAGTAATTTGCCCTACCAAGAAATATCTCTTACATATAGTAATGGCATCTTGGAGCTTGAAACAAACTATTTCAGAAGCAACCTGACATCACGATAGCATGAATAGGAAAAGTATTATTAGATGAAACATGACAGCAAGCTCAGAACAAGCTTTTTTTTGGTTTTGTCCTGGTGTTTTTAAGGAATAATGTAGGTGAATTTTTCTGAACTTGTAGCACATGAGACATAAGGGACTACATGTCAGGGAGATTCAATTAAGCAAAACATTAGTGCTCAGAGATGCTTGATTTAAAGGCCGTATTCTTGAAAATTTAAAGTGGGTAAAATGTGTTTCGCCATTTCCAGTATGTAAGCCACAATGCCTTGGAGAGAAGGATGACATAAGGAATTGCAGTTTAAGAACATGGTTGATTTTTCATGAGGCATAAAGGAGTAGCAATGAGTCTAAATGCCTAAAAGTTTGCACAGCTACACTGGCTTCTGAAGATTGATTCTTCTGTTATTCAGAACGTGTGCTTTCAGTATAAAGTTGAAGAAGACCTTCTGCCATCTCAGCTCAGTCAGAGTGGGGCTGAAGAGTCAAATTTTGTCAGATTCTGCCCAGTTTTCAAAGACTTAAAAAGTTTAGACCTGTTAAAGCAAAACAGCAGTGTCCAACTGATCCTGGGTCTCCGGAGGAGCTCATGTGAAAACAAATTTCCAAAGCAGCTAACACAGCCTCCCCTAGGACAACCTTGCAGAGTACCTATATAAGGACTGAAAAAGAAAGAAAACTGGAGAGACAAACACAGGCATAAATTAGGAAAGACATTTTGGCTGTCTGCTAGGCATCTGCATCTAGTAAATAGAGCTGAAATTGTGGTATAATTACAGGATATGCAGTCCCTTCCCTAGAGCTCTTTTATAAGTGTAACACTCAGTGGCCTGGGCTCCTTTCAGCTGTATTCAGCTTAATCACATAGAACTTAGGCCTGGCACAACAAGAAACTGAGAGCAAAAGCACCTTTTATTTGGTCACCAGCACTCACTGTTTTTGATGCATGTGACTGGGTTTTGTGAACAGCTGCAGAGCATGGCTGGAAAGAGGTGGATATGACCTAAATTGTCCTCAAGTTACTAAATAACCAGTAGAATCTGTTAGCATTACTATGATCTGCACTATCCAAGCTCATTAGTGGGGATATGTCTTCACATTTTCCATCACCCCATCTCATTTCCATCACTCCTTCACATTTTGACTAATCTTTGTATTAATCAAAAGTGAGTCCTGCTTATAGTCATCATGGACATAACCAGCCCCAATTATCCATCGTAGTTGATTTATACTAAATTTGACTCAGCTGTAGTGGTAATCTTGTCTTGGCATTTATTCACAGAAAAAGAGAACCCTGATGGAAAGTAGTAGATGAAGTGGGTTAGTAGGGTCAGTAAGCTTGTAATAATAACAACAATAATAATCCTGATAGACGTGCAATTTTGCCTTTAAGAGAAGGTTGAATAATAGTTGCCTAGTAATTAAGAGAGGCCAGGTTAGGGGGTCCATTCTGTAGCAGGAACAGCTATGTGAATGGAATCTGGTACACAGAGGTTAAGCCTCTGACCCAGAGTTGTTTTCATACACTGGAAATAACCTGCTGGAAGAGCAGCAGCAGCATATGGTTCCTCAAAGGGATTTTGCAGACTGCAAAGTGGGATGGTGGTTTGTTTTTGATGAGATTAGGTATCATGTGGTGGAGCTTTATTAACACAGTAAAACCAACTCTTTAGCTGAAAGTTCAACACTGATATACTATGCTGCCCTTTGGATTTCCAGTGTTATTATTTGATCTTTATGAAGATCTTTCCTAATGAGCAGCAAATTGCTCCCGGACTCCTCCAGCATCATTTCATCTAGACTTATCTCTTTGATCTGTTTTTTTGTGGGTTTTTTCCTTTCCACATTTTAGACCTAAATTAAAAATAATCAAAAGGTGGAAAAGCATGAAAACAAAGAAAAAAATTGTGTATCCTCCCAGTTTCTTAGTGGAGAGCTCCACAGATAATAAGCTCTAAAATCTGCAACCCCAAAGTTTTGTGTCATTAGAAATTACAGCTTGTCTATTTCCTTATTTTAAAATGAGGGTTTTTTTTTTTAAGGCAGTTCTTACTGGTAATCCAGGTCTCTCAAGCTCAGCAGAATAACATGACTTCAAAAGGAAATGAAGTAATAATCAGAACTGATTCCCTTGTGCACTTTCTCAATCATATCTTTTTGGGTCTTGTTTCGTGGACAACACTACTGATTATAAATCTGAACATGTATCCACTTCCATTTAGGTTCTCCAGTGTTTTTCACAAGCTCCCCTTAGATTATAGTTTTAATACTAATTTTCTTACCAGATGCTGAGTAGCCATGACTTTTACTGTCATGTTATTCTGAGGAGCTGAGTAACTGTTTCCATCAAGCAAAAAGGTATTTATGCATGTGTCTTCTTTTAAAGACAAATATTGGAGCAACCACCTCCCTCAGCACTGGTGCTGCCTGCTTGGCTCTGCTAGGCTTGGGCTCTGGGTGGCCACACACGGACAGCTTCTGGCAGCAGCTGAGCCCTGCAGGAAACCCCCGCCCTTCAGATGACATAATGGTATGAATTTTCATCGCTATAGCTCCCTCCCTTGCCACCATAATTACATGTGTGTACCACTGCAGTATTTAACTTTGCCAGCTGGCACCTGATTTCAGTCATGGTCATTACTAGGTGTGGCTGGAAGTCAGCAGTCCATTCTCCCATAGCCCAAAACCAAAATCCCAAAAGTTTTCCAAACCCCACGTGTGTGTTACACATCAAATATTTGCTCAGTGGAGAAGAACAGCATGGGACAGCCTGCTTACTCTACAAATATCATGAGAGTCTGTGAAGAAGAAGTTTATGTAGTGGTCTGGTAGTTTCAGAGCTGCCCAGGCAATCTCTGAAATCTCATCAGGAAGGGACAAAAATCACATGTTTTTGCAGTGTTTTCCTGGCCAGATGCACACATGTGCCTGAAGACACACACAAATGCACATCTTTTTTTTGTTGTTTTTTTTTTTTTAACTCTGTGCCACTGAGACATGTAATTAGTTATCCTGTACTTAATGGAATGATGGGCAATGATATTTCTTTAATTGGAACCATCTTCACAACAGTATACCAAGAGGTTCATGATCTAATTACTGATACATCTTAGGAGAAGGAGAGACTGAATGGATGAGAGGTGTTCTTTGTGTTAGAAGACACTGTCACAGTGGCAGTGGAGACTGTGAGAGGAATTTTAAGTAGATCACAGGAGGAGAATAGAACAAATACAATAACAGTTCTTGAGCAATACCTGTATTCTCATAATGGTAGAAGACACAATTATGTGTTCCATCTCCAGGCCTTACCTTTAATGTGTGCCTTGTTCAGAAGAGGGGCGGGGCCATAGAGGCAGCATTCCATTCGTTCCCTAGCAAATATATTTATGGGCATTTCAGAGTTAACCTCTCCCTCTGGGTGACTGGCTCATCTGTTCAGTTTGCCAAGCTCTATGGGTGGCAGTTTTATTTAGAGATGAAAACACAGTTATATGCATGTTATGTGAGAGAAGGATGCAGAGTGAGAGAAGATAAATTGTAGCTTTTTGGCAAAACTTATTTCACTGTCTTCAAGTAAATGCTGATACTTTGTCCAGTCTTGTACCTTCTGAGCACAGGCATGTAAACCAGAATTATAGCAATGTCAAACATCTGGCATTGTCCAAATGTTTATGTATTTTGCAGCAATAAGAAGACATAGCTCTGCTTGGTTAAAGGAGACACAGGTATAGCCTTTCCACAGTTCTTTCTAACAAGTAATACTTCTCATCATGCAGACAAATGACATTCTGTAAAATAGCCAGAGAAACTGAGAAATTAATAAATAAGTTTAAAAAAAAAAAGACAATAAAGAATAATTTAATACAGTATAATCTAATAAAGTAAAACCTGGGACTTTTTCCACATTTAAATTGCGATTGTATGTCTAAGCCATTATCCATTCATCTTTATTAGGAAATGTATCTTCACACACTCTCAATAATATTTTTCATCTTGGTTCTGCAGTTATTTGGCAGAAATACTTTCATTATTATAAAATTCAAGGTTGAATTTTAAAACATATAGCTGCAAAAAAATAAAGAATATAGAGGAGATATTTTTAATACCTCAAATACAGCATTTGCAGATTTTAAGGAAATTTAGATCTTTCACCTCATACTAAGCTATCACATACACAATGCTTTTCTTTTAAAGGAAGAGTGAATAAGAAGCAGCTATATACACATGCAAGTTTGACATGTATGCAAACCCTATAAAAACAATGTTTTTTAAACTGGATATGAGTTGGAACACATTGTAACAGGAAGGGAAAGAAATACCTTGTACAATATGGAAATACACTCTCAAAACCTTTATATGATTAAAAAATTATTAACAGTTCTCACTATTCCATATGAAATTACAAAATTTTGCCTGTGCTTTTTTGTAAAAGCGTATACATGTCTTCCCTGGATATGTCCTTTGCCTTTCATAGCTGCTAGGCAATTTCCAGATAAACAGTTCAATCTTTGAGATAGTATCAAAAAGCAAAAATTGGGCAATTATTTAAGAAATAACTTGAGACATTTCTTGAGAATATTTTTTAAAATTATCTATTGTTGTCTGCTAGCTTTTTCTATCTTGTGCCTTTTTGAGCACTTTAGCAGCTTGCTTGTGGGACTTACAGCTCCATGCTCAAACCTGGAAGCAGCTAGCATTTAGTGGGGGTGTATGGAATGGCAGTTTGATGCTTAGCTTGTAGACCAGTTGCAGTTGTGCTTCTCCTTAGTCTCTGCATGTAGTGTATATATGTATACAGATCTGAATATATAGTGTTGCACATATCCTTACTTTCAAACTGAAGAAGAAAAGTGATTTTTGAAATATATAATCAGAACAGATGTCAGGGTTTATTTTAAAATTTTTTCTATGTTTCAGGCTAAGTTGAAAGAATTTTCTAAGTGTGGAAATAACCACTAAATGGGCTCAGTTTTATTGAGTATTGGCCAAATGAAGGTATACTACTTAATAAAGAACTATCCTAAGACAATAAGCATAATTTGGATATATATGTAGATGTTTATTTGATTACAGGCTCAAACTGATGAACAGAAAGTTCCACTTAAACATAAGGAAGAACTTCTTTACTGTGCGGATGACTGGGATCAGATTGCCCAGAGAGGTTGTGGAGTCTCCATCTTTGGAGATATTAAAAAAGCATGGACACTACCCCAAGCAGCACTATCTGGACACTATCCCAAGCAGCATGCTCTAGGAGACCCTGCTTGGGCAGGAAGGTTGGACCAGATGACCCACTGTGATCCCTTCTAATTTTACCCATTCTCTGATTCTGTAAAGAATGCATTTTTTTTTTCTCTAGGAAGTCTTTTCTATCTTCACTCTCTCAAGTCCACAGCTATGGAACACAAGCTCCCTTTTTATACACAAAACAATTGAAGGCAGTTAAAGGTACAAACTAGCCAGCTAAGGATTTGCAGGCATTCGGCTGACTTTTGAACAATCAATCTTTCTTAGAAATGAAAAAAATCAACATAATTGAGAAAGTAGTATGATGAACTTTTAAGGAGGTAAAAATTACCTAAAAAAATAAAAAATCAAAACCTGGTCATATCTGAATCCACTCTGGCCACAGCTGTGATGCATTGTTGGATGGAAGCTTAGTGTAGGCTTTTTGCTTTGCCTGAGATACTACTTGCTTGTCCACTGAGAAACTGAGAGAATTTATAGGCAGTATTACAAACAATATATGTTATAAATAACTATGTCTTTTGTAACTGTAGTCCACAGACATGTAATTCCAAGGTGTTTGAACAAAGGCCTAGTTTCAAAATTCAGAACAAAGAAAGTTTTGTTAAAGTAAAAAGATGAATACATTTTCACAAAGTTGGCAAATAACGTGAATAGCTCTCTGTAAATGTTAAAAGTATTGGTGAATAGATGTAACAAACAGTCAGTAAAAAAAAAAAAAGTGTTGAGATCTTTTTAGCTGTACTCTGTTGTAATGTGTGAGCACACTATTGTGTGCACTCTGAACAACAGACCATAAAACACTGCTATCTTCAGCGTTGACCAACAGGAAATGACAGTGCTCTGCAATCAGTGGACAACGTATGGGTGTTCTCTGTCAGACAATGGTCAGAAGTCTTGTTCCACTTGCCCTTCAGTCTTGTCGTGAATGAACATTTAAACTCAACGCCACTTTAAACTCAACGCTGAGTTTAAAGTGGCTTAAAAGCTTTTGAAGAATTACCCAAGTAAATAAATAAATAAACAAATAAGTAAATAAGTGGAAAAGTACTTTGTGTTTTCCCACTTGGTTCACCTAGGAGCTTAGAAAACTTACAGTTAATTGAGTTTATGTCCTTTTAGAGTATTTGTTGGACCAAATTTGAATTCTCAGATTTTTGCAGTAAAATTCACCAGTTCAAACCCCATGATATGGAGAAGTCCTGCCAGCTCTCATAAAGTTCTTTCAGTCCAGTTACATAAATCTCTCTGAAGAAAAAATCAGAAGAGAAATATAAAGTCGCTCAGGAAAATTCAGTGGTCGTAGTTCACTGACCTCTTGCTTTTGGTGTTTTTCTTCTTTCAAATGGTGCAAAGTAAAAGGTGAGTTCTAAGTTTACAGATGCCAAAGCTTTTAAAACGTTAAGACTGTTCAACATGTCTTTTCTCTAGGAAACCAAAGAAGTAATAATGGTAAGAGCGGAGCATCACTTGACCGATGATAAAAACGAGTTCTTAGTTATTATCACACTGTAAGGAAACTGAAAAATATAGATTTCTTGGCTCAAAGGCAGGCTTCACACAGAAAATTGAAACAACTATTTGTTTTACCTTGGTGTCTGCTCTAAGACCTGTAAAGTGAAGATAAGAGAAATATGTTTCACACATCATTTGTTTTAGTTATGTGAAAGGAGGGTGTGTAGCCTGAGTAGTATAAAACATAAATACTGATGGCGCAACAAGAATTTTAATGAAAAGGTTCATGCTACAAACTTTTGGTGCAATCTCCCAAAATCTATGTATTACCTGCTCATTATCAAACTGTAAATAAAACTAGAACTTGACAGGATTTTAAAATGACCTGCACTAAAGTCTAAGATTAACCCAGATTTGACAGTTGTTTGAGACAACCTGAACCTGAAAAGAGGTTCAGATAATTCAGTAAATGCTCTGCTGCTAATTGTAAGCCCAGCTCTAACTCTCCTCTGACCTACATCAGCCATATATCAAGATAGTGCAGAACAAGGAGTGACAAAGCCTAGCTTACTTTCTCAGAATATGAAACCTGTTAAGAAATTTGTTTTTCTGGAATTTATGGGATAGAATAGAAATGATTTAAAGGTCATAATGGCCTTTACCTTTCTTTAAAATTTAAGTTCCATTTGACACATTAAAAACAACGTAACAGGGGCTTTACATGCAAGTAATTAGCTAAGATCCACATACAAATTCCAAGGCTTCAAATAATAATAAGAGATTTCCTGTACACTGCTGAATGAAGGTACAGGTTGATTCTCATTAATGTTCCAATTTATGACTAAAATGTGGTAACTTTAAGCTTCCTATTTGAAGGTTGATTTTTTTTTGACTACATAATACATAACTTATGGAAAATTGATACTGATATTATTTGGAAAATCTCAGAGGTTAATAGTGTCAATTGTCTGTTTTCAGAAGTGTTGCATTTTGTTTGTTTTGTTGTTGTTCTTTTTGTTGGGGTTTTTGGTTACTCATTAAAAAAACACAATTTCCTTATAAAATCATTTCAAGTCCCATTATTAGAAGAGATAAAGGCTTCTCTTTTGAGGGGTTGTTTTGTTTTGTCTTGTTTTCAATTAAAATGGTGAACACTGATGTATTAGTACATGCCATTAGTTTACAAAAGAAACCTCCGCTGTAATTTCTATGATTGCCTTCTTACACTCTACATCACTTTTCTTTATTAAATCATGACAATATAATTATTTCATTAATTAAAGAATTAACATAGCAGTGTTGCTAGAGTATTTCATTACTTCACAGCACTCCTTCAATGCTGGCACTTGAGTTTTTAGTTATTATCAGCTGAGAAACTGCAGAGAAGAGAGAAAATCCACTGTGCCTCATTTAATCACTTTACTGTCAAAGAAACGTTCAGCTAGACTCACCCTAAAGTTTAATGTTTTCAGAAGGTTCTGCTGTAGGTTTGGGGGTTTTCCTGCCATATCTAAGGTGTTGATTGGATGCTATTTCTGTGTTTTAGTGAAAGCATAGTTCAAATATTCTTCTGTCTTTGCAGCATCTCCATGCTTTCTTCTTTCTAAAGTTAACATTCTGCATTTACTCTGCTCATAGTCAGTATTCTGTTGATCTCTGGCCCTTGGTCACCAGCAGAGCTTTAGTAGCTTCTCTGTTCCCTCTCTGTGTTTGACTGTCTTTGTAGGAACTGGAAACTGCTGAGAGCAGTTGAATTACACTAAGATATGACCTTGCGAAATCTTATTGCCAGATCATTTTAGAACCACAAATATCAACAATATATGGATTTTCTGTGATGGATGGCTGTCAGTTTTATGCCATGGTAGTACCCTAGCATTGCAGAAGACTGGATTTATTTCTCTCACTCAAGAGTACTAATCAGGTGTGGCAGAAAAGGATATAAAAACCCCTGAATGTCTCTATGGAGTAGCTGAGCTACCTGAAATTTGAAAAAAATATCATGTCATCAAACAGGTGCAATGAATGCAGTCACTGTTAGGATCAGACTCGCTGGCAGATGTATAATTTCGTGCTTGTATAGATAGTAAGTCCACTGTTCTTCAATCTGAATAGGGTTGCTGGATTTTCTCTTTGTACCTTTCCTGCAATTATAGATGTCTCTCTTTTTCTCTCAGTCTCACTTTGCCCCTATTAAATACTGTCCACTCAGCACTGTATTTAAAGTTCAAAAGTTTATCCTCTGAACGGCAGAGCATTTCTTCTCTCTGAACAGGTAATAAAACTAGAAAGATTTGACTTGGTCTATTCATCTTCAAGACTGTAAAAAAAGTGGACCCATGCATGAAAAAAGGAGTTGCAAAAAAACCAAGCTTTCAATGCTTCATAGTATCTTTCATTTATAATTAATTGTCACAGGAACTCACACATGTCCTAGTTGTGACAGCTGTGGCAAGCAGAAGATTAGGAGGTAACAGAAATAGGGACCAGATTTAGCAGCAGTGGGCTAGTGAGTATATCTAAAGGGATTTTATGTACAAAATAACCACTTGTTCACAGTAGTACAAAGAGATTGTTTATATATGCAACCTTATAAAAACAAATTTTCAGTATGCCACAGTTTAAGAAAGTAATTCATATTGCACTGTTGTCACTTTGCTATGTGTGTCCTTGTGGTAAGCAAGTTCTCCTGGTCATTAATGTCTTAACTCCATCACTACAGAAAGGGCATAATTTGATACCTGTCATTTATGTGCTTAGCTGATGAGTTCCATACAACCAAGCCAGCCTGGACCTTTCTTCCTTCTTTCCCCCTTAAATATCATCATTTTCTAATCCTTCTCCCCTGTCTAAGTAGCTTTTCTCTCAAGACAAAGTGATCTCCACACCAATCTTCTGCTGAATTTCTCAGATTTCTGCCAGGTGCTCAAAATATTGCCACTATAGAAAATAGTTCCCATATTACACTCATTTCCTTTTTTTGATTTTGCAAAGCTTTTGATCATATTTTCAAGTCCATATATTGTCTAATTTGTACCTGTGTTTCCTGTTTTATTTTCTTACATCTGCTCCTACTTAGCAACAAAGACTTAATTTTTTTGTATAATTTCTGTATCTCCTTCCATGATGTCCGACTACCTAGAAATATTAATTTCTGAATCTCTTTGCCTTGCAGTCATATGTGCTTTGTCAAAATCTACGGATGATAATGTCTCCTCTTTCTTTGCATCCACATGAAGGAAATAAGGAGAAGGAGCAAACCCAACAAAATATACTTAATTTTTTTAGTACCTATGAAATTCTTTGCTGTCTTATCCCATACATTTGCCTTCTGAGATCTCACCTGTCTTATAACTTTGAATTCTTATAGTGAATTGAATCAATGGATTTGTGCAGAGAACCTACTCAAAATTCTCTTCTCCAGGATGGAAATGTTTCTGTGTAAATTTGCCTCCCTATGAGGAAAAATTGTGATAAATTTGACCCCCCACTCTCAAATAATCATTGTTTCAGTTAAGTACTTCTCAACATCATGTATGCTTTGCCTCCATTGGTTGAGCAAAACATTGCTTGCAGTATCAATTACGAGTTCATGCAGCATTATTTTCAATGCTGAATTGGACATGAGGCGCAAACCTTTTGGGTTGTAGTCTGTATTTATGGTCAGCTACTGCTAGCAGATCAAAAGGAAATTGCATGGAATAATACAATGTTTAACATACCTATTTGCTGAAAAGATTGCTGTAGTATTTTCAGCTGCCTATAATTAAAATGAGTAGAGCTTGAGTAAATGAGTAAATCCTCAAACCAAGTCAGGGCCCAGTGGATTTAGCTATTTCATTTCTGAACATGTTGGTAGGTCACAGTGGCTTACCTAATCCTTTACCCCATCTTTACCTCCTGAATTCTTTCAGCTAGAACAGAAGATGTCCTGTTACTGGACACTGTTAGACTTCTGGTTTTAGTGAGGGTTCTCAACCTAGGGGAAAAGAAAACAATGATCCAGAATATCTTTAAGGTAGGCACATCCTTTAAAAGGTGCAAAAGGAAAACATGTACCCCAATAAAAATATATATACAGTATATTCAGTGACCTGAACTCTTGAGCATCATCGGTAGAGGTGCAAGTAATTGTTGCATGATGACTATTCTCATCAGCCTAAAGCATGAAAGCAACTGAGTGAAAAAAATCCTCATGTTACATAAAATGATTACTGCCTGTGAGCCATAATAAACAATGTTGTTCTCGCAGTGATGATGTTAAGCAGCAGAACAAATGAATACAGCCTGCTGATTGTGCAATGTCTTGATTATTACCAATTGCTGTAAATCCCAGTAAGTAAATGATTCAATTATTGGGGTGTCTGCATGATCTGCGTCTAAAAGGAACAAAGAATAAAGCTGAGAATGCACCACAGTCACCTATGACTGCAAGAGACTTAGACATTTACAGCTAGGTGTTTTTCCTTGTTGAGTTTTGCTTCTGCTCTGCAGGATATCTAGGAGCGGTGTTAAAATGCAACCACAAAGGAATGTGAAGCCAATTTATGTTCAGGAAATAAGAAATAAGGATCCAAAGAATAGTGGAATAAAAACATTTCAGGAGAGCAGAAGGGAAGAGGTAGGAGGAAAGGCTAGGGTTTATGCACAGCAGTAGCATCATCATAACTTCGCAGGTTTTATTGCTTTACCATTCCTACAGACCTGAGCTTCATCCAGAAATTCATAGATTTCACAGTGTGATTACTATATTTAGAAATTAAACTAAATGCTAATCAGAGAGCAAAACTGCTGTAAAATGTCAAGTCCATGCAGAAAACAGACTTCCCCTGTATTCCATGAGAATCTTCCTGTACCCGAAGTGGGAGGGCAAGTATGATTTACAAGTTGAATAACAAGATATCAGTTTGCATCTACAGTGATACAGATTGTCAGCTTCCTTGAAGAATGAGTTATGAACATGAATAAAAAAAAATCATTATATGACTAAGGGAAATTTGCACTAGGAGCTGCAATGTAGCATTGAGAAGTCTTCCCTTAGTTTTAGCTGCTTCTACCCATATGAGAGTCAGATCAATTGTCTCAGTTGTCTCAGTACAGTATTGTAGCTGGCAGTGTGCACACATACCAAATGGCTTACAAATATCAGTCCTATTTTCAGAAGGACATTCAGCACTTATGAATTGAAGACTCCCTGGAAGTCAGATAACCCTCTTTGTTTCACTTTTTCCCTTCTGGTCAATGTGAGATCACCTGCGAAGTACAGAATCCATCCTTGCAAATATAGGTCTTGAAATCACAAGGTTTTTGAAACACTTTTGAAAATCTTATTACTCTGCCTATTGTGTGGATTTAAATAATGTAAAAAGGGAAAACAGAAAAAAAATTACATTTTTTAGACATGTCATAGATTCTCTGCACCAGAGTTTCAGTTTTCAAGGGCAGCTCTTTGAGGCAGGAACTGTCTCCCTTTGCATGGAAAATGTTTAGCACAGGCTGATGATTTAGCTGCCAAACACATTGGATATTTCATTTTCTTTCCAGGTTGGCAACATGCATATAAGATGGCTTTATCAGTCCCAAGGAATACTACTTTCTCTCTCTTACTCATTTTGAGTAAATTGCACCATTCTTCCTCATTAGACTGTAATTGCTCTGTAATTATTTTAACTACAGCTGGGACAATAAGTCTTGATGGAACACTACCTTAAAAGGAGCACTGAGGATTCAAAAAATCATCCTCTCACTTGATTTTTATTGCTTCTCACCTCCTCCTGCTGTAAGTACCACAAAAGGTCACAATAGCAGAAAGGAAAAGGAAAGATTAAATAATTTGAGCCAGGATGGTCTCCCACATACCCCTCTAGCAACATATACCCTTCAGAAAAGCTGCATTTGCTGGACACATTCTGAAAAATAAACAAACAAACAAACAAAGGTAGATTTTGAGATTTCGTACTTCCGTTTGCATCCATAGGCACCTCACTCAAGCAGCTATCCAAGGACAAAGAATAGAAAATAAGAAAAAAATATTATATTACAAGGCAAATTTCTGTTTTCTCTACCAGTATTTTCTGTTTTATTCTGTAAGCTTTTGCAGGAGCTTCCTGACTGCTTTTTTTCTTGTTTGTTAGAAGGAAAGAAATCTCTTTAGGCTTACTCCTTTTTGCACACAGCATGTACAGTGTTTCAGGATATGTCTCAGGCAGGCATTAAACTTCACATTATATTTCTTTTCACTTAGAAAAAAATTTTTTTCTTTCTTTGGCCTTGTTCAGAATCTGTGCCTACTGGATCAGTTCTCAGGGAACCAGTTACCTGTAGCCATCCATTTCACAGGAAACATATTCCTGCAGCAGAAATCTGCCACA
Source organism: Lophotriccus pileatus (assembly GCA_035583135.1). Classification (NCBI taxonomy): domain Eukaryota; kingdom Metazoa; phylum Chordata; class Aves; order Passeriformes; family Tyrannidae; genus Lophotriccus; species Lophotriccus pileatus. The sequence continues at coordinate 23,848,422 of JAWWES010000094.1, read as the reverse complement.
TAAAGGTTGCAAGATATTATTGTAAACATTGGCAATTTTAAAAAATGAAGTAAGTGTACATTAACAGGATTATTATCTTTTGTAAGATTCACTTCTACGTGTCTTTGAAGGAAAATTGTAGATTTTGAAGGAACTTGTAGATTATTCTAATTTTGTCCAAATTTATGTGACCCAATCTAGTACTCTTCACTTCACCATTCATTCTTTTTCCTTATCTGTTGTATTCAATCCTGTCTACATCCACTGTGCTGTGTTTCAGTTTGTATATATGATTTGAAAAAATCATATTGCAAAAAAACCCTCTTAGAAATCAGCGATGTTTCTTCCAAAGTCCACAAGCTAAAATTACTGCAAAACTGACAACCTATCCCTTTGTGTCAAGTGTTTTCCACATTTGAGTAAAAATCTAAGAATTTCATATCACATTTTTTCTTTCATCTATTTAATTATCACATTTCAGCTTTCCTTGGAGAACTATCTGTAATGGGTTGGCATTGCAAGGTTTAGGTAGCACAGGGATTACAGGGGTGGCTTCTGTGAGAAGCTGCCAGAAGCCCCAAGACAGGCCTGTG
>JAWWES010000094.1:23828209-23843960 GCA_035583135.1 Lophotriccus pileatus | reverse complement strand
AAACCCCTGCCTTTGTAGAGTAAAGAAACAGGCTGGTTTGTGCTGATGAAATCCCTCCAGGATTCTGAAGGGCACCACCTCATTTTTTTGCATACATATTATGTCCTCCTACTGATTCCATTAGTGATTCATGGAAATTATACCTATCAAACACAAAAATATTCATGGATCTGATTGCTGACATGAATATATTGGTTACAAAGACACTAAGGTACAAGCTGTAAATTGAATGAGACTTTATTTTGTGAAGTTAAAACACGATAATAGGATGGTGTTTTCTTTAGACTTTTGAATCCCTGCAAGCAAAAATTATTTCTGCTATAAAATGGAATATATTGATTTAATGTGCTTTTGTTGTGATAGTAGGTGATAGAGAAGATTTCTTAGCTAGGATAAACAGCACAGATCTGCAGGATTCAATGGGTTTCCATCTTTTCACATAAGCTTGGGATACATTTGTTTCTACCCACAATCAGTGTGTGCAGATATTTGCAGCCTGGTATCTGCAGCCAGGGCTTTCAGCACAGTACCAGCAGCATCTCTTATTTGCAGAGTAGCACAGAGGGCATGTGAGAGTGTAAAAGAAGGGACAGGAAGAAAGAATGAAAGTATTAATACAGTAAGCTCTTGTCAGGCCAAGTTATAATTGGTAGAAGGTCAGTGAGATTATAACAGACAGTCTGAGTAAGCAGCACTGTGCATTTAATCTGCTAAGGGACATCTGCATAGTAGGAAACCCTGGCTGATATTTCCTTATCCCATCTTCTGGGAAGATCTTCTGTTTGTTTGGCAATCTTATCTTGGCTCGGTATGGAGATGCTATCAGGGCTAGCAAGGTGACCTTGGCTTCCAGACTGACTGGGTGTCTACATCTGGAATTTCAAACATTGCAGCAAAGTGCATTCCTCATTTTTAATTCTGGGGGTTTGAGTCCATTGCAGAAGTAGAGATTCATAGTAAAAGCCATCTTCATAGTATCTCAGTTACCTGCTAGCTAATTAGAGCTCCACGACCTTTTCTAACCTGAAGATGACATGGGAAAGATTCTGCTAGCACAAAAGATTTGTGTTCAAAAATCAGATTAGACTAAAGATACTTAACCAAATTTAAAATGACAAATTTTGCAAAGTTTAAGTCAGAAATTCAGAGGATTATTAAATAGATGAGACCTTCAACTTGATAAACTAGGTGTTCTTTTAGATAGATAGAGAGACAAAGAGAGAGATCTAAAAAACACTGTCTCTGGACTTATTTGTATTAATAAGCACACTACTGAAGCTGAGTCCATCATATGTGACTGTCCCAGTGACACTGGATGCTGGGATCCTGGCTTGATCCTTGCTCAAATGTCCTTATATATGCCTGTGGTTGTTCAGTTCTGCTGACCTTGCGTATAAGAAACTGCTGCCTGAGCTGCAGATTTTCTGGCAGTACATCTTGAGAAGAAACATTTAGCTAATGATACCAAATCATTAACTGCAATCAAAGGTATAATCAGTTTTCTGAACTAAGCATAATATTCTTACTGAAAGTGCTCTCTCAAGGAAGTAGATGGCTGGAGTGAAGGTCTGTACTACTTCTCTAAGTGCAAATAAGCAGATGTGGATTTTTCATGTCTTGACCCCTCTTATTAATAGGACATTGGGCCCACCTATCATAGCAGGTAGCTAGAGATGACTGGTGCTGCCCAAATTGTGGTGATGTTTAGTGGTTTTACTCAGGAGAAGGTGTGATGTTGTAGGAGAACAACTTTCTAGAACTTACTCTGAAGTTACCTATAGGAAAAGAGTTTGTGAGTTTATTTTGTTTGTTTTGTTTTCTTTTTTTGCCTCATTTCTGGCTGGTGTTAATAATTAGGCATAGGTATTTTCATTTTGAAAGGAACAAAGGTTTGAGATTGAATGTTGTCATGTATCACATGTAGTGATACTGTGACTTCTCATTGGAAGAATCACAGGGATACACAGAGGAAAGCAAAGTAATTTAAACAGAAAGAAAGGAATATGCACTAATACCTGTGCAATAAATTGTTCTACATTAACTATACATTTAAATTTTGTCTTGAAAACCTTGTTGAGCTTTCCACGTTGAGCATTATGTTATTTGCTTGACATGGCTTTGATAAACCCAAATCTCTGAATGCACTTCCATAAACTTTCTAGCTTGCTGTCCTTTTCTAAGTATTATTTGTATAAAATACTAACATTTTTATGAGTTATGACATGAATTTCTTTTTACATCCTTTTTATTAGCCATCTGTCCCATGTGCTCAGACTGCTGCTACTTCAGCCCCATTTCAAAATCTAGAGATTGACACTGTTTTCATAAAGTCCAGAGGAATTTTGTTATTAAAGCTTATGAAAATGTGCTAATGGATTCCTTTCTTTGTGAATGTATTTAATTTGCATTCAGACTTCTTATTATATTAGATAAATATGTTCAAGCAATTTAACTTCCAATATGTTTGCTCCTCAGAAATAACTACTCTGACATACTTGGTAACACTGAGGTGAATAGCACTGTCTTTCTGTCTTATCTTCCCTCCTTTCATCCCAGTGATAATTGCTTATCAAGAGAAGCAGGTTTCTTGGTGTGAATCTGAGGCCACCACATTCATAGTTCCCAACAAAGACATAGTAGGAGCTGGTTCCAGTGTATAAGTTATAGTGGTTTTAATAGAAAGTGAATTTAGATGGTGTACTGTGCATGGATGATTGTGGTCTCTGAGGTTGATAAGCTCCTTCCATGGGCTTGTTTGCTGAAGCCAACATGAGATTAAACAATGAAAAATATTTTCAACCTAAACAAAAAATAAATATTGCATTCCTCCTTCAAGAGTGCTTCCAAGTGGAGCACAGCTTTTACCCCTTCACAGGATCAAAGGCACAAAAGTAAGAAACATCAGAGTATATGTGATTCATGTTAATAAATACGGACTTCTGGCATGCAACACTAGCTTTGGTGGAATTAAATGACAAACTACAGAAAAAAATCTCATTGTCCCACTCTACTCTGCACTGGTGTGGGCCCACCTTGAGCACTGTGTGCAGTTTTGAGCACCATAATATAAAAAAGACATTAAGCTATTAGGGTGAGTCCAAAGAGGGCCATGAGGATGGTGATGGATCTTCAGGGGAAGCCGTGTGAGGAGTGGCTGAAGTTACTTGGTCTGTTCAGCCTGGAAGAGGCTGAGGGGAGACTTCACTGAGATCTTCAGTGTCTTCACAATGGGAAGTGGAGGGGCAGACACTGATCTCTTCACTCTTGTGAGCAGTGACAGGACTCGAGGAAATGGTATGAAGCTGAGTCAGGTAGGTTAGGTTGGATATGAGGAAAGGGTTTTCCATCCAGGGGGTGTTTGAGTACTGGAACAGGCTCCCCAGGGAAATAATCACAGCACCAAACCTGACAGAGTTCAAGAAACTTGGAAATTAAAATGTCTGAAATTTTTCCTTCCGTGTTCCTTAGTTAGTCAGTAGGCATGACCCCATGACAGGGGAGCTCAGTTATGGGGAAACTTGCTACACAAGAGGGAACTGTGTCTTTTCCCCTTGTGTCACACTCTTGTGCAGTCAGACATCCCTTCTGTAGCTCTCAGCTGGCTGCAGCAGCTCTGGTCTGCCCCCACTACATGAGGGAGGGGGAGAGCCAGGACTCACAGCACCATTCAGAAAGAAGATGCTGAATGTAGCCGGTCAGCACACGGGAGACAGGCTGGCAACATAATACCATCTGCATATAAGAGGTTGGAGAGAGAGAGCACTCAGTACTGCACATACACACACACTGAACTGTGGTACCAGTCCACAGGCCATTGCCAGGTGCGTGGCACAACATGCTGAGCAGAGAGAAAATCAAAAGTAATTTTTATGTGAGTTTGTGAAGAGGCAGCAGCTAACACTTGACTAAGAGCTAAAAAGCTGTCAGCAGTTCATGCTCTTATGGCAAGAGGCTGTCAGTTCCCAAGGGGCTTACAGATCAACTACACAAATGAGGAAAGTGGTGAAAGGAAGTCAGTGTTGAACTGAGAATTACGTGAGACTAGGAACTGAGAATGACTCTGACTCAAGTTGAGCACTGGAGACAGAGGCCAGGTATGTTCTTGTATCTCCTGAATCTGACTGAGAATTAAAACCTTTCTTCACATCCCAGTGGCCTTATTGTGAGACTCCACCTCTTTTTCCCTGCAAAGATTTGCTGTTTAATGAAAAGGATTAGCAGGATTCTTCTCCTGTTTGAATTACAGATTTTACCACAAACAATTTGCTGTAAAGCTATATGTTCCTTCTTTGTTTTCTTCTTTAATTTAGCAAGACGGCAAGTCCTACTTTATTCATGGATTATTGTTAAGTTACTAGAACAGAAATAGATTGTTCAGCAGAGTAATAAATGAAAACTGAACCTGGAAAAATAAAGTATCTTCCATCTTTTATCCCTTTCCTTCTCTTCTAATTATTTTATATTTTAGGAGTACAGACATCCTTTTCTTTCTGGCTTTCCTTTTCCCCCAAGTCTTCTATTTTTTTTGTCATCATCCTGTGGTACTGTATTTTCACTTCCACCCCCTCTGTCTCTTCCTTTTGCTATTTTGTTCTTCTGTTGCATCCTGTTGTTTCTTATTATACAGATTCATTCTTGCAGAAAGATTGCCTCCTGCAGACACTGGCCTGTCCTTCCCTATATCTCAGTCTCTCCCCACAGAGCTGGTCCAGTGAAGGCCAAAGAAATCTTCCTGATCTTTGAAACACAGCATCACTGGGAAGTTGTCAATCATGTCTTACTGTGTGCGTGTTAACTGGAACAGCAAAGCAAAAGAAAGGAAAGGGAAAGAGAAAAGAAAAATAAAAAAGGCTTCTGAGTCTTATGTTTGTAGAACAATTCCTCTGTGTCAAGGCTAACAGTTTTCTTTACAGTGATAAAGCTGAGTCTCAGAGAGAATTGTGTTGATTTCAGGCTACATGCCGCACTGATAACATGTGAGGCCTTGTGCTTTGCCTTGTGGTCACCTATCTGCTGAGATTTCATTCTATTCTTTGTTGGTTTATATTACTCTGACCTGAACGTTATTTGCATTTGATAGTATTGCAGTTAAAATATTCTCCTAAATGTCCAGGATGAGCAATGCATGAATATTGGCAATTAACTGAGAGGACAGCTTTGGCCAATGATAGGGGAGGTTGCACCAGGTTGTTTGCTTGTATCATAATACACGGTATGCAGCATTTTAAACAAAGGAGTGTCACAACAGCATGCTGTGCTGTAAATATCCATCAGGAGCAGAACAATCCCACTGGCCTTGGCTGTAAATTTATTAAGTAGGTAATGCTTAAAATTTTTCATAAATAATAGTGACTTCTCAAAAATTTCAGTATTCCTGTTTGCCTAAGAACTATCTGTTGCATAAAGTCGATATTGAAAACCTGACAGCCTTCATTAAGCACTTATCTCCATTGCTTCTCAGTCTTGTACGTGCATTAAAGAAGACCAAGATGGCAACCAACAGTAGTGAGTAAAAATCTAATTTTTTTTTTTTTGCTTTTATAGCCATGGCATTAAGCTGTGCTGCCTTGGAGATTTAAAGGGCACTAATGTTTTAGAAGGAGTCAGTCATCGAATCTTGAAAAATTCACACTGAATTTCTTGAGAATAACCACAGCAAATCAAGTGTGAAAAAACTTTGTTAGTGATAATGGGGAGATTTTTCTAGTGGAGGAAGTGCAGTATAAAAGTAAGAATTGTCACCAGTGAGGAAAAATGAACAGGTTATCTTCTGAGGCCTGGTATCAAAGACCAGAAAGTTTAAAACCAAGTGAAATGCATGAAAATGGCTAGGAAAAAATCAAACCAAGCCAAAACAAAACAACAACAAAAACAACAACAACAATAGCAAACAAAACCAAAACCAAAAAAAAAAAAGCTTACATTGAAGCACTTTGGGGAAAAATATCCAGAATAGAATATGCATTCTAAATAGCATATATTTATGCCCTGTAATAAGAATACTTTCAGCAAACTACTGAATATTAACTTTTGAGGGGGAGGGGGCAAAAGGGCAGTAGCATTCTGTTGTGCTATACTGCAATGATTTTTTTGTAGCTTCATCTTTCTGGCAGAACTATTTCTATTGCAGTGTAACATAATTTATTATAATTACAATATAAATCCCCTCTTTTCGGGAAGGGATACTGATACTGCATAGAGGGAAGCACTCCAGCTTGTAAAAATCCCAGCTCACAGAAGTAGGATATAGTCAGGTGGTAATTCCGGTGAGCCACCATCACACTCAGGCATTTTGGGCATCTGTGAAGGTGCCAAAAACTTGAGGGAAAAAGGCTCTTTGGGTTTTATTCTTTTTGGGGGAGAAAGCGGGGTGAAACAGGATGTTGGGTTTTGATGTTTTTTTCAATTCTTCACTAGAGAAGAGTTCTTTCCTAGGGCAAAAAAAAGACTAAGTGATTAAGTGCAACCTGTGAATAAAACATTTGGGTCTGGGAAGCTCTAATTTGTAAAAATCAAGTTAGAGAGAGTTATTCGTTACTGTATGAAACTGGAAACACTACATTCAAAGAATAAACTTTTTTTTCCTTTCAATACCAAAAGAAGAATAAAATCACTGAATCATTAAGGTTGGAGAATACCTCTAAGATCATCAAGTCCAACACATACCTAATACTTTATAGGCCCCTCAGTGGCTATGGTTGCATAAAGAACCCCTAGAATGGGGACTAAGTGGAACATTGGGTGAGCACTGTTCCCAGCAATGCTAATAATAAACATCTTATTTATCTGAATGTGAAAAGAAGCTCTTTAAAAACAACATGCTGCAATTTCTTACAGCTGCTTGAAGAGTTCCTAAACCTGCATCTGATATTCTGCAAAAACTGTCCCTTCCCAAAAATGAACTTTTAAATAAAGTCACAGGATTTCAAATAAGAGAATGGAAAAAATGGAGCAGGGAAAAAACAAACAAACAAACAAACAAAACCCACACCAAGTATGGCCTTTTCATATATTTGTCTTAGTCAGTACAAAAATCCAGCACCAGTGCCCTTTTCAATAAATGCTGCGTTATTCACTTTGATGCACTCGCTGCAATGGCCATCACAGAAAGCTTCCTGGCTTTTGATTGAGAACTGTGTGGTCTCAAAAATCTTCCAGTCTCAAAACACATTTGCCAAGGACATACCTGTATTATTTAATGAACAGGAAACAGTGCAGTTGACTAGTACTGACCTTGTCTGCAAGTATCGCATCCCTGAAAGCCTGCAAGGTAAATGGAATGGACAATACGAAGAAGTGATGCACAGCTGGGCAGACAATGCTACAAAGAGCAGTTGCCTGATTTGGTAGTGCTGTATTTTCTTTGAACAGGTTTATGAAGTGTGTTTGTATCTTCCAATAGGACTAGAGCATGCTGCTGCTGCCATAGGTTAGCAGGGACACCTAGTGGCTCTGGTAAATGAAACTGGGATTGCTTCTCCCTCTTGCTGACAACTTGCAAGGCTTTTCAGGATAGGTTTTCATGCATCCCAGCTTCAGTGTTATGTCTCAAGGCATTTTGCACCGCAGCCCTTCTCTATACTTTTTTCTCTATTCAGTGAAGCAGGGGGAAAAAAAGACCCATGTGTGTGTTTTGAGTACTGTGACAGGCTTTCAGAAGAAAGAGGGTTTTTGCTTATGGCATGACTATTACGGTCAGGATTTTCCTGGAAAAAGCAGGAGGTCACTTAAATCATGAATTCCATATAACTTTATTATTTCATCACCATTAAAGCAGGGAAATTCTGTTTATGACTGTTATTCTGTTTTTTTCAAGTTAACCATTTTAAAATAGAATGTAAATAAGGTTTTCTTTTGTCATATAAGTATTATACATTGCCACGTTTTTATTTCTTCTGAGACTAAATAATTCCCACTAAGTCAATAATTCTTATGAAAGTGAGAGACTTAAATGACACTTGAGTAATCCATACATGTAAAACTTTTTTCCTGTAAAGCCAAAAGTCAACTTCTATGTGAAGTTTGAACCAGTACATACCCGGTGTACAAGATCACCTTCCACTGCAGCAGATGAAAGCAGCCATAGACAGGGGTCTGTCTACCCCAATATTATGTCTCATTTGTTGGTGGCATCAACATCAGAAGTGCACCTGTGATTAACGTCAAGGAGCTGCAGTTTATCAGGGTCCTGGACACCTCCTGAAGAAACCAGAAAAAATCTAAAAGTGTCAGAAGGTTAGAAAGGTTCACCAAGGTCAAAACATGGCTCTTCATGTTGAGCTGCTGCCCTTCACTGGAAGATTTGCCTGGAGAGCATCAAGATAGTAAAGCAAAAACAGAATAGGTAGCCCACACCTGGTAGTGAAGAGATTAGTATCCAACCGCAGGGGAGTCAGTCCCTTCAGTCAAGAGTTGTGATGTGCAATCCACAGTAGAGCAAAATACAGCTCATAGGCTTTTAAATAAAAAAGGAGAAACAGGGGCTGACCCCATACAGCTGGCACAGGATTTAGTTAAGGCCTGTTGAGATCCTAGGTGGATGAACTTCAAACAATCTTTCTCAGCAGGTAGTGTTCTCTGCATCAATGTTTTAGGGATTTGTGGTTATGTCAAAGTCATTAATAAATTACTAGAGAACTTTGAGGCCATCCCCTTCCCGCACAAAATACTTATACAATATAATACAAAATAATACAATATAATACAATAATTTATTGAAATAGAAATAACCAACATAAATTATGCTCCCGTAATTTCAGCTAGATATGACATAGTCCATAGTTGATGCAAACCTTGTTACAAAAGCTCTTTGCAGAGATAACAAACCTGAGATTTTAACAAAGCTGAGATTTTCCCTTCTCTGGCTTCATCAGATGACATAACACAGACCCTCTGAATCCTCTTCTTTCAACATATGCATATTAATGCTAGATTGGATAAATTATAATCATCCTCTTTTTTCAAGCAGCTGACACTGAACAGACGTGCCTTTGGTGGATTCCAGTGGTTGTTGATTTCCAGTGGTTTCCATTTTTTTCTTTTAAAGTACATCAGTATCTTGGTATCTTGTTATACAGCTTCATAAAGATCTGTCTGTTCCACTGAAGGGAAAGAGGCTTTTTTCCTAGTTTTGTTCCAAAACTTCCCCATGTTCCTTGAATATTTTTGATTAATGATCAAAGAATCATAGAATCACTGGGCTTGGAAAAGACCTCCAAGATCATCGAGTCCAATCTTTGACCAAACACCACCATGACAACTAAACCATGTGCCATGTCCAGTCATTTCTTGAACACCTCCAGGGATGGTGACTCCACCACATCCCTGGGCAGTCCATTCCAATGCCTAACTACCCTTTCAGTGAAAAAATTCTTCCTGATGTCCAAACTGAACCTCCCTTGGCACAGCTGGAGGCTATGTCCTCTTGTCCTGTCAGTAGCTGCCTAGGAGAAAACATGATCCCCACCTGACTACAACCTCCTTTCAGGTAGTTGTAGAGAGTGATGAAGTCTCCCCATGAGCCTCCTCTTCTCTAGGCTAAACAATCCCAGCTCCCTCAGCCAATCCTCATAGGAATTACCCTCCAGACACATCATAAGCTTTGTTGCTCTTCTCCGGACATGCTCCAGGACCTAAATGTCTTTCCTGTAGTGAGGACCCCAAAACTGAACAAAGGACTCAAAGTGCAGCCTCACCAGTGCCGAGTACAAGGTACAGTCCTGCTGGCCACACTATTGCTGATACAGGCCAGGATTCCATTTTGTTTCTTGGCCACCTGGGCACACTGCTGGCTCATGTTCAGTCACTGTCAACCAGCATCCCCCAGGTCTTTTTCTGCTGAGCAGCTTACCAGTCACCCTTCCCCCAGCCCGTAGTGCTGCCTGGGGTTATTGTGATCCAAGAGCAGGACCTGGCATTTGGCCTTGTTGAACTTCATACCATTGGCCTTGGCCCATCAATCCAGCCTGTCCATATCCCTCTGCAGAGCCTTCCTACCTTCCAGCAGATCAACACTCCCACACAGCTTAGTGTCATTGGATTTTGCATCTTTAAACCTCAGCCTTTGCTGCTTTTGATGGTTGTACTCTCAAATCAGTTTTAGTGTGTATAGGATGATGAAGGGTTCCACGTATCATTAGTGAACCAATTATTAGAGTTTAAGGAGCGCTACTTCAAAGTGCTAGTATCATAATACTGTACAAAGACACTATCTCGTGTCCTGAATTATGGCTCTTTGTTCCTTGTCTCTCCCAGAATGTGCTCCGAAAGAAGTCCTGTGAGTAAACATTCAGGAAAGAGATTGTGAAAAGTTCTCTACTCTGATTTCTTGCCTTGCCTATATCCAGAACTGTTTTAAAACTCCACATTTTTTTTTTCAAATTGCAGTGAATATGTTTCTTTCATTACCTATTCGGTTAGCAACATTTTGCTCCAATATTAATTTTGATTTTAAATATGAAAAGGTTCCATGTGCTACTGCACCATTGCTATGCAGTAATACGTAATTCATAAAATTATGGATATTTGTGTCTGAATTTTACTTTAGAGATTTTTATCTTTATTAATAAACAGTTTTAGCAAACGAAATATATTCAGTTATTGGCAGTCGTCCTCATTCATACACAAGCAATTCCTACTTTTTGCTGAAGTTGTCATTAGTAACGTGACTTGATTCTGGTTTTACTGCACTGTTTGAGAGTCAAAATCTTTTCTAGATATCATTGCCAAATAATGAATTGCTTCTTTGCATTAAATATTTAATTTCCTAGACTTGAACTAGAGAAAACCAACTTCCAATTGCATGATGGTTTTGAGACTTCTTTATCCTTCTTAGTCTGAAGGACTCATTTACTTGTTTGCTTCACTCTCATTTTTTTTTCCATTTACCTTAAAACTCTCTGTTTTCACCAGTGGTGTAGAGAGATTTTGAAGTCTCATGAGAACATGGCTGAATGGAAACACTTATTCGTCAATGGCTTGCTAAGTTAATGATAAAGATATTTCAAGTAGTGTAGCAGCTATTTCAAGAAATAGGGTCTAAATCGTAGCTGAGAATGATATATTCAGTATTTGCTCAAATGACACATGTAATTTCATGCAGATAAAGGTGTATATTTCCTCATAATTTTTCATATAACAGTTACTTTAATGTGTAAGATTTTTTTTTTTTGCATCACTTCTGGAATTTATGGTAGAGCACAGATATTCCTGTTGGTATATTAATAGTATGATTCAAGCAGAATATGATAGAAGGAAAAGTTTATAAAGTATGTACCAATATTACCCTACAGGGTTGTGCAGTGATGAAAAAGACAATGAAATGGAAATGTGACATGCTGACCTCCAGTGTTACCTGAATTAAAATTGTCTCTGTTAAAAGTCCTTGTACTTCCAGGAACTGACTCCATACACACTTCATATTGTTCAAGTGTAATTCAAAATCTGAGACAAGGGATCAAAGTTATCAGTTTCTCTGGAAAAGCTATGAATCAGATGAATACATAAGTACAAAAATCAGATTAAGGTGGTAGATTGACTTCTTGGGTCTCTGTTACAGAGCATTAGTCAATTTTATTCATCATACCTCAAACCAGCAGGTGCAGTACATACTTATACCAATCTACAACAGTTCCTGAATGCATGGCAAATGTTTTGACTGAACAACCAGCTAGCACCAGATGGTGGTGAACTAAACTGCAAAGATTTGATTTTCTGCAAAGAAGGACATACCTAAAACTCCTCAAGTAAATTCAAATAAATACCTAATTATAGGGTGCTCCTTAGAAGTCTTTTTTGAACTATAGCTTGCTCATTTTTGCCCCTTTCATCTTAGGTCTGTGCATTATTGAAATTGCAACCTCAGTGTTAACCCACTTACCCAATTTTGAGACTGTGAATTTGAAAAACATATCTCAAAGAGGTTGGATTTGTTTTTTCTAGAGCAATTATATAAGCTTCAGTTATTTGTGTTACAGGATTTGTATAAGGCTTGATATTTATTCAGAAAGAACATATTTCATGTTTATATTAGTTTCAGTATTTTAAATTTTAGAGGGCTTTACTGGGAAGGAAAAGGAAGAATAAAGACAAGTTTTCTTTCTCAAGATATTAGGCTCATTTTGGGTCATCCTTTTGTGAGATGACAGAGGCAGAATTTACAAATCAGATGCTGTTGTGTACTTACAACACATACCATGCTGGGCTTGGTCCTTAAAATGGCATCATCAGGACGTTTTACAGTGTTGTGAGTGCTGAAAGCCAGTCCATCAGACAGAGGTTGAGCATGCCTGAAATGTCACTGAGCGCAGCTTTTCTGTCTAAGTTTGTTTCAGCAAGTGATATTGATTTATTTCCATGACTAAATAAAACATTTACATTGTTAAAAAAATTAATAATACAGGCAGAGTCAGTAAAAAGGAGGAAGAGCTCTTGCTTGAAATGGTGACTCAGTGAAGCAGACAGATTTGGGAAAGTTGCTCCATACAGCAGAATTTCCCAACCAGAAGGTCCTCCCACCAGCACAACCAGATTGTGTGAAGGGACACAGAGGACATGCTTGCTAGCCAGACATTGGGAAGTGGATCAGAGACTGACATGCTTAACCTACTCTGCATTCACCTCCCCTGTGTTTTTGTAAGGATGCACAGCCTTTCCAAATCACAGCCTTTAGCCAAATTGCTGTTTGGAACTACTGAAAGATTACTGGTCTGCATTCAGAATGCCGTTCCTCTCCCATCTGTGCATTTTTTCCCTTCATCCTACCCTGTGTGAAGTCAGTGATTCACTGTCTTCTGTTTCCTCTGTATGGCGGGATGTTAAAGAAGGAGAAATGATCAATCAGAACATACTCTTTCAGTCTCAGAAGAGGCAGACAGAAAAAAAAAACCAGCATTTGCACTTTATTTTCTTCTCTTTATATTTGTGAATAAGTTGGAAGGTTTGAGCAGTTTCTTTTCCCTTTCAGTGATAAGTCCTGGTCACTGAGTCCCAATGGTACACTTATTTTGTGTGCTAAGCAGATAGCAGCACTCTTTGCAACTACCTAAAATATTTTTCTGTGCAGCTGATAGTGCAGAATTCAGTAAAATGTTGATCAAATTCCAAGTTGCACTCTCTAAATATCTGTCTGATGTGAACTTCATCTTATAAATTTTTGTTCAGGAGATTTTTACAGTCAGTGGTTACATATCAGTATTTGGACGTAGTTGCCATACAGAAAATGAGACAGATTAGTATGCCGAATATTTCTTAAATGAAAACATATCAATGTTCAACAAGTATCAATACAAATCAGTTCAAGCAAAGTTAAAGAAAGAAGCATCCTTTTTTACTGATAGAAAAAATCAACCAATCAACAGCAACAATGAAAATTTACCAGTGTTAATTCCCTTTCACTAAAAGAGCAAGGCAGATATTGATCAACTGTCTCAGTTCATTCAGACATTATGTTTCCTGATTGTGAACAAATCTGGCAGCCAAGTGACACTAGTTTAAAATGCATATATGTTAAAAGGAAAATGGAGATGCTGGTACAGAAGAACCAACAAAGTCCACAGCTTTGTAGATAGGCATAGCACATTTTCTTCATTAATGATAATTAAATGAAAATCCACAAAAATTTGAGTCAAAACTCCATAAAATAAACAACCATACTGTTGCTCATTTTTACATGGTGTTGTCATGGTTCTATCTCAGATGTCACAGTAGTAATGTAAAAATTCTCATTTCATTAAGGATCAAAATGACCTTCCCACTCTGGCAGATTTTGAATAGAACATCTTTGAAATAAAAAAAAATCTCAGAATCTTGTAGGCTTCCTAAATTTATGTGTTGTAATTCAAAGGTGATGCATAGTGAGAACCTACAGGTAGTCTGTTTCAAAAGCTTAGCTATCAAGATGTCACATTTTTAGCCACAAAACTGAATTTCAGTTGATAATATACCTGCATGTACAGATTCTTCCAAGTCTTTGCTGCATTTGAGTGGAAGACTGGATTTCAAATTCATTTAAGCATGATGGTCTCTAATTGTACATAATTAATCTGCCCTTCCTTAAATGTAAACTGAAAGTATGTTTAACACGAGTTATTTTAATTTCCAAATTATCTGTGAGTTACTTCAAAGTTATAAATGTATATGCACTAAAATAATTCATAGGAAAATGGGTCAGCTTCCTTCCAAATTACTTTGGTTTTAATTAACACTCAGTAAGAACTATTCAACACATGAGCCCCAAAAGGGGAAAAAAACAATCTACACAAACGTGTTACCTGATATTTTAGTGCTGTCAGCCATTTAACTTTATGCTTCTTTCCTTTCTTCACAAAACTAAGAGACATTCTAAAGACCAGACACATGTAATGTAGCTGGTCCCATGCCAAATCCCATGTCACAGTGCAAGGATCTGCCTGGATAATATCAATGGGATGTTAAAGGTACAAATCCTTAATCTGGGAACCAGTGAGAAACCTGAACAGCAGCAGTGGCAGTACCAAACACTCCTATCAAGGATTTTTCAAGGATATTGTGGTCCTTTCAAATGCCAACTTCAATCCTTAGCTCTTATGAATTTTCTCTCACTTCTAGCAGCTAAGCTATCCATAAAACTTGACACTTATCTTCACAGTGGGACACTGCTGAAAGTACTTGCTGAAAATAATCTACTCAGCCCTAATGAGGCTGCACCTGGAGTGCTGTGTCCAGTTCTGGGCTCCTCGGTACAAGAGAGACGTGGAATTCCTGGAGCAGGTCCAGTGGAGAACAATAAAGATGATGAAGAGACTGGAGCATCTCTCTTATGAGCAAAGGCTGAGGGAGCTGGGTCTGTTCAGCCTGGAGAAGTGAACTGTGAGAAAGACCATCAGCCATGTATACAAATGTTGGAAGGGAGGGTGTCAGGAGGATGGAGCCAGGTGCTCCTCAGTGGTACCAAGCAATAGGACAAGAGACAACAGGCAGAAACTGGGGCAGTGCAAGTTCCACCTGAACATAAGAACTTCATTACTGTACAGATGACCAAGCACTGGAACAGGTTGCGCATAGAATTTGTGGAGTATCCCTCACTGGAGGTATCCAAGAACCATCTGGATGCAATGCTGTGCCATGTGTTCTAGGACAACCTTCCTTGAGCAGGGAGGTTGGACCAGATGACCCACTGTGATCCCTTCCTTACCCATTCTGTGGTTTTGTGATTCTGTGCAAATTTGTTCCCACATTAGTAGCCAAGAACTCTTTTTCCTAATATATGGCTTAAATACACTTGTTAATGAAATGAATGTGGAGCTTTAGTTCTCCAAATTCGAGCAACAGCAACTGGTAAAGTTCTTCTGCATCACTCAAAATATCACTTCATGACTTTTATAGAGAAGTTATTAAAGAACATGTCCTAATTCACATATGAATTTCCCAGATATCTAGATCCAAGAATGGCTGGAGCACAGCAGGAAGCTACTTGCTCAGCTACAATAGTCAGAGGTTTCATAGGTCACATACAGTTGTGGGGGTTTGTTTTTCATGTGTAATGCTGTATAATTTGTGTAGCCTGGAGTTAATTTATCCCATCCCAATAAGAGTATTGTATTTATTTTTATGTCATTTTATTTTAATTAAACATTCCACAGAGTGGCTAACTGCCTACCAGTTCTCGGTTTTACACAATCCTTTTCTTAAGTCTTTTTAGGAACAATCAGTTCATGAAGACCTGCAAGTAGAATGCAGAATAAGGCACTCTGAATCACTGACTCAAAAAAAT
>JAWWES010000094.1:23808857-23828109 GCA_035583135.1 Lophotriccus pileatus | reverse complement strand
TTGACTCTGTGTTTTTCTCTGTCAGACATTGGAAGATAATTGAAGTGTGCAGTGTTCCTTACCCAAGTGATTGTCAGAGCTCCCAAACACTGAAAATGAAGCTTGGACAGGAAAGTTCTGAGTCATAGCACTGAGACTTAGCCTGTGTCGTTCTTATCTGTCAGGTTTCTACAGAAGAAGCTTTTATTTTATACACATACAGACAGCACAGTAATTCTCTGTTATTTACTCTCTACCAAATACAACATTACCAGTTACCAACTTGTCCCAGACTGCTGCTGCTTAAGCAACAGCAGGCACTCAGACTTCAGTAATCAGACCTTCCCTGCAAATCACAAATTTAGCGTGAACTGATCTTAAAATTTTATAAACATAATATTATAGTTTTTCCTTTTGATATTTTAAAACTGTGATATGTCTTTTCTTATATATTTTAGAGCTCACAGTTCCTCAAACACAACATTTTGAACTTATATGTGTAAAAGAGGGCTTGTTTTCTCTCACTAGGATACAGAAGCCTAGATAAAAAAAACAGAGCCTCAAAGTTTATGAAAATTGAATTATCACTGCACTGAGTGCATCTATGCATCTATATGCACTTAAAGAACTATGCTATTTTTAATCTGTGTTTACCTCCTGGGTGTATGCTTTGTATGATAGTGACCAATTGATAAAGGAATGTCACAACCATTTCAATTTATTTTTTTCGTCCAGGAGAAAAGTTTATGTTTAAATGATCTTATTGAAAAAATATTTTCTGTGAAGGAGGGAAGAATAAAAACATCAGGCACTTCTAGGAAGATTAGAGAGACAGAAATGAAAAAGAAACATAATCTATTGAGCAGTTACCCTTAACCTGACTGACTTCATGTATATGAGTCATCCTGTCACATTAAATGCTTAATGTGCTTTATTTATTATGTGATATTGCATTTTAGAGTACAGGACCCTGAATCGAAATGAAAGGGCTTTTTATTTGAACTCAGTTTATGTAATAGAGAAAGAAGGAAAATCCAGTGTTCTGATCTGAGATACCCACTGCTGGTAATCTTGAAAAAATGAGGTTTCTGTATCTTTCTAAATTGCCTGAGGAAGTCCCATCCAACTGCAAGAGACTATACCAGATGCATCAAAGCTGCCAGAAAGTTTATAAGCTTAGTGAAAGCCTGACAGTGAGTGAAATCTTACTATTATTTAGTATGAGTCTGATCATAAGTACACAAGTATGGAGACACTGGCAAAATTCCTGGCTTGCGGAAATTAATTGGAGTTTTATTCAGAGCATTTCTGCTGTCAGCAATGCCATTGGCAAGCTGCTTTGATGTCAGTAGAACAAGGTCCTTTTCATCCTCTTACCTTAGTAGAAGCGTTAGCTTAGGAAGTGAAATTGGTCTGTGAGACCCCTCAACTGCCTTCAAAAACTGCAATGTCCTTTTAGCAAGGTGTGGCTGTACAAAGCAGTGGGAATGCCATCCGACAGCGTCCTTATGCAGACCGGAGCACAACAGGAAGTGGGTCTCACATGCACAGTTGGGAGAGAAGCACACGCAGGGTTCAGGTGTCCAGGGGCACAGGTGCCTCAGGGATTGTGATCACAAGCCATAGGGTCATGTTTTGCAGCACTGAAGTCGTGCACAGCTTCGTGCATTTCAACCCAAACTCATGCACTCTGAACACTCTCCAAGCAAAAGCAGATGCAAAACGGTGCACATTTATAGCAAGGAGATAGACGATTCTTACTGTTGGAACATCTTTTGAAACACTTTGACTTTTTGAAACTTTTTCAAGTAATACAAGATACTAGAAATACATCCTTACATCCTATGAGAGGGTGGTTTAGTAAATAGACATTTAGTGATGTAGTCCATGGAAATTTGATTTCACAGTGCTGTAAATCTGGGGTCAGCAATCCAAAGTAATCAAAGCAAAATCATGATGAAACGATCTTTTTTTTCCTCAGTCATTACAGAGATTTTGCATTTATAGTAATGTCTTGTCAAAAATTACACAGATGTACAAGATATCTTCCACTGGAGGAGATGCTATAAGATCTCTTATGTATAGCTCTGATAATATCCTTCCTGTTCATAATTCCTCCTTGTTTGCATACCCCTTCCTACTTCCATGACCAGTAATTCAGAAAATATGCAGTGCTTTTGAGAATGAACCAATTTTGCCCTCTTTTGATTCTCCTCTTCTTTATTTTTTCCAGATCCTTTTTGGCCTAAGTTACTTTTCAAAGCTGGAAACTAACTGAAAGGATGAAAAATTGCATACAGCTTTCATTAAGGTGTATATCAATGCTTGCTGTATACAAAACTTTATTTCACACAGCACCTACAGTCGTTTTTGAATAAGTGAATTTCAGTTGATGCCATCGGTGGCTTCAGTTTTAAGATCCCAAGTGATATGGTCTCATCTGGGTTTCTTACAACTGTTTTTGATGTTAATAAGCTTTTAATTAGGAATAAAACAGAGACATCATTATGGATAGGTGTATTTAGACTCAAGCACTCATTTTTTATTTTGTTTTTTAATTAGGCCATCTGAAAGTGCTCTGGCAACAGAAAACTATTCTAGCATTAATTTTATTTAGGACAAGGACAAGTATGTTAATCTTGTAGAGTATTATTACAGATGGTATAAGCAATGTTCTCCTTAAAGACGTCTAAGCATATATGCATTAACATCTATGCATGAACATAGAACTGGTTGAAAATTATTATTTTAGACTGTTTCTTGGTAGAATACTATGGTTTTAAAGAAATACAGCTGTGTAGAAAATGTCTTAAGGGAAAATAGAATTTATTGGAAAACGTTTTCAACAAAGGTTAAAATTATTTCAGGAGAAAAACTTTTTTTTTTGTAGATTTGCTCTGCACAGCTATAGAGACAGGTAAAAACTATAAGCTAAACCTGTATCTTTGAGCTGAAGTCTGTAAGTCTAAAACAGGAAGAAAACTACTGCAAATGTGATATGAGTGTAGTTTAGGTTTACTATTCAGCTTGTAGAGTACTGTGAAGAACTGTTACAGATCTTCCAAGATACAGTAAGTCAATAGATGAGCTTGTAATGGGTGCAAAAGAAACTGGACAACGCAGCAGTTACAGTGCTTGTAGCTTTGCACCAGGTCATTGCTGCCAGGACTCAAGTGTCTCCTGACTGGCATCAGCCTCTGGAAATTGCACATAGATCAGGACAACTGTAGGACAGAATGCCACCCACTGCAAGTTGATATGTCAGTTCCTCTAGGAAGCAGCAGGATTACATAGACAGAGCCTGTCTTCCCATGGAAAATTTAGAAATAATAAAAAATATTTCTGACCTATCTTAAATATACACAATTACCTTTGTAACTAGTGCTAGCACAGTAAGGCAGCTAAGTAAACCCGGTATGGAAAGCTGCACATTCCAATCTGTGATTAAGCAGAAAAAAATAAGTGTATTGGGGCAATGTTTAAGTGTTAATTATCTTTGCTCATAATTAAAGGAAATATTTACCAAATATATACTAATTCACGTAGCAGAGGCTCTATCTTGTACAAAAAGTGCTTTCATCTGGTCTGACATTAACTGAATTGGGCGCAGATTTTCACAAAGTGCCCCTTATTTCTAAATAAATATATAAATACCAAGTCACAAAAGTATTGAGGTAACAGTCTCCATTGACAGGGTTTAGAAACTTGCTAGTGATACCCCAGCAAATGTGGGTACAGATTTCAAGCAAATTGGTGACAGTAAATTCTCAGAAGAATAAGTTTCAAGTGGAATGAGTAGTTTGTAAAGCATAAAGGAGTTAGCACATTTCTGACTGTATCACTTGGAAAGTACCTACACAGCATTGCTGTGAGAGCTCTGCAGTGGGCCAGGCTCAAATCAAGGCTTTAATTATGACTGATCAGGCTGGGGGAAAAAAGAAACAAACAAAAAAAAAACAACTACCAAATTTCATCTACCTGGTGTCTTTCATATTCTGTCTCTTTCTCTTCATCTTTCTCCTAAAATAGTAACTTAGTTCAGCTCATGCTGACAGATATCTGGAGTAACGTTCATGAGGTATGGTTATGAATAAAACAGAGATTAATGGTTTGTGTCTTATCCACCTGTCAACATGTCAGGTCTTATATCCAAATGCCCTACCTTGACCCTTCTGCAGGCTGATTTTGAGTCTAAATATATTTTAAGAATGCCTTTAGAAAACAGGAAGTCTCCAGGGTAGTTCACTATTTTCTTTTTCTCTCAAATATATGCCTTAAGATCAACTCTATTTTAATTCAAAATGCAGTAGTTTTGTGCAGCTGCCCCTAAGGTACCTTTCTTATCTGACCCATTAAGTGACTACAGTAAGGTCTATCATGCAATTTCTTCACTCATAAATAGTGTTGACCAATGAGTTGAAATACATCCCCTCTTTCCTTTGTGATACCCTCAAGTGCTGGCCACAATTTTCTGCTAGCATAGCCACTCTGAATTCAAAGGCATTGTATCAACAGAGGGCCTTCTGACAAGGACTAAGTGTTGTGCTTATTCCCTTTTGCTTATTTTTAATGTTCCAAATATAATTCTGTAGCTCCTGCTCTGTCTCTCCAGACTCTGACCACTCTCCAAAAAGAGAAGCAGCATATAGGTCAGCAGCTTCCTGCCAGGTCATGCTCTAAAGGCCTTGTGTGTGATGGTATGAAGAGAGTCCCCGGAGAATGTACTCCTTGTTTTGTTTGATAGGGTTTTGGTGAAACATACAAGTGGAATTACTGCAAACATGCTTATCAAGGTGTGAGAAAACCACAGAGTTGATGGGTTTAATTTTCCTTTGTCTTTGCCAGACAATAGTACTGAAATTATTTGTTGCACCTTCACTACGTGTCTTGTCTCCCGACTACCACATGTGCTATACCCACACACTTTTAGGATTCTTGAATTAGCACAAAAGAAAATATGTTTGTTTCAATTTCTTCAGATTTGCCATTCATTTTAATTTCTAGCTATTTTCAAATAGGTGGAGTTATAAGCTTTAAACTATATCTACGTCCACCTAGGACAAATTATTATTACCCTTGTAAAATGTATTTGTGTTTGTTTCTCAGACGTACTTAGCTAAAAATACTTCCTAATTGTAGAGTCTTAAGTATTCAGAGCCTTTTGGCTAAATAGCCTTTGAATTGTGTTGAGAAGCAACAATAGCACTTGTAGTACTAATCACATTATCTCTTATCTTTCCTGGACACAGTCTCTATATACATATTTTAGTGTCTGCATACCATGATTTGTCACCAGGCTCTGTAATGCTGCCATGAAAAAAACTGCAGAGACCCAAGTCAGTAGATCTAAATTGTTTGAAACCTTCCTTGGTGACAGCAATCACAGAACTGTGGTCAACATTAAATTTAGCTCTACCAGACCCATACCCACTTTTGGTTTCACTTTTGTCCTGTCCAGCACGTACACAGAATTACTGTTTGAAGGAAGCATCCCTATATAAGAGATTATATCAAGAATGTTACTTATGGTAACCTAGATCCAATACAGATTGCATGTGGTGTCCTAAATGGATTATTGACGTGGATTTCAGGTACGCCCTCAAAAGTTTACTATCAGTCCAGATTTAAAGCAGCTTCCTTTTTTTTTCCAATAGCTTTCCATCACCAAGATCTTCATTCATTGAAGATGAGGAGTAGCTGGATGTCAGAATTAAAACTTCAGAGGGAATTCCATCCCTGTGTTTTCAACATAAGAGATACTGTCCAGGCCACAGGTGTGTCGTCTTTACTGCTATGCCCAGACAGTTTTAGAAGACTGTTTCTTCCAAGAGGAAGAAAGATGAATTTTTAATGTAGACTTGCTGCTGACAATATCTTCCCATCCTCTCTTTAATCAATGCAGTTAGCCTTCCTACTGATTTAGTTTTCAGTTAATTTATTCAGACTTGATTAATTACAACAGATATGAAAAGCAAATACAGTATTTAACACTTTCACATTCTCTTGTCAGTGTCCTGTTCATGGTAGCAGAGCATTTTAAGGTTCACCTGCCTAGACACACTCTGGAACACAAAGTCTGCCTTGAAGTAACGAATCCTGACTTGCAAGAGATATTTTAGTCCTTTTTTAAAATACTTTGGATTTTTAGTCTGCTGCATTCCCCAAGAGCAACAACTTCAACTCATTCTTTGTTGTCACATGTTTTTCCCTTCTGTACTACAATAGCTTCACCTTTCTTCTCCTGTGATACACTGTTCTCAGTATCTGGAACATTAAAATCTTGCAAGAATCATCAGTGAAACAGAGCTTAATGGGAATTTAATTAGGATTAAAACAACATAATAAAATTATGGACTTTTTTAATATGTACTGTCTTTGAAGTCACACATCATTCAGTGGATTACCATTCATAGGTACTTTACACCAGGTCTAGGTATGGAGTTTAGCTACAATAAGTTGGGTGGTCTTCCAATAATAAGCAGCCCCAACAAAATGAAATACAAATGACCTAGGGGCTGCACAGTTTTAGAGACAGAAATCTGTGTCTTTGTCCATTATTGCCTTATCAAATTTAGGTAAATCAACACACCCATTGTCACAGCAATTATGCTACTCCGGTCTTTGCCACCTCTTAGTGACATCATTTTTCACCAGTAAAAGAGGAATAATTTTTACTAGAGCTGAGTGAAGTTTGAAAAAGAAATTTTGTATAGCTCTGCCTTTCAAAAATCTGCTTCTGCATTCAGAAGGAATAGATGGCAGAAAAGGTCTGTTATTCACAGTAGTCCATTAATCCAACTAAGAATTCTTTGTCAAAAAATATTTCTATGCAAATACTTGCAATTTTTATGAGGTAGTTAATTATTTGGGCATGATAGTAGTGTTACATTCCCTGAATGGTTAATTAATATCTCTAATCTACCCAGAAAAATTTCTGAATTTTATTTTACCTTCAAGCCTCTTTTACAGTCTGTCACATAATTGTTCATATAAGCTTTCCATAAACCTCTTCTCCTTCAAGTTACCTGCAAGGTCAGTGGAAATGTCATTTTGTCTATAATTCTTGCAAACATTTCCACTTTCTTTTCCTACTATTTATGCATGAAATGTCTCCTGAAAGATAAAGCTTAAGATTTATTATCTTTTCCTTCAAATTTCTTCCTGAGGTTCACTTTCTCTGTGACAAATGCAAGAAATTGGTAAATTCATCTTAAAAACATTGGGTTAGAAAGAAAAAGTGTACTGGTGACTTCATTTCTTTGCTTATTTTGGACAATTTGGGTTTCTAAGCCTTGTACAGATAATTTATATAATCACACAAATTTGTCATTGTGATTTTCTGAGCTTCTGTTTTATGACACACATGCATCTTTCACTTTGATTCAAACAATAATCTATATTTGGGATAAAAACTATACCCACTTGTGTAGTTTCATTACGCTAGGTAAAAAGATTTTAACCAGTCTTACAATAACACTATTAGATAAGCAGTTAAAAGGTGTTCCTCTGGTTGTTATTTTTGCTTTTGTTTCCTGTTTCTGTTTTACGTCTTTTATAAAGGGGTACTGGTCTGAGTCTCAGCCTTTTCCTCTGAAAACAAATAGAACTTGAATGTAGTTTCTGAGTTGATGTTAGCCCATGAATCTTTTACTGATGACTTAGTAGCAGAGAATGATCCTAGGACTGAAGAATAATTGAATCAAAACTTTGTACCCAATTCAGTGAATTATCAGAGTAGTGGTTGGTTTTGCTGCCACTCTTTATTCAAGGTTTCTTACAATCTATTAATCACTGGAATGCAGATAGACAGCTGCTTAATGTTTAGCAGTTTATTTAAATGCTGAGATATTTAAGAGATCAATAAAGGGAGGGAGAATAAAATCTCTGCATAAGCGAAAAAAGGCTTGATCAAAGAGACAGGGGAGCTGGAACACCTAAGTTCATTTGAGTCATTTGTGAGACGCTCTGATTTAAAGAAAAATCATCCCTTTGAGAGTGTGCAAGCAGGCTTGACTTAGTCTGTGATAGAGCTTGGGAAGAGTATAGTAAACTTAGATGATTTGCAGACACAAGACCCGGTGAAGCAAAGCCTTCACTGCAAATTGGCTCTTACACTGAAAGAACATAGGGTGGGAACGTCCAAATTGCACAGTCTAGTCAGAATATGGCACAGTCAGGGTTTCATTCGTCCTCCTTGTGACATTGTATCTCACTCTAACACTATTCCTAAATGTCTAA
The DNA here is from genome assembly GCA_035583135.1 of Lophotriccus pileatus. Classification (NCBI taxonomy): domain Eukaryota; kingdom Metazoa; phylum Chordata; class Aves; order Passeriformes; family Tyrannidae; genus Lophotriccus; species Lophotriccus pileatus. Next base: position 23,819,892 of record JAWWES010000094.1, on the reverse strand, counting down.
TATTTTCATGTGTCATTTGGCTATCCCTAAAACATTTCAGTTTGTCTCTATCATCTTCCCTTCACATGCATCTCTGGAGCAAAAATGTTTCCATGTTTGTGGAGTCCAGAAGCAAGGGCTCCTCACCCTATCTTCCCTTACCTGGTCTGATCCAGCATCACAGGTCAAATAGTCTTCCAAAGTAATTGCAATAGGTACTTGAGAGGTAAAGCTGTGAATAAAAACCTTTCCAAACCACACTGAGCTGGGCAACAGTTTGCACCACACAGGTAAAATTTTCAGTGGTTTTAGTTGCTCATATTCAGTATCTGTCTACTCAGCGCAAGAGAAAATGTGTTTTGTTGCAAATATTTGAACAGTGGTTTTGGCTTACTGTTTGCTGAAGTGTGACAGATGACGACAGCAATGCAAAGACAGGAACATTTATACTCCTCAGTATCGGCTCACTGCTTTAAAACATAGCAATGTTGAAATTCAGCATTCAGAGAAGAAAGAAACAGTCTTATATACAGGCAGAACAATTTACTATCCCTAAGCACAGGTCCATAAAAATATCCCTCTCCAAGGACTGCACTTCACAAAAGGGAACCACGTTATAGCAATTCATTAAGAAATGCAGCCCATGGGAGGGGCCCACAGTGGGGAAGTTCATCGATGACTATCTGCTGTGGGAAGGACCCCACACTAGAGCAGGGCAAGAGTGTGAGGAGTCTTCCCCCTGTGGGGAAAGAAATGGGAGAGACAGTGTTATGAACTGACCGCAGATCCCACTTCCCAAAACCTTGCACTGCTGTACAGCGAAGGGAGAGAAGCCCGGGAAAAAGGGAGGGAGGAAGGTGTTTTAAGATTTAGCTTTGTTTCTCATTATCTTATTCTGATTTGACTGGTAATAAAATGAACTAATTTCACTCAGTTGACTCTGTTTTGCCTGTTATGGTAACCAGTGGGTAATCTCTCCCTTTCTTTATCTTGACCTGTGAGCCTTTTATTATATTTTCCCTGCCCTGTGCAGTTGGGGAGGGTGATGATAGAAGCTTTGGTGGGTACCTGGTGTCCAGCCAAGGTCAATGCAGCTCACACCTTTAAAACAGGAATTTCACATGGTTCTCAGGATTAGCTGGCAGCATTTAAGTGTATAATCAGTACAAGTCTGTCTTGTCATGCAACGTTTAATCCTAAAACAGGTGTTTAATACAGTATTTCTCAATACTTTTTATACAGGTTTTATATACTATATATACTTTTTTATATAGGTTTTATATACTACATATACTTTTAACACAGGTTTTCTAAAGGGAGTCTTAGAAGGTAAATTATTAAGTGGTCTCAACATCAGGCAAAATTGTCATCTCTGATATGATCCACTGGATTTGTTTTGCATTCTGAAAGGCAGGAAAAGGGGAGGGAAAGGTGAGATCAAAACTGCCAAGTCAGAGCATCATTTGATTCAGGTGGCAACTGAAACGGATCTCTCCTTTTCTGGCTAAAGCCATGTCCCTTACAGTACTGAAGAATCATATTAGACATGGAAAGGACCATGGTCAAGTGCACTGTAATTTTAGCTATAAAGGCTTTGAAATTAGTCTGAGAGGGAGAAGTGAAACAGTATATAACATATTTGCATGGTTTAACACATTTCTACCTATGATATTCAGAACTGCATGGCGTTCTAAGGGAGCATCGGGTTGCTTTTGAATTTTTTTTTTATTATTTTTAGTTATAGTTTTTCAGTTTAAAAGCTACAGGGCACTGTACATTCTTGTAAAGCATTTATGGGAAGATTCAAAGCTGCAGAACTTTGTGAAAACTGATTTACATTTCAAAGCAGAAGAGATGGCTGTTTTGGGTGAGATCACACAGAACTATTAACTAATAACTTTAATGAGCCTTCATAATTGCATAGCTGAACTTTGACTGGGCTCCTCTTTTGAAAAACAGTATCAGCCAACAGTAACTTGACTCTTGACACTTTGGACTTAAGAAACAGAGCCAGAGAAAATCAAAAAGAAGGCAATTAGTCTATTTTTATTTTTTAATGAGGATTTCCTTCATATATGTAATTTCCTAGAGTTTATCAAAGCATTACAAATACCCCAGAAAGGTTGTGAAAACAATTTTACAGGCTCTCATTCATACTCAAGCATAGAGAAACTGTCAGCCCATAATTATTTATTATGTTTTTTGAATTTTGGGCCTAAGAAGCTATAATTTTAGAGAAGTACTCTCTAGTGCAAAACATAGTACAATCACAGAGCACTAAGATTATACTTTTAGGGTACATGTATGTATATATACATATATATGTACATATTTGTATGCATGCACTTTAATTTCTTGCGTGTATCACAGTGAAGAGTGGGATGTAAGGAAGGACAATGAAGTAATCCTGCAGATGTTTAGAAGGATTTCTTTACTGACAAAGGATAAAGTATGTTGTGCTGGTTGTTTAAGAAGGAATGGAAGGTATCACACTGAACAATGACACTGATAATTCAGCACAGTGCCAGTGAAGTAGGCAATAATTAGCATCACACAAGTTTAAGGAAAGATGGGAAATAATTTTTCACTGCAAGAAATCTATTTTTTAATGACATAATTTCACTCTGATTTTTAAGTAATAGCATTTCTGATTGGTGGACACATAATAACATATGATGATGGTCACACTGACATGAAATATACTTTAGGGATGAAGATGTATCCTGTCAAAATGTTTTCAGTCTGAAGACACAAGGCAGGTCCTGCTAGTGATGTTGGACTTGGATCTGTCCTGAAAATGCCACTTTGCATACATTAATTTCAAATCAGACCACGTGCAATGGATGGTAAAAGTTCACTCTAGGCTTTTCCCAAAATTCACCTTGTCCTGCAGAGTCAGAAATCTTTAAGTTGCACATATTTCATTTGCTAGGCCTTTTTACTTTTTGTTCATTCACTGTACAATGAGATAAAGTTACATTTTTTTTCATTTTTTTAATGAAGATAATAACTTTTAATGAAGATAGTAATTTTTCTACAAAGCAGTCACACATTAGTTTAGAAGGAAATGTGGTAGTATCATCTGGGGCAACATAAATTGAAATAATAAATTTAATTTATGTTTCCTTCCTATACTTATTGATCCAAGTAATCTTTACTTTTCTGATTTGCTATTTAATATAAATTATTAGTTTTCCTTATTGAAATTTTAATTCACTCCAGCTTATATCTCAGTCCTGAATCTTTCTTGCCTGCAAGTGCATACACACACATGCGTGCACCATTATAGATTGATACAAATTCATCTCCATATCTGTGCATACCTTTGCAGAAGACTACTGTTAATGTCTGAATGCCTTATTAACACTACTTTTCTGTATTCCAGACAGAGGAAAAAACCCTTTTATCATCTTTTGTGTTGTCCGTTTTCTACTTTACACTCCTTAGGAGTTTTAGTTGCCAGGTGGATTGGATCGCTGCAAAAAGTTTTTCATATTTCTGCTGTCTAAAATGACCACTCCAGGGGTGCTTACCCTCCACTGAACCTGTTTACTTTGTTCTTCATACATTAGGTGGCTAAAGAAAGAAATTAAATCCCTGTGTGCTAGAAATACCAGTATGAAAGCACTGACTGAGCTCTGAAAGCAATGATCAGAACACCCAAAGGCCTCTCTGGTCTGAATTCGTTGCAAACACCTAATTCACAGACCAATACTATAGATTTCCAGTTTTAACTTAGTGCCTAATGAAGTGAAGTTTACCTCTTAAAACCTTTGTCACAGCTGGACTTAACTAGCAATAGTTACTTTCAAGACTACAGCTTAAGGGGGAAACTAAATCTCAGCAGGTTGTCCTTCTAGAACAAAGTCAGAATGTGCTTTTATAGGTAATATCATACCGAGTACTCTTCATCCAGGTCTCCAGTCTACATGTCAAAGTCAGCATGCAATTTGCCTCTTATTGTTAGACTCTGCATTGAAGTGTTAGAATGGAAATACAAAGCCACATCAGTCAAGAGTGAGATTCTTCCACGAAGTTATGAGAGGAGTAATATTTGCATCATTAATTAATGGTCAGTTGAAGAACACAGTTTTTATGTGGCTCCAAATAAATTCTGGCTCACTCCATTTAGTTTTTAGCAGTCAAAACACAACATCTGTTGATTTGTCTACAATAATGCTAATGCTTACAATCCAAACCACCCCAGTTTCTCTTGAGAATTTTTAATGTTACAATAAATCATTAGATCCACATATCTGCTCTTTTTCTCACATCTTGAATCTCCACTGTTCTGATCATCCACAGTCTGAGAGGGCAATCCTTCTCTGTCAGGAAGGATGATTATCATATTCCAAGTTGCATGCCAGAGGAGTGAGGTGTTACTGCAGCATGGTTACTGGTGGGACTTTCTTCTTCATCAGTCTGTGATTTACTCAGTATTATTTTTATGTGGTTCAAAAAGCTTAGTTGCTAAAATAACTGTCTGATTGCCTCCTTAATTTGGTTATACCATAATTCATTTAAATGTATGTATCCTGTGTGTACAGAAGGATTTCTTTTATGTTACAATCCATGTGACAGCACATAGACAAATTATTCAAATAGAAGTTGAAAACTTCTTAGGCAGTAGTCAGATGATTCTCAAAGCCCAAACACACAGGTAAGGTGGTGGATGCTTGGTCGTTGGGTAATTTTCTCATTATGAGTAGGACCAGACGGGTGATATTCATCTGTTATTACCTGAGGTGCAATTAAAGGCAGAAGTTATGTAAACATTTTTTCAGCTAAAATGGACACAAATTAACCAATCCAGAAAAGGCTGATGCACACCATAAGGCTGTCACTCATCAAGTTGGCTGTAGCATAGGATTTATGTCCTTGCTTGCAGTTTGCCTTAGTCTGAAACTGTCTGAGACACACCTTCCTTTGATGAACACACATATTCTTTTCTTCTTCTTTTGAAATGAGTGTGTCTTTATTTAGTAGCCACTGACAAAAAAGTCTCTGGCTTTTGGTGACTAAACCTGAAAAGTACAGCCTTTGGAGAAGGTGAGTTAATTTAATAGATATTGTCTTGTATCCTCATTTTTAACCTGAAGGCAGAAAATTAATAAGTCGCTTACCAATTCTGATTTCCATTGAATCTGTGGTTCCTCTTTGGGCACTGCACTGCTTGAACACAGGCAGATCGTCTTATCTTGGCTTTTGTCCTCCTAAAAGCTAGTTTACATGTCTTGCAAGTACAAAGATGTATTCTGTAAAACCTTCTCAAGTCTTGGGTTCTAAAAGTCACATGAAATATCTCTGTGCAGTAAAAGCAAAGAATTAATTTGTCCTTATTACAAATTCTAAACAGAGATGCACCAGTTCTCCCTTCCTCATCTGAGCCACTGTGTATGCGTATGTGCGAACCAGCTCCATGTATTTATAGCTTTAATATATGCAATAAATGTAAAAAGGAATCTTTTCATTGTTAAGGATCTCCTTTTCTTGATTATAATACATCATTAAGATTTGCCTTAAAACACTAATGGGAATAAGAAAGGCAAAAGCTTAGTTTCATATCGCCTCACAGAGGTCCAATGCTGTAAATATCACAAATCCTATTAGTCCTTTTTGCAGAGTGTGTGGTGTTTATCTCTAGGTTGATTATAGCACTGTCTTGAGGAAACCCACTGAGAGTGAGAAAAGACTGAAACCTAACCTTTACTGTTTGCAGCAGGAAAAGCTGTTTTGTCTCCTCTGACATCTGGACAAAAATGCTGGATAAACAGGTCCTTTGGCTAGCCCATTGATAGTGAGGGAAAACCTGCTTTTATATTGGTCTTGCCATTCACAGTAGGTTTTACTGTTTTGCTTCAAATGAAAATATGTGTGTTTGCTTTGAAACGGTACTGTAAAATTGGCTGAGTTCTCCTTTTTCTGCAGACTTAACTTCTCCCCTTTCCCATCCTCATCCCCACAGGCCCGTGACGGAGGGTTAGCCCAGATCAGTGGAGTCATGCGTCACACAGCTCTATCATACTGGCAGCCTTTCCTGGGTCTGGCTGTGCTGCTATTCTTCACGGGCCCCACCATGGGCTGCCCGGCCCGCTGTGAGTGCTCGGCGCAGAACAAGTCTGTCAGCTGTCACCGAAGGCGTCTGATGTCCATCCCAGAGGGCATTCCCATTGAGACCAAAATCTTGGACCTCAGCAAGAACCGACTGAAGAGCGTAAACCCTGAGGAATTCACTTCATACCCTTTGCTGGAGGAGATTGACCTCAGTGACAATATTGTCTCCAATGTGGAGCCTGGAGCCTTTAACAACCTCTTCAACTTGCGCTCCCTGCGGCTGAAAGGAAACCGTCTGAAGCTGGTCCCCCTTGGGGTGTTCACTGGGTTATCAAACTTAACAAAGCTTGATATAAGTGAAAACAAGATTGTCATTTTGCTGGACTACATGTTCCAAGATCTGCATAACCTAAAATCCTTGGAGGTTGGGGACAATGATTTGGTGTATATATCACACAGGGCCTTCAGTGGGCTACTTAGCTTGGAGCAGCTCACCCTGGAGAGATGCAACCTCACAGCCGTACCAACAGAAGCTCTTTCTCACCTCCACAACCTCATCAGTCTGCATTTGAAACAGCTCAACATTAACGCTTTGCCGGCGTATGCCTTTAAAAGACTGTTTCGCCTGAAAGACCTACAGATAGAGGCCTGGCCCCTCCTGGACATGCTGCCTGCCAACAGTTTGTATGGTCTCAATCTTACTTCTCTCTCCATCACCAACACCAACCTGTCTGCTGTACCTTACTCTGCTTTTAAACACCTGGTTTACCTGACGCATCTCAACCTGTCTTACAACCCCATCAGCACCATCGAAGCAGGCATGCTGTCAGATTTGGTGCGCCTGCAGGAGCTCCACATGGTGGGGGCCCAGCTGCGCACCATTGAACCACATGCTTTCCAAGGGCTCCGATTCTTACGTGTGCTTAACGTGTCCCAAAACCTGCTAGAAACCCTAGAAGAGAATGTATTCCATTCCTCCAAGAGCCTTGAGGTCCTCTGTATTAACAACAACCCTCTGGCCTGTGACTGCCGTCTCCTTTGGATTTTGCAGCGTCAGCCCACCTTGCAGTTCGGGGGCGAGCCACCCATGTGTGCTGGCCCAGATAGTGTCAGAGAGAGGTCATTCAGAGACTTTCACAGCACAGCTCTTTCCTTTTACTTCACCTGTAAGAAACCCAAGATACAAGACAAGAAGTTGCAGTACCTCGTAGTGGAGGAAGGGCAGACAGTGCAGTTGATGTGCAATGCTGATGGGGACCCGCAGCCTACCATCTCCTGGGTTACCCCACGCCGGAGGCTGATCACAGCTAAATCAAATGGTAGAGCCACGGTGCTGGGAGACGGCACCCTGGAGATCCGATTTGCTCAAGACCAGGACACTGGGATCTACGTCTGTATTGCAAGTAACGCAGCTGGGAATGACACCTATTCGGCCTCCCTTACAGTAAAGGGGTTTACTTCAGACCGTTTCCTTTATGCCAACAGGACCCCTATGTACATGACAGACTCCAACGACACAAGTTCCAATGGAACTAATGCGAACAGCTACTCTCTGGACCTTAAGACAATATTGGTGTCCACAGCTATGGGCTGTTTCACATTCCTTGGAGTGGTTTTATTTTGTTTCCTCCTTCTTTTTGTGTGGAGCCGAGGGAAAGGCAAACACAAAACCAGCATTGACCTTGAATATGTCCCTCGCAAAAACAATGGTGCTGTGGTTGAAGGGGAGGTTTCTGGACCACGACGGTTCAATATGAAAATGATTTGATGGTATTCTGCTAGCAGTGCTTTTTCTGTGGCATTAAAACCAATTAAAACAGCCTGGCATGTGGAACCGCTAGGCAAAAGCAGCTTAATGCAGCTGTCAGTGTATCAAAAGGTTGTAGGAAAATGGAAAGACTATTTGTGGTTATACAACAGAGCCTCCAGACCTTGAGGCAGATGTGTCAGGGCCTTTCATAGAACTGGGAAATTGTACTAACTGTTTGCATTGCAAATATTGGCATTCTGGGGATATCAGCAATGAACCACTGGCTCATGCTCATGGACAATTGTTCAACATTTTCTACTGCTACAAAAGAAAAAAGAAAAAAAGCAAACAAAACCCTACAGTGTAGGATTTACATACTTAAAGAAAAAGACACATTTGTCTAAAACATACTCTGCAGTGACATTTGTATCTATATATCTCATTTGGTAAAACTTTGCATCCTCCCTTCTAGTTGGTTCAACACCACAAAAAAAATTAGTAGGGTTTTTTTTTCTTTTTAATCTACATCTATACTGTGTACATTTTAAAGCAATACAAATGAGAGGTTGTGCTTTTAGATATCCACCAATACTGACCCAAGTGTGATGTCACCCTTCTTTTAACTACCATCAAACTCAAATTAGATTCTTGTAGTTACTAATTAGAAATAACATAAGATATTTTTCTCCTCATGTAGAAGGCCAGAGCTGAACAATTGAGACTAAAAACACTCAACTCTGTCGATCTTCTCTTCGTATAAATATAAGGCATGTGCCTAGTTTTGATACAGAATGGAATATTTTTTATATCTGTGATATCACACTGGACCAGTTTACTGTAACATAGCCCTGGTTCTTACCCAGGGAAGGCAACCCACTAGTCAATGCTGGCATAGAGGAGTTGAGTTCTACCTTGAAGAGAGAGAATCGGTTTTGTTAGCCCTGACTTTAATTTCAAAGCTACTGTTAAAATGTTAATGTGTACTGGGCAAAATAAAGAGCATAATACATTCTGCAGACTCCTTGGGAAATATGGTCATCTTACTATTTATTAAAATGAATTAAACCATACAAACACTCTGCTACTAGGAATGAACTCTTCTCCAATGCCAAGTAAACTACAGTTGTTCATGCATAATATGGGGATTATAATACTAAAATAATGATTAAAACATGATAGCCTCAAAAAGGCTAACATACTGCCAGATATAATGAACCTCTAGCCACTGTCATTCTCATCTTGTATATTTGTAGATAACACACAGACACAAAGCTAATTTCCAAGAACAGATTACTTAGCTATTCTTGATGCCATTTTAATAATGATGTGGTTATGTTTCTTTCAGGGGCAGTATCTTAGAGCAAGAGGGGTGAGTTATTCCAGGTTTTAGAAATCATTTTTAATGGAGAGAAGTCAGAAGTGGAATATTAGTTCAGTACAAGTTACTTTTTGTTTGTTTCTTTTATGTCTCTAAAAAAAGTTTGCAAAAGACTGAGAAATGAAACTTTATTCTTAATCATTAATATCACTATTCTTATTTTGAAATTCTCAGCAATTGCAAGATACTGAGTTGTTCGGCCACTTCCCCCTTTTCCAGCAATTAGGAACCATAAGTTTGTCCTACATAGCTGATAGCAAATACAATTTTTAAATGATTGGCATAACCTGGAGTAAGGATAACAATGACCATATATATGTTTAACCAAAAAGCATAAGAAAATATTATAAGGCAGAACATTTGGATTAATGTGATTTAAGAGCCCATGTTCAATCTTAATATTAGATTTCAGCACTTTGAAACCAAAGCCAGGCTGACCTGTAATGGAATGCAGATGCTTCTAAAATTAGGATACACATTTTTTGGCAGAGATTTTCAAAGCAGGATAACAGCCTCCCACTCCTATCAAGGGAAATGTGCCAAAAGTTGTAAAATCCAGCTGTGCTCCCCAGATGTACCCATAACAAAGCTGCAGGACCCAAGGCTAGGCAGATTTGAGAATCTCTTTTGTTAGTGGTTGATCTTTGGTTGCATCGTTGCTCCATTTTATGTTGCCAAAATTATGTTGCAAGGGTTGTTAGAATTTTGTTCATTTAATTTGATTTTAAGTTTGGAGCTGGGTTTTCTTGCTTCCTTTTTTTTTTATGCTCTGAACTAGATAGATGAAGATTTATAGAGATGCTTGATGAGAATGCTCTTTGGTTCTATGAGAGTTTGTAGAAGATTAATATAATGGAATAACCCCTGACTAAATTCTAACACCAGGGAAATTATTTTTGTTGATGTAATAACCACTGCACTGACGTCCAAAACTCTACTGTACCTTAATGTGGGCAGTGAAAGAAACAAATGGGGATAAAAAAATGTTTCTGAACTGTCCATTGAAGACATTTGCATGTGCCTTTCCCTTGTAATTGTCATTTTTTTCAACCAGTAATCCATTGCCCCTGCAGTCATTTCATGTTAAATGTTGAAATCAGTGTTAGAAGCAAAAATTCTCTTAAGTTCTAGACATTTGCAGCTGATTTCTTCATATTAAATAACACAATGAAAAAAATTCTGAAACAAAAAAACACCCTAGAAAAAAATGTACTTTTAGGATTAATTATGAATTGCTGTATTCCCTTATTCCCTTAGAATGACTCTGATTGCATTGTTAGTGCACTGCAAGGATTTGTGAGCAGAAATATGCTTAGTTACTATGTGAAATGTGTGCTGGTGATGAAAATCACCACTTGCTGTTGCTGAGCACCACCTTGCAGATCTGTCAGCGTTCTGTGTATCGCCTTGAGTTCAGTCAGTATTCAGTTTTTCTGAATCAGTGTTTGCTCCCTGCCTCTAGCAGTGTTCTTCTTTTTGCAGCCTACTTATTTCAGCATGGACTTGACAAGGCATATGGCATCTCTTAACAGAAGTGAGGACAGCAAGACTCAGAGACACACTTTTTATCTTGCTCTGCATAGTTTCCTTTTTTATGTGTCTGTGGGACACACACTCACTGCGGCTCTTTTGGGTGAATAAGGAATACTGTGCCAAGGTCACACCTAGATAAGCACATTTTGGCAATTCTTTTAAGAACAGAATGGCTGAATGCCTACGTGCTTCTGGAAGGAGTCACTTCTACTTCTCTGCTAGAGATCAAGGGGACACCACGGTTTATTTTACTGCAGGGGAGAAAAAGGACTGGGCTGTGAGGAGGCACCTGACCCACATGGCTCCACTGTCATATATTCAGAAACAAGTCGATAGTGCAA
>JAWWES010000094.1:23789959-23808847 GCA_035583135.1 Lophotriccus pileatus | reverse complement strand
AGTGCAAACCTGTTACTAAGAGTGGGAAGAAAGGTTTTATGCTACCTCTGACTTTTAGACAGGCTGGACCCCATGCTGGCACAAGCCTGAACTTACCTGGGAGTCAGTGCAAGAACACTCTGAGGAGCAGCAACAGTTCTACAGAAATGGAGAAAACAGAAAATATTAAAACCAGCAAAGTAACTTGAGGAAGGTACCAATATATCCTTGTCATAATTCCTTTAAGAGAATGCTTGAGCCTCTCACAAGTATGTTTTGAAGTCCACTTCCACAGACCAGTACTCTTCTTTCAGGATCACACTGAATCACAGAATTATTTAGGTTGGAAAAGATGTCCAAGATCATCGAGTTCAACCTTTGACCTTGTCAACTAGACCATGGCACTAAGTGCCTCACCCAGTTATTTACTGAACACCTCCAGGAATGGTGACTCCACCACCTCCCTGGGCAGTGCATTCCAATGTTTAACAACCATTTCTGTGAAGAAGTTCCTCCTGATGTCCAACCTGAACGTTGCCTGGCACAGTTTGAGGCTATGCTGTCTCATCCGGTAATTTAGTTGCCAGGGAGAAGAGACCGACCCCCATCTTGCTAGAGTGTCCTTTCAGGTAGTTGTAGAGAGTGATAAGAATCCCTCATAAGCCTCCTTTTCTCCATGCTAAACAACCCTAGCTCCTTCAGCAATTCCTCATAGGACTTACTTTATACATCCGCCAGCAGTTCCTTTGCCCTCCTCTGGACGTGTTCCAGAACCTCAATGTTTTCCTATAATGAGGGGGCCAAAACTGAACACAGGATTCAAGGTGTGGCCTCACCAGTGCCAAGTACAGAGGGACAATCCCTTCCCTGGTTCTGCTGACCACACTATTGTTGATGCTGGCCAGAATGCCGTTGGCCTTCTTGGCCACCTTGGCACACTGCTGGCTCATGTTCAGCCACTGTTGACCAGCACCCCAGTTTTTTTTCTGCTGAGCAGCTTTCCAGCCACACTTCCCCCGGCCTGATGCACTGCCTGGGGTTATTGTGACCCAAGGGCTGGACCTGTCACTTGACCTTGCTGAACCTCATATCACTGGCCTCAGCTTCTCAATCCAGCCTGTCCATAACTCTCTGCAGAATCTCCCTACCCTCCAGCAGATCCACACTGCCACCCAACTTAGTGTTGCTTGCAAACTTACTGAGTGTGCACTCGATCCCCTCATCCAGGTCATTGACAAAGATATGAAACAGGACTGGCTCCAATACTGAGCCTTGGGAACCCAGCTAGTGACTGGACACCAACTGGATATGGCATCATTCCCCAGCACTCTCTATGCCCAGCCATCCAGCCAGGTTTTAACCTGGGCATTTTTTTTAACCCAGTTAAACTTTCAATAAGTGAGTTAAAGAGAAGACTGAAGCAAAGTATTAACAAAAGAGTTCAAAATTATTTAAGGGTGGTTAAGACTAACCAATACCCCACCTCAACCTTATTTTTAGATTTTGAGCTAGTTCTCTCTTTTTTTTTTTTCCCTTCTTCTTTCTTACTAATTTTGCAACATTATTTTCAGAAAAACTTTGTCCACAAAAATCTAGCTTCAGTTAGATTCAGACTGGGAGGCTGCTTTTACCCTCCATTCACACCTCACCAACCATTCACACATGCTACCAGAGATAACAGGGTGGACAGCTCCAGATACAACTGAACTCAAACAGGAGGCTCCGAGGTCCCTAGAGAACTGTCTACACAAGCTGATGTCACTAGGTAGTTTTTTAAATTAAACTTTTTTCTTTTGGCTTCATTGTCACACTGCCATTCAAGGTTTTCTTTATTAACATGAATGGTAGCTATCTTTTTTTTCCCTAATTTCTTTCATCTTGGTACTGAATCACCTATGACAGTAACAATTATAACACCCTAAATAAAATTAAGAAACATTACACACTACACTCTAAGCATCACAAATTGTAATTTAGGCATATGAGATGCAGTAAGAAGTCAGGATTACTATTTAATGGAAAGTCTTATCTAAACCTTGTGACAGGAGAAACCGGTGAGAAGAAACTGAGGGATGTAGGCCATGTTGTGACTGAATCACATGAAAGATAAGTAGAAACAGACTTTGCTACACCATGTCTGGATATCAGTTTTAGACATTGGACTTTTCCTGAAAAGCTTTCAGGATGTGTGAATGCCAGAAGCCCACATTTAACCCATAAAAGACAAAACACTGGTTGAAAATCTGGTAGAGCGAGCGGCTACTTGCTGCCCAAGTACCACAGCAGCTTCCAGCAAAGACAGACAAGAAACTGTAATCAGGCACTTATTTGGCTCCTCCACTAATGCATTGTGTGAAAATATAATCCATTATCCAGTAATAAAATGGACAATACTTACCCATTTTTCTTCAATGAAGGCAACATTCGTACAATAAACTGTAGTCTGTTACACCGCCATCCCCGGCAGTGAAACATCCAGCAAGAAATGAGGAAGAGAAAGCCTGTTCTGACCAGTTTGCTAATTATTCTTTTCCCCTGAATGGTCCTAGTCTACCTGGGGCTAGCATGATGTCCATTTCTATCATCTCAGCTCATCAGGTGGCTTGGCATGGAGCAGCAGGGAAAGAAACACATGATCAAGTTGTCCATCTTCACTCTGATCTCAAATAAAAGAAACAGCACAGCAGTAGATTCTTAGAAATGCCAGTCTGCTGCAGCTGATTCATAGTTTTGCCGTAAGACAACATGTGGGAAAACACTGACTTTATTTCAGTGTCTTATTAGACTGATTGCTTCTTATGCTAACAAGAACCAGGAAAAAAAAATGAAAAAGCTCTCATCCAGTAATTTAAAACTTAATTGTGCCTGCAGAAGTTAAAGGAACATTTTGGAAAAAGCAGAGGGCCTCATCTCTCAAGAAATGAATGAGATTTTTCAGGTTATCTAAGCAATTTGGATGCCCTGTTCTTACCTCCTGTAATAAGAATTAAAAACTCAACTTCCCTTGGCAGCCTAGAAGAATATGTTAGTTCAGTGACACACGTTCCTTTTGTCTGTCTCCTAGCTCTGCCCTCTTCCTTTCTCAGTTTCAAAAGACTGTGATGCCAGATGAAGATCTCTGGGTTTGGTTAAGTTTCACTGAATGTTCACATGGCTTTTGGAATCTGATCTCAAAGTAGAATCTTAAACCTTCTTCAAGCCAAAACTAAAAATAAAAATAAGAAGTTTGAGTAAACCTCCTCCTCCAAGTGAAATAAACCAACTTCTGTAAAAGCATTGCTACTGAGATAGCTACATGCCAAAAGCAATTTGCAGGGGATTTGGGCCAGTTTGGGGTTTTTTGGTTTGTTGTTATTTTTTTTTTACTGGGAGCAGGTGGTTGGATATAAGGCCAGCTGGAAATAAAAATCTGTATTTATAGCATCAGCAGAATGAGGGAAGAGCTGTCATAGTCAAGAAAATGATCCGTGTTATTTCAACGTAAATTGAAGATTGCTTTATCTTTCATATTCAAATACATTATAGGAAAGTACAAAAGAATAGACTTTCACTGCATAATTTGATTATTTGTATTTATTCAGCAGATACCAAAATTGTCATGAAGCAGAAGTGTTGAAGTAAGAGACTGAAAACAGATTTTCTACTGTAGTCAGGCAACATAAATCAGGAGACACCATTCTGTTGCTCCTGGTTACACTAGAAATTTGATAAATGACTCTAGGTTTTGCTTTCTACTAAGCAGGCTGTAGCGGAAAATAAGCATAACTAATGTTTTAATTATTTCTCAACTTGTGGCATATCTTTTTTTTCTGAATTGCTTTAATATTTACCACTACTAACTGAGCTGGAGAACATGAAAATGTACATTGTGGGAAGAAAAGGAAAAAAGGCAAATGGAAATCTGTAACCTTAAAGAAGTCTACCTGTTTCTAAGCGTGGGATTTGCAAGTCAGCAACATTACAAGTCAGCAACATTATCTCCATACACATAAGGCAAGAGCAATGACTTAAAAGCATTGTGCATAAGCAGTTGCATATGCAGCTATGGAGATGGTTGTCAACTTGTATACACCTTAGAAATTTTGATCTTTCAGAAAAAAAATATTAATGCTTCTTAAAGAATTCGTTTATGACATTTTAATACCTAAAAGTGAACAACACTTTGACTTCATTACTTTGGACACTGTATAAGTAGGAAGTAAATTATAACACTGATCTCTTGAGCTTGCAGCCATAAAGTAGGAAGCTGGCTTTTGAGCAAGTACACATGATAACAAGTCTCTCATTGTTTGTGGAGGGAATGCCATAGTGCAGGTATATTAAAATATCATCACACTTACTAAAATCTGTTTGCAAGCACATGTAGTTCATATGTACATGTTTGTGTGTGGAAAAAAAATGGTTATATTTGTTTTGTTCTTTTCTTAATTCAAGTATTAAATGTATATTGCTTTTAAAAGGTGACAAGGTTAATAAGAAAAAATTGTGCTGTAATTTATTTTAATATATATGATCATGAATATAGATGGGAAATGAAACAGCCTTGCTGTCATGATCCATGAAGCACATGAGAATTCAGATTTGTCCATAAGTTCACTTCATGTTTGAGCAAAATATATTAATATAATGGGGAGTGGGTTAAAAAAAAAAAAAAAAAAAAAAAAGCTTTGTTTGTCAAGCCAGTTGTCCTGAATGTCATTTCAAAAGTTACTTTAGGGCTTATGTCATGATGTGTATCATGCTTATCCACAATGAAACCCAAATAAATAATTCCATGGAGTGGCAAAATTTACTTGAAAAGTGAAGAGAATTTACATTGTTTCAGCTCTTGTAGTTGATCACTTTTTTTTCCAAGGGGTAGTGCAGGAAACGAAGATAAGAACAATACAGTTTTCTTAATATTAGGCCGAAGGTCTTAGTGCAAAGTCTTCACAACAAGTTGTCATCTCAGACCTACCACTCTTGAACTAAGAATATAATCCATTACAGTGAGAGAAAAAAAAAGACCCTAGCAGTATTTTTCCTCAACTCACTCTCCTCTTCATTGCATGGAGTCCTCAAATACAGAGGAAAAACTAGGTCTCATTCAAATATAGTTTGGGGTTTATTCTCCATACCAAGTATCAGTCAACCTGTTCACTCACTTTTACTTGTGCAGTGTGTTCAGGTAATTGATGGGGATACTAATCAGGCTAATGCTGGAAGAAAGAAAGCCTGCCACTTATCAGCATCATGGAGAGAACAGCAGAAAGATAGATTTCACCAGCTGTATCACTTGGAAAGCAACCAGTACTGAAAATGTGCATCTGAAACATGGTTTCTGAGGAAATCACCAGTATTCAAAATCCTCCTTAACTGCACTAGAAAAACTAAGTGGTGGAAAGTATATTCTGCTGAGATTGAAAGCTATTTCAACCCCCTGGGGCTTGCCGCAATCCACCAAATTTACAGCAGAGATGAGCTCTGAAGAAGGACACAGGCTGTAATCTAAACTATTGGTACTCCCATTTTTCCACAGCTAGGTACTTTTACCAACAGAGAATTTTGTTTATGCTTTCTGGGATAATCTGAAATAAGATTTATCACCCATGAACCCAGTATACTCTAAACCAGGGTTCTACTCATTAGAAAGGAAAACAGTGGTTAGTGCTACCTCAGGAAACAAAGAAGCAGCTTGAAATCCTGATAGATTGCTGGGAGCATAGACAGACAGGGGCTGAATCTGAGCTCTCTTGTGCCTCCTGAAATCTGTCTTATCCTTATGTATTTGCTTTAGACACCCACAAAAGATTTTGGCTGACTTGCACCACTGTAGCCTCCTCTGCAGCAGAATGTCAAATGCAAGGAGATTTTTGCCTAAATTTAACTATTGATTATTTTAATAATCTACTTTATTGATAATCTTTTAATTTCCTTTAATTTTTTAATCTGATTGACAGTCTAACATACTGCAATACTGCCTTTTGTATGACATGAAAAAAGAGCTATTGCACCTACCACTGCATTGAGAACATTGACTTTTTTCCTCAAAATGGTCCTCCACCTTAAGATTAAGATTTCTTTTATGCAATTATAGTTAATTTTTTTTGACTATCTGACAGTATCTCAAGGGGTGGAACCAATTCCTATATCATAAGATATAGTAAATAAGATTGAGTAAATTCCTGTTCTTACAGTAGAAGAAGCTACTAGTTTTCTCCGTGATAAGCGGGTAGAGAAAAACACCATCACTGACAAACTCATTAAAACTAAAAAAAAAAAAAAATTAGAATTGTAATATTTATGGAAAACTCTTAAATGAAAACCAACACTTTAGATTTTTAAAAGCATCCAAAATTTTCTAC
This sequence comes from Lophotriccus pileatus, assembly GCA_035583135.1. Classification (NCBI taxonomy): domain Eukaryota; kingdom Metazoa; phylum Chordata; class Aves; order Passeriformes; family Tyrannidae; genus Lophotriccus; species Lophotriccus pileatus. The sequence goes on along the minus strand of JAWWES010000094.1, from coordinate 23,802,524 downwards.
AGCACAGTCACTTTCAAAAAATTTTTAGAATATTTATACTTTTACAGCTCCACTATAGAGGATTTGTCACACAATTAGTAACCCTGTATTGAATACCACAGATACCTTTAAATAAACAAGTCTTAGCACCCAAAGTTTACTTTAAGAAATGCCTAGGTTTAATATTTTTGTATTTTAAAAAGTTAATGGGAAACAGGAAATCACACTACTTACCAAGTAATAAACACAATTCACAAATACTGAGTTATTCTCACAAGGGAGAATACTCACAGTGAATTTTCTGCATCATAAAATTTTCCCATATACAGCTGTAGATGACATGCTATAAAAAAGGGCTTTGTTCATCTCCTGTGCTATCTGGACTAGGGGAGAGGCTGGTAATTCAAGCACAAATAAATCTGAAAATACCGGATTAAGAAGCACAGAGTTATTGCAAAGGAACTGATCTTTCTGTCTACTGACTCAGTAGCAGTCTGGGAGATTTGGCCTAAAATCCTTCTTTCCTAGATATAGGGGATTCCTTGTAGAAAGCCTTATTTTGACTGTTCTTGGAAGGGTAAGCTTCAACCTTAGTAATCAATGTAATGAAATTCAGTAAGTTAGTAAAATACAGGATTGGATAGTAGAGAAGAATAGGAATTAAAACTTGTATAAAAAATTATATTACACTGGTACTTAGCACATTTTCTAAGTAACTCTGAAATTATTTGGGTTTGCAGGATCTCACTTATTAATTAATAGCTAGGGGATACGTTCAGCTAGTTAAAGCTGTAATCACCAGCTAGAATATCTTATTTACCTCATCAGTCCCTAAGTGGAAGTTCTATTTTTCTGAGCTATTTTCCAATAACTTTCCTATTTGTATAACTCAAAAGCACAAGTGATGGAGAGCACACTTATTTTATTATAGGAAGACAATGATAGTAAATTTAATCTATTGCTTTTGCTAAGAGAGCTCCTTGCTGTATGTACAAAGATTAATAGATTACATTCATTATCTAAATTATTGCTATCACTGAAACCAAACAACATCTCTTTAAAAATCTATCAACCTTTTATACATCTGTACAGTGCATCAGTCCTAACGCACTGCAAACAATACTTCGCTTTCACATAGAACAGGCATGCCATTCAAAAGGGTTAGAGACAATGCAGCCATCTGACTTATACAAACATTTGCATTTTAATGGGCCTTATTGAATTTTTTGTTGGCTTTTATGAGTTTGGCAGGCTGTCACATTTTGCTAAAGGATATCAGATCATCTTTGCCTGGCTTGAGGAAGAGCTGTCAGAAGGCTGGAACTCAGGATTTCTTGGCTGTAATAAAAACGTCTGGGCCTCTAACTCTCTGGAGAATACAATAATAATATTTACCTTTCAAAAGGAAGATTCTGCCATTTCCCTAAGGATTATAAAGCCAAAGAGTTATGGTTCACCCACGCCTGTGTGAGGAATGATAATTCTGATAAAGGTTGGTATGCGGCAATAGGCAGTGTTATAAGGCAAAAAAACCCTTTTCTAAGAAATGCAACTCCTGCTGCCCAAAGTGCTCCAGATGAGCACTTCACTTGGCAATGTAGTGACAGCAGTGGTCTGCCCCACAGTCACCATTTCCACCCACTCTAAATTAAAGGCTCTTGCAGAGTAGTGGCAGTATATAAAAAAAAAATTGTCATGAGAGATGCACACCAACTAAACTCTCTCTTTTATGCAGTTCAGTGGTATATTGCATGAAAAGACCTCTTAATGCCTCACTTAATTAGTGGCTTTGCAATGCTTCAAAAACATGATTATTTCCTAAAGTATCTATGAAGATTTGTCTCTTTGCCTTTGATTATAGATGAGAAATGCTGAAATGAATGCAAACCACACATCAATTGTCAAATGTCACACCAGTTGTTCAGACTCCTCCTACTACTACAAAATCATTTCTGTTTGGTCCTTATACAAGACTACCAAAACTAGGTCCAGTAGTTTCTCTACTCTCTAGTCAAAATTTCTTGAAAGAAAGCTTGCATTTCCACAGGTTCTCCAACTTTTTAATAGATAAAGTAACAAGCATACACTTTTCAAATTAATGCTGCCAATGTTTATCATAGGGAATTTGTCCTGACACTACTCTGTTTGCCACAACACTGAGTCGTGGCCAACCTCATCTTCATCTTTTAATCAAGATTGTTTTCCTTATAAATGAGCCAAACACTTGGAACTTTCCCATTCCCAGCTTCTGCTTTAGAACTGAAGCCAGAAGACTTTGCTGTGAATGTCAGTGAAGCACATTTGATAATTAATGGCTGGTTACTCCCCTGCATCCAGCAGTCACTGGGAACTATTTCTGAGGTATGGGCCTATCTGGCATGATTAAAAATAACATCTAGTCGTTGGGAATGAGATTAACCGGTACATCCATTTTGTTATTCAAGACCATCAACTCAAGACACTGGAAGATGTGTTCAAGTAATTGAAAATGGAAGTACTTGCTGGATGTGCGTGCCATCTCAGAGAACTGTAAACAAAAAGGCATGCAAGAGGTCAAGTTCTCCTTTAAGTGTTAAATTACTGAAGCAGAAACCCAAACCACTACAAACAGGAGGAGGCAAGCACCAAAAAAAAAAAAAAAAAAAAAAAAAAAAACAAAAAAAAAACCACATAAGAATTTTGCTCTGGTGGGCTTTATGGTGTAAAAATGAAAAGTCAGAGAGATGAGTAAGAGGTGTGCTCATCCCTTACTCTTAATTTTATGGGGAAATTATTTTCTCAACCTGATAAAATGCTCCATCCAGATCCTGCATTAACACAGGTATTCTCCTCTCTTCTTGTTCAAAAAGGAGAGCTATAAACCGCCTTGTTTCAGTACAAATACTTCTTAAAATGCATTCTCTTCTGTTCAAAACATCAACCCTTCCTGGATTTTCAACAGCTGTTGTAACTGTTTTTCATAGAAATCGATTTTAATTGTAACACTGTTCTGCTACAGCCCTATTGTCTGTGTCCTTTGAATTGTCAATTACTTAAATGAAGAAATAAAGGCTTGAAAGCGCATTGTTGTATTTGATTTCTATGTTTCAATTGTCTTATCAGAAAGAAAGTTAAGAATTTCATCTGCTGAGACACAAAAAATACTTTCCTTTAAAAAAAAAATAATAAAATAAAGATAAAAATCCATTACTGTTTCACTTGTGGTTTTTAAGACAAAAGTTTTAGGTTGTCATTCTAGTCCTCTGCCATAGTTTTGGAAATACGCATGGTATTTCAGTGATAATATTGATTATAAATAAAAAAGGATTTTCTTAAATATTCTAATAAGGTTGAATTCTTGCATATATAATCTAGTGTCTCCTGCTAGGATAGTACTTATCATGTCAGTGTCATCTCTCAGCCTGCCCTTTCCTCACACTTTTCAACCAGTGTGTGACTGGTAAGTTCCACATGTAGTATTCCCATTTAGTCCCAGGACCATCAAATGTAGGGATTTGTCCCAGTGCCTTTTTCCCTTGCAAGTGTGTGCAGATGGGATCTGCACGCTGAGGAGCTGCTGATCCAGGAGCTTTTAAGTTGTCCCTGCCACACTGTCAGCTCTTTCCCTGCTGTCCTCTCTTCCTTTGCTGGTCATCACTGGCTTACAGGAGGCACATCTGCCCCCACAGATGAAAACAATTTTTCTCTGCTTTGGAGATGGATGAGCTCTCAGCCACCAGCTAGCTAGTCCTGTTCTTACACTTATACATCTGGGCTCTGGTTTTGTGCTGATGCCTGGCTTCCAACCAGCAGCTGGAACACTTCCAGTGGCAACCAACCTATGGGGAAGGCTGTGAGTGTGGTGTGGATAGCAGGCAGGAGTACTTGAGGCAGAGGCAAGCCTGTATTTTTGAGCTGTGGAGTGGTTTCTAACAGCAAAATCTCTTGAGGGACTTAATAGGGCTCAAAGCAACTGAGCCAAGTCCTTGGTGACAAGTGGAAAACACCAATACTGAGCAGAAGACAAAAAATTAAGGGAGAGGGTGGAAAGGTACCTTGCAGGAAGCCCCAGTAGGGTATGCAAAGGTCCAAGTGGTGGTGGGACCAGAAGGCTGCCAGGGTACACACTTCTGCCATGACTCACTGCAGTGCACTGAAACGATGAACTGAACCACACTCAGTTCAGTGCCACACTCACCCAGGCACTAGAAGAGTTCATGCCTGAACTCCACGGTGTGTCTGTAGAAGGCCTGCAGAGTCAAGTGCAGCTTTGGTTGGTGCTTGTTCCTGCTTTGGGGGGCTGCAGAGGGCATCCCCAGAGCTGCCCCCTGTGTTTCCCTGGCCCTATGTGGTGCCATGCACTGCAGGGCACTTGCAGCAAGGTGATACCATGAGCCAGCAGGAAACTGGAATGCCCTCTCTGTGAAAGCCTTTCTAGCCCATCAAGTTCTCAGCGCAAGCAGAAGCTGACTTCAGAGTACCACAAAACACCTGCCACAGAACGATCAGCTACTGGCACTAAGGAAAAGCTCCCAGACACTCAGTGGCCCCCGTCTTTCATCACCCCATGGCCTCCTGCCATCCTTTCCACAGTGCACAACATTCCCAGATGAGCAGGGACAGTTTCCAGAACTGCAGTCAGTGACACCCAGAGAGACATCTGGGGGTCCTTTTCCACAGGCATCCTGATATGCTCAGTCTGATGGTGCAGCTCGAGCAGGAAGCCTATGAAGCCAAATAATTTTTGTTTCTTTCACCTTTTGTATCTGGTATCTTCCAGATGGTTAAGGCTAATGCTCTTTGAAAAGCTCTTGGGAAGTGTCTGCCATCACTGAGGAGAGAAACACTGGCTCAATAATCCCTTAGAGATGCACTGCTGAGAAGTGATACCTTTGGACCAAGAGAAAGGAGTTGTGGCTTTGCAGTACCATGAAGGTAAAGGACAAAGATGTTCTCAAACAGGACTGTGAAAGAAATAATTTTATAGCTCAGGGGCCCAGAGCAAGCTGGAACACAAAGGTCAACTGGAGTGAGAACAATCAAAGCCAAGAGTTCTGTAACCCAGAACAAGGGATTGTAAAAAACATATCCTGTTCCTGCTACGAGAGTGCTGGAGGTTGTTAAGTAACTGCATGCTTCTTTGGTCTATGTATATCACAAAACTTTTGAACTTGGTGTGGGTTTTATGCAAGTTAGATGAAAAGAATGATTTGATTTCTCAGAAACAAAAAAAGACATCACAGCCCCTGCATCTGGCACACAGCTAAGACAGCTAAAGCCGTTATCACCTGCAAGTATTCATCATGCACCTCTGCTTGAGATTATGCACAATTTTCTTCCAGAAAAGAAAATGTGTTCTTTAGAAGATCAAGAGCTTATGGATACATTTTTAATATCGGAAACAGTGTTGTGTGCTACTGCAATACTGCAACAGTTTTCTCTTACAACTTAAATCTGGGTTAGGAAAGCAGTATATTGGATTCCTTAACTGTCGCTTTTAGTGACAGCTTTCATCTTTTTGGGGACATCTCAGAAATCAGTTAACTCTTTCTTATCCAGAAGTGAAACACAGTGGGGCAGGAGGTTCTTCTTTGTTGGTATTTTGTTTTATAATTCATATATTTTCCTGTGTTTGGTAAGGTTCATTGTTTCTGTGTTCTCCCTGAATGAACTTTACAAGAAAATTATGAGGAAATATTCTTCTTGTTTGTACATTTTTAGGTATAAGCATCCTCTACATCAAATGAAGACAGTAACAGTTTTTGTCCGTATATTTGAACGCTTAAAAGATTTGTCTTCTCCCCTAAAAGTGTGTCTGGCTTTCCTTATGACAGTCCATGTAAAGCTCTTCTTCTAGAAATGGCAATGAAAACCACTTAAGGTCATCCATATTGCTTTTATACAAGAATAATATGACTTAATTCAATTTTCATACTTCTTTGACTTTCAATGGCCAGAATCGGAAAATCAGCTTCTCTTTTGAAAGATCAATAGCTCTTTTCCCTTTTTTTTTTTTTTTTTAGTAAGAACCTACTCACTTTTGATGAGATGCACCCTGAATGAACCATCTTAGCTGGTGCATAGAGAAAAGAAACTGTGGCACTTCTCAGGATGCTCTAACACATGGCAAGGCAATTCACAATGCCTGTAGCCCAGTCACTTTTTCTGTATGATTTAGGAGAGAAGCAGCTATGCACCACTTCTCAGCACTTTGTGAGTTTCATCTCCAGTGTTAATCTGTTTCATTGCCATGGATCACACCACTATCCTTCCTCCATCCCAGAAACTCCTTTCTATAGTACTCATTTGTCCAAGCCAAACTCTCATTTTCAGTTTCCTACTGGTACTTTGGTATGCTCCCACCACTAAGTGCAAATTATCCTTTGCTAATACGAGTTTCATTTCCTGTCATGCCGATTCCTGTCCGCAACTTTTTGCAGTTTAATCCTTGGCATTATTGTGTCTGCATGTTGTGCTCCAAAAGAATGTGAGTCTTATATTTAGAAATTCATTAATATTCAGAGCCTGTGCACTGTACAATGTGCTTATTAAATAATGAGCACATAGCACGCAGAACTCCCACTCTCTCTCTTGCATTAGTAAGAGATGGTTGTGCAAGCATTAGTAAATTAAATAAAATTGTTATTACATATTCACCACGTATGCCTTTGAAGCCTGTATATGTTGTACCATGAATGTATAACTAGCACAGGGAACACAGACCAGAACTCCACAAGCTCCTCTTTGCAACTTTATGACACCTTTGACTACAAGAAAAAGTTCACTCATCTCCAGTAAGCAAGAAATTCAACTGAATGAATGTCAGATGTAAGTACTTACAGCATACAAGGTTTGAATATAATTGTAACTGTGAGATTTAGTTGCTGTCTATAACAAATATTTGTATACAGTGATTTAAATTGCAATAGACAATACCAAATTTTGAAATTTAATTCAACTACTTATGAAATCTGTAAGTGGTATAAATTGAAACTGGGAACAGCATTTGCATGTATGGATCTCACTTATAAAAAGGGAGAGACAAAAATTTCAGCTTGACACCCTGCTAAAGATTTGACTGTTTGTAACAGCCAATCTAGAATTGTTCATCCCATTCTTAGTACAAGAATAATTAAGTTCCTGTTATTTGGGACAAATTCCAGGCAGATTTTAGAAAGGATTGAATATGGAGAAGGTACTGAGTTTGCAGGGCAAGGTTTTGGTAGCAGGGTGGGCTACAGAGATGGTGACTTCTTTTAGAAGCTGCTAGAAATGTCACCTGTATTGAAGAGAGCTAATGCCATCTGGCTCCAAGAGGGTCCCACCACTGGCCAAGGCTGAGCCCTCCACTGGTAGCACTTCTGGAGCAATATATTATAGATGGGGAAAAAAGCCCCATCATCTTCAGCCAGAAGAAGAGTGGGAAATGTGAGAGGAACAGCTCTACAGACATCAAAACCAGTGAAGGAGGAGGGAAAAGATGTGCTCCAGCTGCTAGAGCAGAGATTCCCCCGCAGTCCATGGAGGTCCATGGTAGAGCAGATATCCTTCTGCAGCCTATGACCACACACTGGAGCAGATGGATGCCTGAAGGAGGCCGTGACCATACAGGAAACCCTCGCTAGAGCAGGCTTTTGGCAGGACCTGTGATGTTATGGAGAGAGGAGTCCACACCAGCACAGCCTTGCTGACAGGATTTGTGACCCCCACAAGGGACCCTACAAGGACTGTTGGAGCAGTTCATGAAAGACTGCAGCCTGTAGAAAGGACTCACTTTAGAAAACTTTGTGGAGGAACCCCATGCTGGAGCAGGGGAAGAGTGTGAGGAGTCCTTCCATTGAGGAGGAAGGAGCATCAGAGATGTGTGATGAACTGAACACAGCCCCCATTCCCCATCTCCTTGCACCACTGGGAGGGAGGAAGTAGACAAAATCATGAGTAAAGTTAAGCCTGGGATGAAGGGAAGGGTGGAGGGAAGGTGTTTTTGAGATTTCCTTCTCATTATCCCACTCTGATTTGATTGTAATAAATTCAATTAAATTTCCCCTAGTCAAGTCTGTTTTGCCCGTGATGGTAATTGCTGGGTGATCTCTCCTGCTTCTCATCTCAACCCATGAGCCCTTCATTATATTTTCTCTCTCCGGTCCAGATGATGAGGGAAATGATAAGGGAGTTTTGGTGGGCACTTGGCTTTCAGACAGGGTCAAACCACTTCAGAGAGAGAATCCATCAAATTATCTTATAATGTGTTATGATTGAATCAGTGCAGGATCATTTTGGTTTACCTGAACAATCCTGACCAGATTCACTCATTACTCTTTTCTCTTCTCATTGCCCAGTATTCTCCTATTTCATTACATGGAACTATAGCCACGGGTGGCATTTTACATCTCTATCATTTTAGAATAATTCTTTGGTCTTTAATGCTGTGAATGAACACACCTAAAGTCCAGTGCTAACACTTTTCTGGCTGAAAGCACACCACTTTCTCAACTTTCTCCACCATACAGTTACCTGTATTTCATGCATGAAAACAGCACTGCTTGGTTGGATGTGTACCATTAAACCTGTTTTTAAATTTGGATAGTTTTAAACAAACTGTGTTTGCACTGCATCAGCTACTGAAATATCTACTGAACACAGCCCCCACTCCCCATCTCCTTGCACTACTGGGAGGGAGGAGGTAGAGAAAATCAAAAGTAAAGTTAAGCTTGTGAAGAAGGGAAGGGTGGAGGGCAGATGTTTCCCCTGAAAACAAGGAGAAGATGGTCACTGTGCTGCAGGCAGGTTGGCATGTCTGTTGCTTGTCCAATGAGTCTGGCTTCTTCAGAGGAATTTGCAGGAAACTTTTAGATTCCCTCACTTGTGAAAAAACAAGTACCTCCAACACAAGATCACAGGCCTCAGTGATAGCAGATCTTCATCTATCTGCATATCTGCACCATCCACCAGCCCCCAGGACTCTGTTTTCACTAGTCGGTAGTGCACAACCTTGCAGACAGTTCATGGCACCACTGCTTTTGACAGAAGTCTGTCTTGGCTTTGTGAACACTAAGATCATACATGTATCTAAATGTTAAATGGATCATGCCTCTGATTTTTTAGAGTATTGATGGGGGGGGTTGTCTTTTTTGATTTGATTTCTGGAGTTTGTGTTGATGGCAGAAGAAATTGAAAAGATGTTGGTTTTGACAGCTAGCATTCCTTCAGAAAAAAATTGTAGCAGAGGTTAAGGGAAAATAAATCACAGAATCACAGAAATATCAAGGCTGGAAGAGACCTTCAAAATCATCTAGTCCAACCATCAGCTTAGCACCACCAAAATCTCCCCCAACCCATATCTCCAAGTTTCACATCCAGGTGCCTTTCGAATGCTTTCAGAGATGGTGATCCCTAGGCCTCCCTGGGCAACTTATCCCAATGTCAACTACTCTTTCAGTGAAAAAAAAAATTTCAAACATGTAATCTGAATCTCCCATGGTACAACTTTCAGCCATTTCCTCTCATCCTTTCACTTGAGACACAGTAGAAGAGACCAACACCCCCTCATTACAGCCTCCTTTCAGGTAGTTGTAGGGCGCAATGAGGTTCCCCCCATGAGACTCCTTTTTTCCAGACTAAACAGTTCCCTCAGCCACTCCTCGTAAGACTTGTGCTCCAGACCCTTCACCAGCTTTTTTTCCTTCTTTGGACATGCTCCAGCACCTCAGTGTCCTTCTTGTAGTGAGGGGCCCACAACTGGACACAGGACTCAAGGTGCAGCCTCACTAGTTCCAAGCACAGGGAGACAATCCCTACCCTGGTCCTGCTTGACACACAATTTCTGGTACAGGCTAGGATACCACTGGTCACCTTGGCCAGCTGGGCACACAGAATGGCGAAGGAGTTTACATGTTAAGCCATATCACTGAAAATATGAAAATGTCAGCTTGCCTATCATCCTGTCTTTCTTTCTGTGTTTTGTGTAGTGAGTGCAGGGCACTATTATTGTATTTGAGATCATACAGTCTTGGCACAAGCTTTTAGGTATGGAAGTAACTGGTTGAGCTGTTGTTTCTATTTTCTCTGTGCAGGGGCTTTGAAACCTTTTGCTGTTTTTCTTTCCTTTGACAAGCAAACGCAAGACAGAGAGGCAGAAAATTATTAGAGAGATATCATGCAAAAACATGGTAATTTATGAAGTATTCAATCAGATTTTTCCAGAGCAGCCTAAAAAATAATATTGCTTCCAGAAGGGAAATAAAACCCCCTCTCCCACATGCCCATACCCCCAGCAGATTACACTATAGGGCAGTGTGTTATCTGTTCGTTGAAGTACTCAGATTAGCAGAGTCAGTGGGTTAGACACAAGAGAGATAAAAAGGGCTTGAGAAGAATTATGAGTTTATCTCAGAGGCTTAAATCTAATCATCTGTCTCTCTTTAGCTGTGTAATTCATAACAACAATTCAACAGCTTGGGCAGTTCTTAATTGCAATACTCATAGGAAGGAGTCCCAAGAATCTAAACATGTATCCAATCCATTTCTTCCACTTTATTTTCATAATAACTACATTATTTTGACTATCTGACAAATGGGTCCTTTCCCAGGTAAGGAGACTGATCTTGATCAAAATTGACTGGTGTTAGCACTGGAAGCAGCCACTCAGCTTCTGACAGGGCAACTATCTGGTTCATTCCCTGTTTTGACCTTTGGTATGGAACAGACACAGACATGAGCCATGGCCCTGCATTTACTTTCATAAGAAAGTAAACTCTTAAGAGCTGAAGGAATGCTTCTGTGATATAACTTCACTGTAAATAGATTGAATTATCCTTCTTTCATTTCTCAGTCTGTGAATTTTATAAATAACTGTAACTGTTGTTTGTAAATGTTGATTGTTTTGGATGTTGTGAATTAATGCTTGCATTTTTATTTTTAGCTTAATCCATTTTCTGCTAGATGTGATTTAAGGTTTCTGGATAGCAGCCCATCTACTTGGCACACAATATGCCATCTGGAACCCTGGGGTTTCCCAGAACAGCACTCATCAGAGGACAGGAGAGATGAGCTGCACAGCAGGTAAAGACCTGCATGCAGGATCAGCAGTCGTGACTGCCGTGACTAGTGGTGATGCTGAAAGACGGCTATCATGCAGTAAGATACCAAGATGCTGAGCTGGATTACTGCAAATTTATCAAAATCCTCTTCTTGCTATATGTTTATAGATACTCATCAATCTTGTCATAGCTGTGTAGGTCCAAAGAGATGATAAATATAGGGATTTTCTATAGAAACTTCACTGAAGGAAGGTATTGTATTACCACAGGTCATCATCTGAACATGCAGCATAGGAGCTAAATTTGAACTAGATTGGGAATACACATCAATTGCATTAATCCTGAATGGGGCAGATTGTGTTCATCTGTCTAGCCCACATCACACACGTGCCTCACAGCAACTGATAACCTCATCTGGTTTTCATCTTATGCTGTGACTGTAATGACAAGCAAGGAACAGGGTCGGGTCCCCTGAAAATGCTTTCCAGGGGCACGCTGGATTTTTTCATCCCATGCAGCTGAGCAGTAGTTTGAGTGGTGTTGCTCCTTTGAGAGAGCCCAAGCCAAGAAGCAGAGGTTGGAGGCAAATCACTGCAAATTTTTTAAAACCTCAGACCTGCTTTCTTTAAGCAGCAACTGAAGGCTTCAGTGTGGTTGCAAGTAAGAATGTTTGGTTGGTGAGTCTTCTTCCAGTGTGACAGAGTGTCAGCCTGAGAAAGAATGAAGCGCATGCCTGTTCAGAGAAGTGCTAGGACTTCATGGAGCATCTGAGCAGAGACTACTCTATACGGCTCCAGAGTGACAAAAAATAGAATGCTAATTTATCCCAAATGCTGACTGACAAATTGTAAGTGAAAAAAAAGGGATTTCAGTAAAATAATAAGCAAAACACATTCTATGAGTTTCATACTGCTGTCCAGCTTTCTCAGAGAATGTCATAGAAGAGGTGTGGAATTGTGACAGATACAAATTCATAGAACTTCATCAAAAAGAGTAGGATTCTTCTAATTTAAACCAGCTGAGGATCATGTCTCAAATCTTAGTCATAACAGCATGTTGTAAGGCAAGAGAATATTTGTAGAGTAACAAACATAAAAAAATTGGTGCTGTGCTGATTTTCTGTGATAAACAACTAATCATAATTATTTAAAATCTATTATAACTTTTTATTTATTCTTAAATACAGTATGCTAATTTTGTAATGCTGAAATTGTTCAGTCAAATTATTTTCATAATCGCAGCACTGCAGTTGGGTAAAGGTTTTGACTCAAAATACAAATGATAACTTGATTATATGTTCAGTTGAATTAAGAAGAGAAAAACCACAAAAAAAGAAACTTTTCAATGCAAAATGCATTGTAATAACTAAAATAGATAAGAGGAAAGAAAAATTTCAATTTGGTTAAGGGCAGAAAAAAGCTTCCCATAAATTAAAAGTCTCTGCTGAGTTCTAAGACATCATAATAGTCTGATAAAACATTGAGTGAGATGCTCGTGGTAGAATGAATAGTGTTGCAGTGATTAAAGTATTAACTGGTGGTTAACTGTACCTGGCAGCATTTTATTAA
>JAWWES010000094.1:23766912-23789859 GCA_035583135.1 Lophotriccus pileatus | reverse complement strand
GTCTCTGACCCACTGGCCACTCTCAGGTCCCAGGCCAGGTGAGGGGCAGAGTTCTCACTGTCCCTGCCAATCTGAGCAGGTTTAGGGGCTGCAGGAGGTGTGGTGTGTTACAGCTTTCCCGGGCTGTTTGTGACTGACAGCTACTCCAGGACTTCCCCATTTGGGCTCCAGAGGCTGCCATGAGGGACATGACACCACCTGACCTCCCTGGGGTTTGACCCATCCCTTCCCACTCCACACACACACACACACACACACACTCTCCACAAGATGGTTCTGATCCAACAATTACTGATCTGGTGTCTAACAAAGGCTTTGTCAGATCTTTGTCGCTTCATGATCTCACACATAAGAAAGAACTGTAAACCCAAGGAGCCAACTAAGTCCACAAATGGGTCTAACTCTGATGACAGAGTCCCTAGTCCCATCTTTCTAAGGGCTGAAGGAAGCGCAAACCTGGAGCAGAACATGCACCAGCTCTTCTTTGTCAATGGAAACACACCATGTGCCAGGAGCCAACATTTCAAGGTGCCCATTTCAGCCCTACTTAGAACATTTTACTGTATAATCCAATAGTTCAGCATGGTACAGAATATGGCTGAAGAGGAGTAGAAACAATTCTTTCAAATGTTTATTCCAAAATGTTTATTTTAAAAATCTCCCTGAATACCCTTCCACCTACACTATATATCAGATAACAGCAATGTGACACGAGAAGAAACAGTTCTGAGTCAAAGTGCTGGTCCTCATCACACTAAAGGGGAGTAGAATATGAAACAGAATATGAAAACAGTATTACACAACAAAAACCTGCAGAGAAATTTCATGGAAAATTTCTATGAAAAAGAGAAGGCGGCTGCTAGACTGGAAGTCCCCAGCTGAAGAATGAGACATTGCTGAATAAATATCTAAAAATCTAAACAGCAGTTTTCTACTTTTTGGGGGGAAACTATGCTTTCTGCAGAGAGCTGAAAGAAATCAACATCTTTTTGTATAATATAACAAAATTTATCTGAAGAAGATAGCTTTACCATTTCTCTATATTTAAGGTAATGACAGATGGGAGACACCAAGCTGAAAAACAAAAGATCCCAGTATTTAAGAGGCAATCCTTACACATTCAGTTAATTGTTGGAGAAGATAATGAGAGGTGAAGAAGGAGACATGGGAAACTGAAGCCTTAGTGATGAATGCCTTCCAGGGAGGAAGAGCATCTCTTTGCTGAATGTGAAGAACTTAAAATAATTTCAGAGATTTTTACAAGCAGAAATGACACATAGCTACTGTACCAGGCAGTACCTAATGCAAACTGCAGCATCTAATTCACACAAAGTGGGTTCTGAGATGACCTATAATGATCAGCCATATAATTATATGACATGCAGTGGACAGCCATGATGCGGTTTGGAGATGTGCAGGCATCTCTGCTCAATCTGAAGCCTGGCAGTAAAGTCCATGTTGTGTCCAGCACCAGCAGGGATGACCACAGTTGTAAAGATTTATAGCACAGAGATATAGCACAGTATAATGCTTAAGAGCAATCCTAATTCCAAGAAAAAAAAATCCATGCTTTCAAGAGCATGTTGATTAGGCTTCCATTTGGAATATGATCCAAAAAAATCAAAGATGCCTCTCTGCTGGGGTGCATCTCACCCTTGGGAGGTAAAAATGAAGTTTCTGTGCACTCTCTCGTATAGCTGCATTATTACCTCAAAGTTCACTCTATATATGTTTGTACAGCACCTACTGCAGATAAACCTTGAACCTTGACAAATCCAGCACAAGTAAACAGATATGATGACAAATCCAGTTATACCTTTCAAAGACTGTGTTTACAGATTGTGTAGGGGCAACAACACAAAACAAAACAAATAACCAGTGATTCTGTGGGTTCTATTTCATAACTAAGCAAAGAAAGTGCCATTTCAAAGTAGTATTTAGTTACATTAAAATCACAACTGTGAAGGGAAGAGGACAAGAGCTGTGTAATCTGAGCTTTCTCTTCCTCACAGATACCAGCAACTGCAATGCCCTGCTATGAAGAGCAGGGAAAGCCTGCTTTTTAGACACTTTAATTAGTGTGTGTCTGACCCACTTCTAATGCTGAAAATTAATTACTTTTTTTATGTGTTTATTTTTAAGCTACAACCCACATCAGCTGGGATTCAATACCTAACTGAGGCACTAAAACCTCATACCTAGAATGCCATGCATCAAAGCTGGCTTCCCAGCAGAAGAACAGTCACATAATAACTCTCCAATTCAATTGACCTTTGTAGTACAGGAAAGGAAAGCTCTTTAACACACGTGCATGACTTGAGTACCCTGTCAATTGATGCAGTGAAGGACTGGTCCAGCCCAGGACTGGTTGGACCCTCTCATTTTCAGACAGTACTTCATATTGCAAAAGACTTGATGGAGCTACAAGTCCAGCAGCCACCAATCCTCTGTTATCTCATAAAAGTATCAAGAAAGCCAAGGCATTTCCAAGTCTGTCAGCTGAGTGCTTTTCCTCAGCCCTTACTCTCTCCTATCTTTTAAAGGATACTCAGAGAGTATCCATGGAAGGGCTTAGAAAACAAATCAAATGTTCTAGGGCTTTCTTTCTTTTACAAAAAATGGGTTCCTGTGTGTCAAAACTACTACTTCTAATTTTAATATTCTTGCTTTTCTATCGGCAGGCACATTGCTTTTGGCATAAGACTCACTCAAAGCAGCTTTTATCTGTTGTCTGGTGTAGTCATTGGAAGCTGCTGTTGCCTTACTTTGCACAGTGGCACCTGGCAGATGTCTCCATTTCTCAGTGAAAAGAAAACTCTTGGCTCTTCACAGTTGTCTTCTCAATGATCTTAACTCAATTATCCTCATTTTTTATGAACATGAATAGCATCATTCCTTGTCAAAATGCATGGCTCCTGAATTTCAGTTTGAATTTTTCTTGGAAGCGTTATCAGTGGGATGTATACACAACTCTTGTTGAAGGTATGTAAAAACAACTTATTCCAAATTTTCAAGTGTTTTGGTTGAGTGAAGAACCATAATCCTACATCAAGGAAAACAAATTCTAGATCCAAACAACTGGTGCTTTGTGGATGTTTCACACAGCAGTTGTGGTGCAGAGTCTCGGAGCTGAGATTCCCTCCTGCTTCTCCAGAAAAATAATGAATCTCAAACAAATCGTAAACATTTCATTAGCTGATCATTCAGTTTAACAGGGATGTGTACATTGTGGTTAGACAGAGTAGAACAAAATTGTCCCCCTCTAGTCTGTTCCTGTGAGACCCCATCTGGAATATCTGGTGGGCCTTGCATAAGGAGGATATGGAATTTTTGAAGCAAGTCCAGAAGAGGGCTGCAAGGTTGATAAGGAGATTAGAGCACCTCCACTATGAAGACAGGCTGAGAAAGTTGAGGCTGTTCAGCCTGGAGAAGAGACCTCATTGCAGCCTTCCAGTATTTGAAGAAGGCCTACTGGGAAGACAGAAGGGACTCTTCATCAGGAACTGTAGTGGTAGGACAAGGAGTAATGAGTACAAAATGAAAAAGGGGAATTTTGGGTTAGATTTAGGTAGAAATTCTTTACTGTGAAGGGTGAGGCAGTGGAACAGGTTGTCCAGTGAAACTGTAGGTGCCCTACTCATGGAAGTATTCAATGCCAGGAGCAATCTAGGCTAGTGAGAGGTGTCCCTGCCCATGGAAGGAGGGTTGAAACTAGATGATTTTTGAGATCTCTTCCAATCCAAACCATTCTATGATTCTATTCAATTATTCTATTATAATGTGACAGATGGAAAATCCAGCTGGAATGTCTCTCCAGAGACTTATTTACCACCTGTGAATTCCATTTGACAGAGGCATTGTTAAAGAGAACAGTATTCTTGAATGCCAGCGTAAAAGTATATTTCTAACATTTCAAATGAGGTTAGAACAAATTCCTCTTCACCAATCAACCAGGAAAGTGCATTTTTGAAACTAGTAGACCACCTATAGAAACACTCTCTTGGACAAGGGATTAAATGGAGTAAGTAGAGCTGATTTCCTTTTACTCTGACTGAAGATGGAGGACTGGAGAAACAGTAGAACAATGACTGGTTTTAAAAGGAAAAGAGGAAAAAAGCTAAAAATAAATGAAGTTACATCTGAATTTTCAACAAGTAAGGGTAAGATATAAAGAATGAGGGTTTGGTTGTGGAGTTTTTTCGATGCTTCATTCTCCTTCATTGCTTCCACACAGTGTGGAAGTACCCTGAAGAGGAAAGAGATCTTTTCCTGAGAAAGAACCATGAAATAGGATAAAATTGAGAAGAGCTGCTGCATGTTGTTGAGGGGTTGTCGTATATGCAAAGGAACTGCTGAGAGCAGAATGAAGTAGGCAGGTCTCAGAGGGAAAGAGAAAGGCATTTTCTAGTTTATGGAACTGGCTAAGCAGTTTGCTGCAACCCAGAAAGTCTCTGAGCTGTCAGGAACCATGCTTAAATGCAAAATGTTTCTTCTGAAGGGAACAGCAAATTCAAAAGAAGTGCATCTGAACCCTTCTAGTCCTAGTCTGCCACAGCATAGGCTTTCATACACTTATTAAGTTGAGAATCCTAGCTTCCATTCTAATAATATTGCTTCTACACAATAGTACTTTCATTTAAAAGCCTTTTGGTCTCCATAGGGTTGCTCCACACAAGAGATAGTTTGGGCATAGTTGTGAGAGTCACAGCAGACTTGAACAGCTTTGACAAAAAGGTATATGGGTAGACAGGGTTGGACCATGGCTGCAAGAGAAAGGGCTGAAACTGCTCCAGTAGGTGTGTCTGCAGTCACTAACAGGAAGTTCAATCCAATTCCATGGCGATTACCCAACTTGGGGAAGGTCAACCTGGGAACATCACAAGAGGTTTATGAGCAGTAGTGAGGTCTGATGGAGCATGAGGGCATGGCTGGTGGGATCCTCCATGGAAGTCCATTCCATCCTAGCTTTCATCTTCCTTTCTAGCATGGCTGGCAGTATTCCTATAAATATACTGTAATAGGAAACACTAGTAATTTCATGGTTTCACATGTGGGAGTACAAAGTAAATTATAACTTATCCACTTGCAGCAGAATGCAAGCTAAAGGATGAGGGTTAGCCATAGAATCATAGAATTATTGAATCATGGAATTGTTGGTTCATAGAATCATAGAATGGATTGGCTTGGAAGGGACCTCAAAGATCATTGAATTCCACCTCCTCTGCCATGGGCAAGGACACCTTCCACTAAATTAGGTTGTTCAAAGGTCCATCCAATCTGATGATCCAACCCCTTGTATGCTTTCAGGGATGGGGCATCCACAGCTTCTTTAGGAAACTTATTTCAGTGCCTCACCACCTTCACAGTAAGGAATTTCTTCCTAACCTCTGATCTAAACCTATCCTCTTCCAGTTTGAAGCCATTCCCTCTTGTCCTGTCCTTTATCTTTCTTGTAGGCTCCCATCAGCTACTGGAAGGCTGCAACTAGGTCACCCTGAAGTGTTCTCTTCTCCAGGCTGAACAAACCCAATTCTCTCAGTCTTTCCTCATAGAAAAGCTGCTCCATCCCTCTGATCACCTTGCTGGCCTCCTCTGAACACACCCTAACAGGTCGATATCCTCCTTTTGCTGAGGACTGAGGACTCCAGAGCTGCATGCAGCACTCCAAGTGGGGTCTCCCCAGAGCCGAGGAGCAGAATTCCCTCATTCAGCCTGCTGGCCACCCTGCTTTTCATGCAGCCCAGGACAATTGGATTTCTGAGCTGTAAGTGCACATCCAGACTAACACTCATCAGCACCGCCAAGTCATTCTCAGCAGGGCTGCTCTCCATCCCTTCATCCCTCAATCACTATTGATAGTGGAGGTTGCCCTGACCCAGGTACAGCATCTTGAACTGGCTGAACCTCATGAGGTTCCCACAGGCCCACTTCTTGGGCTTGTCCAGGTCCCTCTGGATGGCATTCTGTTCTTCAGGAGTGCCAACCACAACCACTCAGCTTGATGTCATATGCAAATTTTATAAGGGTACATTCGATGCCTTTGTCTATGCCATTAATGAAGATATTAAATAGCAGTGGTCCCATAATGGACCCTGAGGGACACCACTTGTCACTGATGTCCATCGGGACTCTGAGGTGTTGACCACTATCCACTGCATGTGACCATATAACTGGTTTCTTATCCATCTAGCAGTCCAGCCATAGAATCCATCTCCCTCTGATTTAGAGAGAAGGATTTAATCCCATCAGAGCACTCCCAAGGCTGAACAAGCTACTTATTTTTTCTCATTTTCAGACACATCCCACAGGGTCCCGTGTAGTAAGTGCGGTTGTACATCACGACCGATTATGATTGTTTTCACTGGAGTTGAAGTAACTTCTATTCTGACAAGAGAGCCTGTTGAGGCTCCTGGTAAAGTCAGTAGATAAACAAGCTTCTATCTGTTGTGAGCGGGAAAAGTCACACAAAATTATTGTGCCTGAGAAATCTGCTTCTTGGGCATTATAAATAAATTATTACATTTTTATGCTTCAAGAATATGGAAGACACTTTAAAAAATGCTTATAAAAGCCTTATACAGTTTCTGTGTAAATACAAGTATGTAAACCTGTATTCCTTTGAGGGCCAGGTCTTTTGAATCTGTTCAGATAACAATTTTGTGGAGGTTCTGTGACTGGCACTTCTTAATATTGGTCAGAGAAAGAACTGTACTGGCTAAAGTGCTACTAATAAATTTACTAATAAATCTGGCCCCACTGTTGTCATTCAGGAAGACAGCAGTGAAGGCATGACATAGGAATGTCCTTAGAAACCCTGTCCTGGATGCACTAAATCAAAGCTGGAGTACTCATCCAGCTCTGGAATCCTGAGTACATGAAAGTCATGAACCTGTTGGGAGTGGGTGAAAGAGTCTGTACGAAGAAGAGCAGAGGAACAGAGCATCTCTCCCTTGAAGACAGACTAAGAGAGTTTGGGTTGTTCAGCATGGAGAAGAAAAGGCTCCCAGGCGGCCTCACTGAAGCCCTCCAGCACCTAAAGGAGGCCTATAAGAAAGATGGGGAGAAACTCTTTTACTAAGGCCGATAGTGATAGGAGAAGGGATAATGGTTTTAAACTTAAAGAGGTGAAATTTAGACTAGATACAAGGAAAAAAATTTATACAGCAAGGGTCATGAAACCCTGGAACATGTTGCCCAGGGAGGGCAACATTCCTGGAAACAGTCAAGGTCAGGTACGTGGCATTATGAGTACCTATTCTAATTGAAGATGTCCCTGTTCTTTGCAGGGCAGTTGGACTAGTTAGCCTTTAAAGATCACTTCCAATCTAAACCTTTCTATGATTCTAACATAAATTTGTCAATAGTCAAAGAGTCAAATTTACCTGCAGAGTCGGCCTTGAAGTATTGTAAGGCACATGTCTCTATATTTTCTACTATGATGAGGAACCTATGTAATGATTTTTTAGTTTGTCATATCAGAGCCGACATTTGTTCCTCCTAATCCAAGGAACTTTGGGTTATGAGAACTTCAAGACTGTGTTTTAATCATTCTTGGATACTTCTTTTTCATTAAAAAAATTCATTCATCAACATTTGAGTACTTAAAGGCATGTCAAGAATTCAGGAGCCCCACAAAAAATCGTGGGATAATTCCAATCAGGTATGCTGTACAGCAGACTGACTCACAGTTTTAATGACTTTTGATTTGGGTTGGTTTTTTTTTTTCCTTTCTTTATTTTGCATTTGGTTTTGGCTGGTTGATTGTCTTTGGTGAGGGTTTTTTTGTCCCTTGAAAGAACTTCTATTTTCTTTCTATACTGAACAAGAAACTTTTACTAGTAAAAAAGGGCTGGTTCCAGAAACTTCTCCTGCTTTCACTTAGCTCTAAGCTATGTCTAGTTTGAAGATACAAACAATGTTTCTTATGGAAGAAGTTGCCCGAATTAGGTCCACTGGCTAGATAAGGCTGTTGTTTGTTCTCTGATGATTTCTGTGAGAGCCTGTGTTCTTAAAGCAGATCCAGGGCACGTATGAAGCAAAAAATCCTCAGCAGCCTTTCCTAGGAATCACCAAAACGGCTTTGGAAGAGAGAAGAATCATCCTTTCTGGTAAGCACTCTAAAATCAGTAACTGCAGGTTATGTTGTTAAAGGAGATCTAAAAAACATAACTCAGTCACCTGCTTTGCCCTGGTCTCCCTGAGCACTGTGCTGAGCCGGACTAACACGTGGCATGTCCATTGGCACTGCCTGCAGTGTTGCAGTGAGAGGTGTCTTAGAAGCGAGACCCAGAGAGTGGAGAGCAACACCTCATGGTAATATTAGAAGACTTCTTCAGAAGCATTTCTGTTACAATCTTGCAAGGGGAACTCAGAAGACATCAGATGTTTCCTTTACACCCCTAGCAATTCTTTGTGAAATGAGTCTGAAAACCCGTTTACCAAATAAAGCTATCAACCCTCCTTGTGTCACAATCACCACTCCACATCCCATGTGGGACTAAGCTTGTTCATGATGTGTTCCTCAAAGTTAGGAGAATCTCTGGGTTGAAAAATAACATTTAGGTTTAAAAAAATCCAAATAATTTCTTCAAACGGAGAGGATTTTCTAGGCTGAGTTCTTCTCTGCATTTGAAATGATCATTGACTTTGCAGGCACTTCTGGAATGCTGAAAAGCACCACAGATGTTCATGCCTTAAGAGTTTTAGTATGGCTGTATGATTTCTAACACCCTAGAAGAGCAGTTGACAGTTACCAAACCCTGTTCCCATGCTTCATATCAAGTTTTCTAGATTATTCAGGTTTTTATCTAATCATTCTTTTTGAGGGACAAGACTCTAGCAAGCACATCTTATTTGGAACATATGCCTAGAAGAGCATAATAACATATCATTGTAGTCAAAGCAACCTTGGAGACCCAGGAACCTTGGAGGAGTTCCAAAGGCAGCGAGAGCTGTGAGGAGGAGGATGGTTTCTTTACATGGTGTCTGATGAACTGATACATGAATTTGAAGGCCAGAGGAAGCTTTTTTAACCAGTTTATCTGACCTTATGACTGGCACAGGATGTAAGGTTTTCAAAGGTTTTTGTATTACAAAAGAAAAAAAATATGCCAAGTAGCTGGCTTACTTTCTAACTGCTTTAATTAATAAGATTTTGCTAGACTTAGTGTTGATATTAGTATAGTAATTAGCAGTCTGACCAGTGCATCCCTTCTAAGAAAAATAAATATCTTCTAAATTGTCACATGTGCCCAAGCACACGATAAAGTTGCTCTTTACATACCCAGAAACATTTGCATGCCAAAACTATTTTAGTAAGGGTCCAAACTAAGTATACCATTTTAATACAGTGCCACTGCATTCCCACACAGCATACTCCACTTTCGTCTCCAGATATTCCATTTCTGCCTTCTGACTGGAAACAAATCACTTTGGGTTACATGGCAATATGTCATAGAGAAAATAAAATGAACATAAATTAAATATTTATCTCTCTAGGGACACTCTCCTTAGGTCTGTGCAACTTGGGTATGTTTTTTCAAGAGACAACAAAATAAAATTTGAAAACAGCTCCCTGTGACATGCTTTTCCTTCATCAAATTCAGATCTACAGAGAAGTCAATAAATAGATGCTAGCATAGCAGCATCGTCAGATTTACGTTCTTGGCCCATTTTTTAAAATACTGATTCTTTTTCTGACATGAATACACTTGGGAAATCTAGAAAGAAGGTTTTGGGTGTACTGAGAGTCCACTGCTATGCACTAGACTTTAAATGATGTAGATGGCAAAGCAGTGCCAACATCCAAGAGTTTCTGTCTCAAAATACAACTCGATAAACACAGTTCAAAGGAACCAAAACAATTTTCTTCTCCCCAGTGCTGCTTCTGCAATGCTTCAGGTTTTCTATAGGTCCAAGTTGCATTTCTCCCCAAAAGTTTGCTTGTGTGCCGAGATAAAAGAATCAAAAAGACAGGTAGAACTACTGTAACTGTCAAAGCTGCGGAGCAACTCCTGATTTATGCCTGTATGAGCATTACACTCGTCATACATAATCTATGACAGGTAAATGCAAATCCTGAAAACATTCAGTTTTGAAGATACAGTAAATAACATAAAATATTAATCAGACTCCCCAAAAGGTATTCTGGTAAATAGTGTTTAAGACTCTTCAAAATTATATCTCTTAAATTATTCTTTTTTAATGGTAATTGAAACTATACATAAAAAAACCAATGTTTAAGTATCTCAGTGAACTTCATTGCCAAGTAATCAAAGTTGTATGCTGCTGCTGGAGATGAGAATCACTGTGAGGAGAACATAAGTCTCAACATGTATCTGCACGTTAGTCAAATCTGTGTGTGGGAGGAAGCCACAGAAATTTATTCAGGCTCCTATTTTAGTTCCAAGCACCAGTGTGAATTACACCACAAAGCAAAATTCAGCCTGGATAGAGAATCTTGGCAGCTGTCTCAGATAATAATAGAGAGGAGATTTAAGCATTTTGAAAAGATGCTTCTGGAAGGCAGGTATACAGATGTCATTTCCACATTTCTTTCTTCTTTTTTTCTTTTTTTTTTTTTTTTTAATTTAGATCCACCTTTTTTTTTTTTTTACAAGCAAAGATTTACTTTTCTTAAAATAAGTCTTTCAGGGGTATGATGAGAACAATTGGAATATGATAATATATCATGGTCCAATCCTCAACTTCTTTGCCTTTTGCTCATCATGTAGTGACTGGGTATTTCAGCTATATTTCCCCTTGCCCCAGAGACACATAATTGTCATACTACAGGAAACAGAGAATACTGAGTTTCAAAGGACTATAAAAAAAAGTTTTTTTCAGGAAGGAACTACAACCACTTAAAGATGAGGTAAAGTTACAGAGGAAAGAATCAAGTCAGTCAAGGTTATAAACTGAGTGAATTTCCAAATCAACCACATTTGCTGAAGAATGATATTCAAGATGCCACTTTGCAAAGTGGTGAGAGGTGATGTTGCAATAATATCCCTTCATAGGGCCTCATACAGTGTTCTCTAGGTTTTTTTCCCCATGGCAATGGATCAGTAATGAAGGCAGTAATGAAGAATTCTCCATTTAAATGCATAGGAAATTTACAGTCAAGTCAAAATCAATATCAGTATGTACACTATGTGCTACTGAAATAGCTTAAGGCTTAAAGTTAAGGGCATGAGGGTGCTACAACTATCAAAATATTAAATGCATCATTTCACCTGTAAATTAACAATTTTTTCTTCTACAGATACCTTACACAAATCCTTGAGAGAATAAAATTGTATTTTTTCCAGGAGTTCATAAAATAACTATAATCAGTGGTCACAATTTGAAAGAGTTGCCTCAGAAATAATATAACATTATCTTCCAGATATTTATAGAAATACATAAGCCCTGCTGAAGAACTAATCTCTCCCTCATTAGAATTTAAAACCTATGTGCTAGTCTACTTAACCCAGATGTGAAAGTAGTTAAGCATGTAAAAGGGGTATTGAGTATTCAAATCAATAAAAAGCATTAATATTATCAGCATACATGCAAATAGCTGGCACTTCTGTAGTGTTTTTCTGGTACTCAGAATATTTTAAAATTCCACAACTCAGTTCTTTAAAATAATTTAGTCATGTCATTTCCTTCTTACAGGCATAGAAAGGCATGATTCAATTTTGACTGAAAAAGAAAATGAGATGGACTGTTTATTGAGGTCTCATCACATGGCAGAGTTTTCATCCTGCATTCTGCCTTAAATTTGGAGTTCAGTTAATATGTTATAATTTAAAGTGTCCATAGCAGAGTAAAAAGAGAATTTTATACCAGAAACACTGCTTTTTCTGATGCATGACACAGATCTTATAACCTGAAGTACATCACTGCTAGAACACCAGTTTAATTTTATCATTGGCTGAACATCAGTTGAAGTCTGATAGACATGCATAATTTCCATTTACTGGCCTTGAATATTAACCTACATTAATCCATTCTTCCGAGTTTAACAAATTCCAAGATTAAAGGTTTTACTAACAGAAAACCAGCAATAAAATACATCAAGAATTGTTTGATTAATTTTGCCTGCTTCTTCTGATTAGAGCTGCATTATCAATTTTTAAACATTCAGGTAAACATTCAATATGTTGTTCCCTGGTACAGAAAGAGGATGATCAGGAACTCATGAATCACTTCATCTCAGAGTGGTAAAATGGTTGCATTGACAAAGGACAAAAGAGGGAGGAGTCAGAGCACACAGTGAACTCAAAGGCTCTCTTTAATACCTCAATATAGCTGAACATGCTTGCAAACAAAGGAGCCATATAAATGTAACATTTTAACAGGAGAATGAAAAGACAGTTGGTCTTTAAAAACACAGTCATACATAACAGACATTTGGGAAAGTATCTCCAGCCTGATTCCCTTGTTGCAGACCCCTCTGGTTGACAGTGCTGAAGATGGGGGTCCTCAGCTTCAGTAACAGACCATTGTTTGCATCTCTTCAGGATATACCAATAATCCCTGCAATGCAGTGTTTGGTACTAGCAAACATGCATGCAGCAAAGTTTGAAAATTACATAGTAGTTAGTGTCTCATACTTTTTGTCCATGAACTCCATTAAATCTTTCTTAAATAAATGCATGTCTACTCTAAAAATGTCAGAAGCATTTCTGGAACCCTGTTTGCAAAACTGAAGCTTAGTTTGGTGCGGCCTAAATTATTTCTTTAAAGTGCATTGCTGTGTTTCACTTTAATAACATAAGTAATTTCTGATTCTCTGTGAAGGGGTTTCCCATGGAAAATAAAATCTTTTATTTGAGCAACTGATATCACTGGAAACAAAGTTAAGCTTTCAAATAGGTAAGTCCTTTAAGTTATTAATTCGGTAATGTTCACACCACTATCAGCTGTGAATTGCATTCCAAAATCAAATTAATATATTTTCTCAAAAGAACTGGTAAATTGGATCTTCAGGGTATTTTTTACTACGCTAATATATACACAGAAACTTCAGCTTAAAATCTGATTCTGCCAACACTATCAGTTCTGGTGGTTTAAGTTGTGAAGCTTGGATGTGTTTCATCACATGGTCCCTTCCTTTCCTATTCTGCACTCAGATCTAAATGGCATCAGCTGAGCCTACAGAAATAGCCCTGGTGAAGATCAGGGTGAATTCATGTTCACCTTGCACATCACAGTGGAACATTTATTACGTGAACCATTAATATCCATAACTTTATCTATTAGCATAATGGTTGTTCAAGAGATAAAACTTAATTCAGCCACAAGACAGATGTGTAAAACTTTTAACCTTATATTAAATACATAATATCTATTAAAGAATTGCATTATTAAAAGTATCAAATTTCATTGCTTTTATCAGAACTTGGGATTTTATTTCACTGGCTTGCAAGTAGATGCTGCAAAGCAGATGGCTCACCTAGTCAGAGCACCTGGAGAAATTCAAGTGTAGCATCTTTTTCATCATCTTTCTATATTACAGGTCTGTGAGTAATCAAACAATTCTGTGTCAGAAGCAAACTAAATTTCTGGTATGTCTTCTTTTCCTCAAATTCCCCTTTACCCCATTCCTGTTATTACCAGTTTCTTTTTTCTTTCCTCAGTGCTACAAGGGATTTAGGTTGTTCTGAAAGAGAAATTATCAGTGAGGACCTGCTGGCCTATGAACTGAAGGATTTGGGTCAGTACTTCCTTGCCTGTAGTCATTCCCACTGAATTACAGTTCTCAGCAGAAACAGTGACCGTAAGACCTTGCACGTGATGATTTATCTCTGTACTGGAAAAATATAATTAATATGCTGCTAGACATGCTCCTTTTACTTATGTTGATTTGCTTTTTTGGTACAAGTGTGCACAGAACACCCTTATGCCAGCAGTCTGGATTAAGGATGAACACAAATCAGATAATCCTAGTGACGTTGCTGGTGCTACAGGTATAGCACTACAGCTGGTGGTATAACTCTTTCACAGGTCAGGCCAAGCCATTGATCTCTTTGTTGTCAAATTAACATGCAGTGCTAGTGACAGTTTTCATTATAGGGTATAATAAACTGAGAATTCATGAGTTTACATAGCCAGCTGAGGCAGTTACCTTTTCTCACTCCACTCCCATCACGTCTCAAAAAGAAAGCAGATTTTTGTAATATATCTGGACTCAAATTATTAATTTGTTCACATTCAACATTTTACATCCTATGGGTAAGCATTTTGACTCTAATATTAGGCTTCTAATCCCAGACATATTAAAAAATATAATGAGGGTCCTGGAGAAGGACTGGAATGACAGCAACCTATGGAGAAATTTGTGTTTCTTTTGGGCTGGAAGAGAACTGCCTACACAAATGCTTTGTGCAAAACTCACTATATCTTTGTTTAGGAAAATTCAGTTTTTTACACAATTGGAAGAAGATGTTGAAAGAGTACAAATTCAGCATACAGTCCAAAGGTAGACAAAGAAGATGCAGCAATATTATTCCCTCTTTAGAAGCACAGTATCTGCATGAATGGGAGTTTCTATAAAGTGTTTCTCAATTTCAGATAAATTCAGCTGCTTGGTGTCATATCTTTTGTCTTTTTTTTTATCAATTAAATTATTTTTTTTTTTACTGTTGGGAATAGAGCATCACCCTTTTAAATGCTGAAAAACAGAATGGATTACTGGCTACCAAAAAATTTCAGTTAGCAGCAGCCATGTCAGTTTCGAAATTGTTACTGGCCAACGAAAAATGATTAAACCAAAGCGATAAAATCCAACAAGATAAAGACTAAGCAGAGTAAGGGAAATTTAACATGCAGGCCTAAAGTTCAAAGGTAGAGGGAAGAATTAGACAAGTGGGAGCCAGTGAAATGAGTAATGGGATTTTTCACTGTTTTAATCATGCTATAATTTCTCAAGTATTTGAGATAATGATCAAGGCTATGCTATGAATGATTGCCTATTAACTGCAAGGCACTTATAAGCTGTCCAGGGGCAGCTGTCTGACAGATTTGAAGGTCTTCCTTTTGCACAGTTGGGCTGATTAATAATGTTCTGAAGGTACATGGGCCTATTGCATTCTTTCTACTGTTTATATAATTCACAATGCAATTAGTTGCCTCCCTTTTTCTGTGAGGTGTATCTAATATTATCCTTTAGAATGAACACCAAGCAGTAGTTCTGAATCCATATCTCTCCTCCAGAGACTGTCTTTCTTCTCTGATATGATGAAGTAGAAAAACCTGGAACCAATGAAACAAAGTCAGATTTTGGATTTGCCATTTGGGACCCGCAGAATGTTTGAACAGGTTGAAATCTTTGCAAGAGTCTTTGTTCTTTAGAAGTGTAATGGTAAGGATAGTAAACAATGCAACAAATACGACAACAGATTTACACTCTGTGAATCTGTGTTTGCCCAGGTTTTTCTGGGCTCAAGGAATGTTATACAATGATGCAAAGCATTATGCAGGGGATTAGAGAATGTGACGTGCATCTTTGCATGGGTCCTGGGTTTGTGTGCTTCACTAGGCTGCAGTGCTCTAGTCCAGTCTCCCTGTTAACTTTGAAAAAAACATCATTTTCATCTAGGCAGAGTATTTCTGGCATAAAGGTGTCTATCAATGGCCATGCTACAAAATGAGAACTTCACCAGCTGAATTTAAGAGAGATCCAGGAAGCATAAACTGTGTTCCAAGGCCACATGCTCTGAAATTGCCCTGAAACACTGAAAAGAGAAGAAGAGTTACACTGCAGTAAGAACAATGAACAAGGGAACACTTTTCCTTTCAAGGGATCTCAGATCTTTTGAGAAGGATGTTACAAATAGTATTATCTATTTTATTTTCTCAAATGTAAGGAACGAAATTGTTTCTGTGCTTTCTGCAGTGTGCATTACGAACTTCTTTTCTGCACCCCTACGGAAGAGGAACAGCAATGATTTTCAGTGAAAGTAATGAATACTTAACTGGGCTGTCCAATTCTGAACAAAGAGTATATTAAAACCCCAGATACTCACCAATATAATAAAACACAATAGTATGAGCACTAAAGGGAGTAAAAAGACCTCAGGAAATTTTGAAGAAGAAGACAGTCATGTTATGTCCTTTATTAAAAATATAAAGATAGGAATTTTCCTGCCTAGACTCATCTTTTAAAATTATGTAGAAAATTGCATCTAGTACCAAACTCTGTTTTATGCACCTTTGCCCTGATCTTCATCTGGCCAGCTAGGAGTGTTGTTAGCCCAAGTCTTGCCTATATGAACTTTGTGTGACTGCTTCAGCAGTCATACTTGTGGGGATGGATTTCCTTCCCTTCTGTCAGTGGTAGGTTTTTCTCCTTCTACTCTTCTGAATGTAAGCATTTGGAAGGTAAATTAACTCATGCAGCTAAATTAACTCATGAGTTATACATATGGCTTTTGTGTGGAATTAAGCACCACATGTACACTCAAAAAAATGGGCAAAACTGAAGCTGATTTGGGACAACAAGATCAAAAGGTGCCTATACACTGGGATCTGTAGGATTCAGGGTAGCAAGCACATAGGCCAAATTCCTAATGAGATGCATGCAGGGGTCACAATATTCCTAATTTCTGAGTCTAATTTGACAGAAAAAAAACCCATGGGAACATGAATGGACAAGGATACATATTATTATAGAATTGCTTAAAGCCAGCAGCTGATAAAACAGGATATCTATTGTAAATAAAGAACCCTACATTTGCTCAGTCCCTTGCTGATTTAGCAACTCTCCATTTCATCAAATGGGGCTGTATCCCCAGGAATTAGTCTGATAAAGTGCGCACACATACACCATTACCAAATCTAGAAAATTGTCATATTTAAATTGAAAGAATTTAAAACAATAATGACGAAGGATACATGCCTCTGACAGCATTAGAAAAAGAGAAAGAATGTGAGAGAATGTGTGTGTGTGCGTGAGAGACCATTTCACTTTCTCTTGAGTGAAGTGAGAGGGTTGTGACTGTCCTTAAGCTTAATAGTGAGCAAAGGCAAGGTTTCCTTGCTTTCCTTCCTTTCTTCTTTCCCTCTACTTCTCTCTCTGCTCTTGTGGCAGACCCATTCTAACATTAAAAGCTTACACTGGTTCTTATGGAACCTTTTAAGACTTACATGTGTTAACAAAAAGAAGATCTTAACCAAAAGCCCTGTTTGGGGTAGTACTAGCAGAGACTAAAAGGTTAGTGTTAGTGCTGGGCTGTCAGGGGACAGGTGGGCAACTTCTTCTACTGGGAATAAAAAGAGAGTCCAGAAAGCCATCAGCTTGGAAATCCCCCCCAGAGCATGATCATCCAGGACTGAGAGTTGACCAGAGGAGGAGACAGAATTATCATGTCTGGAAGGACAATTGCTGCATCATGCATTGTCACCCCACAGTCATCCAAGTATTGCGTTCCCTGAGATGTCATGGGAGCATCCATTTCACACAGAAGCATTTGAGATTGAAAATCATGCCCACCTGATCTTTATTGCTAACAGCGCCTGCCCAGGTCACCCTTAGGTATGGCTGGGCAAACCCTCCTATTTAGTCTTTGTGTCTTGACTCCACCACAGCCAGCACAGCTGTGAGTGGGTGTATTGTTGGACACAAGTGAGAAACTCTGCCTTTTGGGCATAGCGACTCAATCCCATTCTCAAGGCCAGCTGACATCCTTTACAAGGCTTTGGTCATCCCTGCCACTTTTTGATTGCCAGTTAGTCATGGATGTGCAAAAAGAACTTCTGGTTCACACTTTGGTGACTGACCACTGCTTCAAGTTCTATTAAAAACCACTACAGGAAGAAAATTAAATCCTTTAGGAAAACTGTCTTCTTTCTACCCTGGATTATTCCAACACAATGTATCATATAGGGCTGAGGAAAGATGATGGATCTAAGGGCAAAAAGTGGTGGCTGGAAAAACTTTAGGAAGTCATTCCTTGATTCTCACAATATGCAGAAACAACACTAATTCTGGGATGTTTTTGTATTGTTAGCAGCTTGTTTGTGGTAGTTCTACTTTGTAACCTTTGATTCACCCATCACTGTGTCCCAATAAAAATAATGATTGCTACATGGGCAGTAGTTCTGAACAGTGAAACCTACACTTCCAAATTATCGTTGCTTGGAGTTTAACATTTCTTGTCTTGATGCATTTTTCTTATTATTTTTCTAGTCTTGAGCATTGAAGTAAATATTAAAGTAAAAATTTACTAGAGAGGTCATCACGATTCCCAAGGAAATTCAGATCTGTCTGGGTAAGAGTAAATAGGGCAAAATAAGTATATTTAAAACTCTAGTTCCTGTTAATTTTTGTATTAGTATTGATCTGATCTAGTAGGTCTGCAATCAGCTGAGGTTGGTTTGCTCTACATACATAGAAAAACTTTGGCTTTAATGTACTAAGGACTATACCAATGATGGCACTCTTGTAAAGACCAAGGATCACCACATTCTAAAGCAAATATACTTTTAAATCTTTTCTTGCAATCTCATTCACAGGCAGTGGTGAATGTGCTTTCAAGCATTAATGAAAGAAGAGAGGGTAATTTCAGCAGATGGAATGGAATATTAAAGACATTATACCAAATCACACCTAGAAAGTAGTATCCAACTCAAATTATTTGCACTCACAAAAGACCTGATAAAATCAGTAAAGGTGTAGAAAATTATTATACTCATCAGAGGTCTGAGAGGAAAATTGCACAAAGAAACAATTGTGTAATAAATAGCATCAGGCTACCTTCTGATTTAATCCTGATAATTTCTGACCCTTTAGCTCTTACTTTGATGCTCCAGCCTGCTTTTCTATAGAGACAAAGCAGATATGCTTACTTTGGTCTGCCAGTTCCCTGAAAACTGTTGCTATATGGATTTTAATTGTTCAAGGCATTGCTATTAGGTCACTGACAATTTTGATATTTTTTTCTAATTGGTATTAGAGAAAAAACTTCAACAGATCTTGAGAAAATGAGTGCGTTTGTGGAGAAGAAAAATTCACATGGTATCTATGGAAAAGCTTCAGGATAAGGTTAGCACTGATCATCCAGGACATGTACATCTTGAAGCCAGCAGTGACATGTTTGCCATGCTTTACAGCTGGCAGTTAGATGGGATAGGAAATATGGGAAATGAATTTTGCTGCTCAAAAAAAGTCCCCTTTTTCTCAAAGCTCCCAGGGAATTAGAAGAATCTTTCAAATTCCTAGTTTTCACATATTTAGAAATCACAATTTGCCTTTAATCTTTCAATTATTTTTTTCCCCTCAGTTTTGCACTATTCTGCCAGGGAATTCTTCCATAAATCTTTTATTCTCTATCCAATGCCTTTATTTTATGTCCCTCTAGGAATATAATAAAATTCTGAACTGTACTGAAGTTTCTATTACTGCATTACTGTCTCTCTGCACACAACTGGCTTCCACAGGAAGATAATACTATTCGATCCATATTCCAAGAAGCCTTATTTTCAGCCTGTGACAGGGGAAGGAAACAATTTGTCAGTGAATTCAATGAAGTATTATTTAAATATGCACATCCTTCTGCAACAGTAGCTGTGTAAATGGCAAACAAAACAGTATATGAATACCCACAGAACATATATAAGTTTTAACAAGTTCTGCAATGATTTTTTTTCTAGTAAAAGTTAAGTCCAGCCTTTTATGAAGAAATTCTGTACTCTGAAGTAAAGTTCTTGAAAACATCAAGAGATACAACAAAATCTGGTACCAGATGCCCATTTGAACACCCTTTTCCTGGTCCTCTTAGGGCAACTCAAGTTAATGACTGACGAGAGGGAAGCATTATAGAGTTTATATAGTATTTGAGGTTTGCCAAAATATATCAAACATATAATGTTTTAGAATTTTTTAATCTTAATGTGCTCTGATCCTTAATAGCTTCTTGGACAATGATTTTCACAGTCTGTCAACATTGTAAATGAAAAAGTTCTTTTGATATAATTTATCAATTTGTTACTGTTAAATAGCGTAAGATATTCTCTTGTGTTACAATGAGAGGGGGGCAGCAACTCAAAATTAATCTATCTTTTTTTCATTATTTTTCACACTTTGCTTTGCTCAAGTGCCCTCATTCCATTCCACCAGAGCACTCCAACTAGACCAGAAGTATAGAACAGGCAAAATAGCCTGAAGGATGAAACCACCTCCCAGGCCCACGCTGAACCATTCACTGACCAAATCTTGCTGAACTCTTGGCTTGGGGCATGCATTATTACCTCTCATCCTCTGTGATTTTTTTCTCAGTGTTACATCTGGCTGATCTAATCAGTCATTGCTGATTTCACCATGAAATGGAAAAGTATGTTAAATGAAAAAACTTGTTACAAGTGTATGAAATACAAGACATATAATATTTTGTGAAATATTCTGTATTAAGGATTCACATAGTTTCTCATGTGTTGAATCATTTAAATCTCCATCCTTTTTCCAGTGGTCTCAAACTAAATGTATTGAAGGGTAGGAACTACAATTCTGCTGCCTGGGCATTCTGCCACTAACATTTGTCTCTGTATTAATTTCTCCAGCTAGGGTTTCAGAATTTATATAAGTACCTCTCCAAGAAATTCCTGTTAGAAAAGCTTCATTTCTGGTTCAACAACATCTTGTTTCATATTTGTTTCCTTTTAATTCAATCTCTGGTTTCCCCTAAAACTTAAACATATTGCAAAGTATAAATGGAAAAAAAAGTCAATCAATAATTAAGAATAGTAGGTATTCCCTGAATGCCTAAACAACTAATAAATAAATAAGAATGGCTGCTTTTCTGTACTGTTTGTTTATTGCACACCTCCTTTAATTGCTTTGATATTTTTAATGTTTCTTCAAGAAGCAATAGTTTGTAATTACTGTATGTTACTGAAGTGATTAGGAAAAAGAACTATTGATTTCCAAATCAGACATGCCGGATTTACAGGGTGCTTTGAACTCAAAATATAATGTCTGTCATCTAGGCTCCTGGAGCTCGTTTTATTGCTGATCAGTGTTACACTATCATGTGAACTTTTTGCCCTAAGGTCAGTTGATTTTCTGATTCTGGAATAGTCAATCAGGCAGGTCTTAGAAGTTTCAGTACCTGGGAGAAATCCACTAGTCAGTGGCTACTGAAATCAACAGTTCTCAAATTCAATCCCCATCCATTCTTTTGTATAGCTATTAGTTCTTGATTTGATTTGCATTTCTTCTTGTGGCATTTCATTTGCATCTGATGTGATGAACTGGAATTTTCATGGTTTCCTGTTTGTTTGAGTTTTTTCATTTAGAACTATTATTTGGGATAAAATTCCTCCTGTCAGTATTTCATTTTTTTTAGCATTTCTGAATTCATCCCACAAACCTTGGACTGGCCAAGGGATTCTTTTCCCTTCATTTGACTTTTCAGAGGTGATAGAGAAAAATCTTTAATGGCTTCAATTAACAACTAAAAAACCTACACAAGCTAAAATAAAGCTAATTCACCAAAGACTAATCTTAACTATGTTTATTCAAAGTCTCGTCTTCACTTTTCCTTGCAATTGACCTTGATCATTTCATCATTTTATTGTTAGTCAACGCCTCTAGTAAATTTTGGTATCATAACTGCCGTGTTGTACCAGTCTAGGGTGACAAAGGGAGAAACAACTAAGTATACCTCAAGAAGACCAAAATAAGAGCTAATTTGTCTTAGAATTGATACTCTACTTCTTCTGCATTTGTTCTTAAATGATATTCATACTGTTAGTCTAAGTACTCCTTTCTTACTCAGCAACATGTTTTGAGAAAATGTTTAGTAGCATGTCTTCCAAAATACTCTTACTGTGTGGAGTAATAGTTATATTGAGACCACATCCACCTTCAAAGAAAAGAAGTACATAAGGCTTGGGTTGCTTTGATTTGGTTTTTTGGGCTTTTTTTTTTTCTTTCTCAGACACAAAATTCTTCCAACTATGATATTGCATTATAACAGCCATGGGGAGCTGCCACAAAGTTCATGAGTGTTCTGGGAAAGGTGCTTTGGGCTCATGTTTTAGACCTACTGAATCACAGAATCAATTAGGTTGGAAAATACCTCTGAGATCATGAGGTCCAACCCATTACCAAACAGCACCGTGTCAACTAGACCATGGCACTAAGTGCACACCCAGTCTTTCCTTAAACGCGTCCAGGGACCTCCACCATCACTCTGGGCAGCCAATTCCAGTATCTAATTATCCTTTCTGTGAAGAAATTCTTTCTAAAATCCAGTCTAAACCTCCCCTGGCTCATCTTAAGACTATGTCCTCTTATGCTACCACTGATGGCCTGGGAGAAGAGGCTGACTTCCACTTGGCTACCAGCTCCTGTCAAGGAGTTGTACAGATTGATAAGATCACCCCAGGCCTCCTCTTCTCCAGGCTAAACAACCCCAGCTCCCTCAGCAGTTTCTCACAGGACTAACTCTCTAGACCTTTCACCAGCTTCATTGTCCTTCTCTGGACCTGCTACAGAATTTCAATGTCCTTTCTGTATTGAGGGGCCCAGAATTGGACACTGTGAGTGACAATCACTTTCTCAGTCCTGCTGGACACACTATTCTTGATGCAGGCCAGGATGCCATTGCCCTTCTTGGCCAGCTGGGCACACTGCTGCCTCATGTTCAACTGCTGTTGACAGCATCCCCAGGTCCTTTTCTGTTGGGCCACTTCCCAGTCACTCTTCCTGCACCCTGTAGTGATGCCTGGAGTTGTTGTGGCCTAAGTGTAGGACCCAGCAATTGGCCTTGTTGAACCTCATCCCACTGGTCTCTGCTTATCTATCCAGCCTGTCCAGATCCTTCTGCAGAGTCCTCCTACCCACCATCAGCTTGACACTCCAAACCAACTCGGTGTCATCCATGAATTTGCTAATGATGGACTCAATCCCCTCATCCAAATCATCGATAAAGATGTTAAACAGGACTGGGCCCAGCACTG
>JAWWES010000094.1:23755169-23765987 GCA_035583135.1 Lophotriccus pileatus | reverse complement strand
TGATTTTTTATGCTTAGAGACAGTAAAGATGGAAACTTTAAGGGCGGGGAGGGATTCGAGGCGGGGGGAAGGAAAAAGAAAAAGAAGGCAGTACAGGTTTGGTAACTGCAAACTGGAGCTTTAAATTGAAGAGGAGTCTTGTCCAGTCCTAGTCCCCAGGGCTAAGTGTCATGGCCATCACACTAATCTCATACTTTATTTCACATCCTTCACTAGTCCTTTTCTGGCCAGTTGAGATCACAGCCATGCACTGGGAAGAGATGTGAGGTGAAAAATCCAAGTTCTTCAAGCATAACACCGTGGTTTTGCTGGAGCTACAGCATCAGTAGTGGCAACTTCCCCAACACAGTAGAAGCACCAAGATACTTCTCCATCTACTTATTCCTGGTCATATGCACAGGGACTTCCCTTCACAAAATAAACCTTTACCCCAAAACTGTCCTCAGCAGGTTTCTGTCCCTGTGCTGCAGCAGCTTGAGTGCACTTGGACATTCCCCCCTGGCATGCTGTATACACTCTCACACCTCTTTCACAACACCTACAGAGAATTGTACCGCAGCCACATCCAAGACATACAACAAGTGATCAGTGAGGATGTAACAGAAACTGCTCAGGGGTCATTCACATCTGATTTTCAGGGGTTCTTTCATGAAGTTCATTGACTAGAAGGAAAGAAAATAGAATCACCTTTGTCAGGGAAAGTACTGTGCACTCCCTTAGTCTAACTACACAGGTCTGTGAGATCAGTGACAGCTTCTCTCCTGTGAAGCTCTGCTTGGCATGAGCTCATGCACAGTTGCACACACCCCGTTTTCTTGCTCGATAAACCAGATGAGAGACTATTATGCTTTACCAAGGCTATCAAAAAATGTAGGACGACAAAAACCCCCGTGATTTCCATTAAAGGTTAGTCTAGCACTTCCTAACCCATTTGGTCCCAAGTCACTTCATCAGGATCTAGTGCAGACATACTATAGACCCTTTCAGAGCTTTGCCTGTGCTCTCCATGCACAAGCTTTGCCAGCACAGCCATCTGGATGCATGGGAAGTTGTGGAAGATTATGTTACAGTTTCCTTTTACATCTGTCCTATTTAGAAATGCTCTTTTCTTTCACTGCTCGATCTTGCCTTGCCTGGAAGGAAAATCCCAGCTTTGGATGAAGCTGGCTTACTCTCCATTATCACTATTTTAGTGCATGCACTGTTTGCAACAGAACTATAAACTTAGTTGTGTCTCTGGATTCCAACAAACCTAATTTCTCAACAGCTTCAAATGAATGCTACATTTTTCTGGGCTTCTTGGCCCACCCTGGACCTCAGTGGTTTAAGAGCTATCTGCTCCTTTCCCCAGCCCAAAGCAGCTGCAGCTTACATGATGCTATTCCAATGCTGAGTAATGAAAAAAAAAAGCATCGAGATAAAAAATGGTATTCAAACTTCTGTTATTCATGTCATCACTGGTGCTGCTGCTAAGAGTGGTTAGCAGCTATACAGATTTGCTTTCACAGAAGCAGATGCTTTGGTTTCTTTCGTCCTTGCATGAGTATGGAGGCCTCTTTATTCTCTTTCTGGTGTGATCAAGGGCTCTGAATGCGTCTACACAGAGCTGTTATAAGGCACTGAGAGAGAGTTATTAGGCTGATAGCCTAGCTGGCTGGCAAACACAAACAAAAACCCATCCCTCTGTGTGGCAGTCAGCTGCCAGTTCTTCAAGGGGCTTTCATGGTGTTCTTTCAACTACGTGTAAATTATCTGTTCTGCAAAACGGACTGTTCTCCTGAAGGATTAGGCAGCTTATCATTACCACATAATTTCCTCAAAGAAGAGCTGGCTCTCTGTTCCTTTTCATATCATTAATGAGTTACTTGAGCCAAAAAGCACAGCTTGTAACTATGATTGCATTAAAAAGGCTTTGTGAAGATTCCCCTGATCTTCTCTAATAAGAAAATAGACTGGACTCAAAATAAACTTTGACCTGGAAGGACACCTTCAGCAGTTATCTACTAAGTCTGCCTAATGCAGTGAATCTGCCACAGCTGCATTTCAGACAGGTTTCTGTTGTATGCTATTAAGTTAGGCATGAGGTGTTCAATCATGTCTCCTGATGTCCACAAAACCTTAGATACTGATTAGTCCTGAAGGGTCAACGGCGCCTATTGCTGGTTTCTCAGCATGTTACCATTTACCTTCCTGAGGTTATAGTATACAGTCTGCTTTGATTGTCAGAGTTTAACTCAGAAAAGCAAAGATCCACTGGAGCCATGTGAGAATTATCCCAGGTGAATACTACCAAAATAACACAGCAGAACTTTTTAACACTTGTGAATGAATTATGATTGATTTATACTCTTTTTCTGGGAACACTTTTGTATAACAACATCTAGGTATTATGAAGACTTGGAGAATTTTGTCGGTCATCTATTTCCATAAAACCATGCAGCTACATATATTAAGGAAGAAAAACTTGGAATATGATTTTAGACAATGACCTTCACCTGGAAAATCTTAAATTAATTTAAAACCAAAGCACAACAGCATTTTAACAACAGAATTAGAGCAACAATGTGAGTCGTCACTTGCAATGGATGAATTTTCTAGATACTTGATGAAATTCAGTCCTGGTAGAACTCTAAGTTTCAGACACTGCATAAACTGTGAAGAATTTTTAAACCTTTGTGAATCAACTTTGATGTTATGTTCATTATATCTGATCCACATCCATAACCTGTTCCTGTAGCTTTGGTACAGTAGCTATTTCTCTGACTGACAGACTATTTTAAGCATTCATCATCTATTTAACCAGAGATGGAGTGCATAATAACTCTGTTCTTTCCTTCTTCATCAAAGCACAAGAATCCAAAGCAAAAACAGGTGCAGTTTTGCTGGCATCAGGCAGGATTGAGCTATTTTTTTAACTAAGCTTCTGATTCTGAGAGGACAGATCACAAAAAGTCAGTACAAATGGATGACTATTCCACAGCATGCATGAGAAAATTCTTCCATATTTAGGTACCCTTCAGTTGCTGAAACATCTAAATAGAGTGGCAACGAGAAGTGGTCACAGAGATCAATATATTCAGAACTACGTAAACAAGCATTTGGGAAACGCAGTGCAGACAAAGCAAGAGCAACAGAGGTCCTTTGGTATTTCAAAGGTGATCAAAAGTCTAAAAGTATTCCTTGTATAAATACAAGATTGACTTATCTGTTATTACTGAAAAGTTTTCTTAAGCAGTGTTGTCATTTGTCTCTCAAGAATATGCACAGGACAGTGAGATAGTGTGAGCACTTCTCTCTGAATGCATTTCCATGAAAACTATTTCATTTTTGGCCCAGAAACTTACCTGCTTATGCCATTTGATACCCTTTCTAAAGCCAGAATCTCTATAACATCACAGGTACTTTGAGTGAATGAGTATAAATCTGGAGTTAAAGGAATGAAAGCTGTTCATAGCGGCAAACTTAGGCTTGTACAGCTGTGTTGTAACTAGAAATTATTTCATATGGTTTATTGACAAATGGCTGATCTTGAACCTGGAAATAGAAACAAGTGGTAGAGGTTATGGCCTCTGTTAGACTCATTGATATTTTGAGTTTAATCATCCAGTTGAAATTGCATTACTTCATCCTTTGATACTTAACAGTGCTCCGTATTTCCCTTTTCTTTCCCCTTCTGTCCCCTCTATTACCATACAGTAGGAGAAGCCTGTCTCCTCTGAACAAGACAGAGGTAAGCCCACTATGGATAAAGTACGAATGTCATCCTGGCAGTTTCATTCAGTTGCATAGAAATCTTCAGAATTTTAATAAAATCTGACATTCCTACTGTGACATAGAGTTGCATTTCAGTGTCTAGATTCTTTGATATTATATTTTTGTAAGCTTTAGAGAGTGAAAAAAAGAAAAACAGGGCAAATCAAGTCCAAATGGTTCAGCAAAACTTTTATTGCTACATTCCTTAAACTTCAAAAAGTTCAAAAATCACCTCTCATGACCAGTCCTCCATCACAGACAAAAAGAAGCTACAACACACCTATGCTCTTTGATGCTAGACTTAGATGATGATAGTCTTACTGCAAGTAGACACAGACAGACCATGTCTGAGAGGCTTACTACCAATGGCTTATTGAAGATCATGTCATATGAAAAACAAAAACACAGAAAGGAACCACCTGGTAAATGTTTGCAATGTCTCAAAAGGATTTCTTCGGTATTGTCAGCTAAAATTATTTCTATAGTACTTGTGATGTACAGAGTTACAATTTCTTTTGTTTGTTTGTTTGTTTGTTTTTTAAATTGCTTTTAACTTTCTGCTGGACTCAGCACTGCAAGAGAAGTTCTGCTTTTATGATTTTCAGGTTTTACAGTTGTCCCAGCTCAGAAGTAAAATTAGAAAAATAACGGTTTTGTCCTGCAGACTCAAAGCCCACTCAAGTCAAAGACATGGAGTCCCTGCTGAAGTTTCAGAAGAATTTTAGATCCATCTTTAACTAATTTACATGTGAATTCTTGATTTTGAAATCTTCAAGACTCTGCTTTTACATAGACTATAGAGCTTTCTAACCATTTTCCAACAGTAAGTTAAATAATATTATTTTTATATAATTCATTGTTAAACTTCCATCCAGAAAGTGTCAGCAAAATATTGGAAGGCCATGAAAGGCTCTGCTGCAGGGAACTGAGGGATGTCATTCACTGTCCATTGAAGCCTCCTGGTTTATAGAGAACTAGGCCTCGTCTTTAGCCACCTCAGCAGTTCCTCCTATGCTGACATGGCTTTTTAGGTTGCATCTTCAGCACTTTAATATCCCCCTGCTAATGTCTTTGAACCTGGTAGAAATCTTAACTATTGTTTCAGAGGACCAGAACTAAAATGATGCAGAGAACATTTAATAACAGCCTCTTAATTCCTCTTCAAAGTCAGAATTTTTGCAGGACTTCAGTGAAACAGAAGTGTCTTGCACATATTTTCACATTCTTGATTTAAATGCATTCTTGTTGCATGAAGGATACTCTTTACACTGTGATGCTGTGCATCTTTGATATACACTCATGCTTGGTGCTCCCGTGCTTTCTGGAAAGCAATTTACGACTGTACAACAAAGAGGCAAAGCAGACTGTCTGATAAGATATTTTGGCTGGGTTATGTGGATACATAATATGCTAAACTCAGCAAATGAAGGGCTTACTATTTTGCATCAGTAAAAAGGCTGATATCAGATAAATTGAGTGACAGGAACTGCTGTCAGCCGGGCTGCAGTGAAAAGCAAATAACTAATTTCCAAGCCAGAAAACCACAAATCATTAAGTAAAAAGAGAAATAATAAGGCATGATTCTTGCCATGGTACCCGAAATTGTTTTATTCTCTATACTAATAAATTTTGACGGTAAATAAATAAATTGTACTGTAGATTAAAATTCTTTAGCCCAGGGAGGGAGGCTCTAGGCAAATACAGTGAGAATATGTAATTATCTCCTTAGGAACTCTGGCTAAGAACATTTTAGTACAAGAGTATGGGCTGTTCAAGCAGAGCAACCACTTTTTTAACTCAAGGCCTCTCTGAAACCTTTCTCCTGATTTATTATTTTGCTTAGTATTGAAATCTGTCACTGTTCACTAAGGCACAAAACAGAGTATCTTCCGATCTATTAATGCACAAGAGCTTCTAAAAGCAGAACTGACCTAGTATAAATTTGATTTTTTTCCTACAAATATCTGGTGTTCCCTGCCACATTATATTTTTTTGTCAGAGAAATTTTTTTTAATTAATATTACATAACTACTTGCCTTTTCTCTTTTCATGTGAATAAAATGGAAAAGCTGGAAATTTATATATTTGTATTACTTTTATGATAATTTGATAATATGTTTTCTTAAAGCAGTGTTTATAAGTAACCAGGACTTGTTAAAAGTTGTGAGAATACCAAAGACTGAAACTGATCTGCAGTATTTTGCATTCAACCATCTCAACTTTTCTTTGAATCTTTGAGGTATCCAGAGATTATATTTTATGCTTACTAGGGGAAGGAGTAACAGAAGGAGGAGTGGAATGATGCTTTGGAGAATGTAATTGGTCCACTTATGTACACTTTATCCTACAGTTAGTCAACACAAGTATGAAAAGAACAGTGAGAAAAAGTATCTAGAAGAAATTGTTGGAATTGCCTTTCATTATAGAAATAAGAAAAAATAGACTTGTTTGAAAATTCTTATAATGTTTTGGTGGTTCTATTGGAAATGAAGTTGTTACTGTCACATGCATGATAAAATATTTCAGAGACAAAATTGACAGAATTGGAGAAATTAATCCATATATTTACAAATTACATTGCATGTCACAGAAGGAAATGTCTTATAGCTAGGTCTTTAAAATGCTGTCCAAGGCTTTCTCCAAACTTACAGCACCTATTTCTATCCAGAAAAACTGGAATTACAGACTTGCTGTTTCTGATTTTCTGATCTGCTGTTTTAAGACTGCTTCTGATTTTCAAAGAGGTGACTGTGCCTCTCCTCTGAGAGAGGCATGTCCATCCCAGCTTGGACCTGAGCTGGGCAAATGGCTCCAGTTCCAGTTTTAGCAAGGTTTTACTATGTCATTTACAGAGGAGTCACTTAAGTGGCTCCTCAACTTTTTGCTTTCATTTAGTGCTCTGTCATCTGAAAGGACGTTTTCAAAGCTACTGAGGTACCTCCAGTTGAGTTGAAAATTACTGTTCACTGAAGTGTCAGCTTCTCAGCTCAGCTGAAGCACTCATCGCAAAATCTTCACTCACCAGTTCTGCAAGATGATGCTTTTCTATTGCATTTAAATGGTAGATCAGCACGTGATCAATGGCCTATTGATAAAACAATGCATCAGGAAAGAAAACTCTGCTTTAAATCATAGTAAGGAATACACACAAATATTACACATAGAGAAAGCATGTTTTGATCAGGAAGACAATGCTTATTAAAAGAGGCCATTTGCTTATGTTTACTTTGCAACCAGGATATGATATACATCATTTTGCTCTGCAAAACCTTCTTTCTCTGTCCTCATCCTTCCTCCAAAGTAACATATATTTTACTGTCATATTTCAGCTCCTTTGACTACATCCAAGCAATTGAGTGGACAGATGATGAACTGAGGGCCCATTGTGATAAAATTTTAAAATGACAGGCATCTATAACACAGCTACACCTTTAGATATATCTCCATATTTATATGTACCTGCACTTTAACAGTAGAAATGATCAGTGTTGCTTTCTGAACAGCTACACTTGCAAAATATAAGCACTGTGTAATGTAAGCACAGAACATCCCAATAGCATTCATGATTACTTGAACTGGAAAAGCTTTTTTTTTTTGAGAAATATACAGAAAATCGAAATCATACAAAGGCTAAGCCACTTTTCTAAATATGATATGTTTTAGAGTAATTTTAAACAATCTCATGGCGTTTAAATGGCATTTAGTATGAACTAAGATAACCAGCTTCTCAGGGAAGTGACAAATCTTACCAAGATGGCACTCCAGGCACCGAATGAGATAGTAAGGGCTGGATGAAACAATCAGTAATTTCCACTGGCAGATCTGACTTCATGGCAAGCAAGGTATCTAAGTGAATTTATACCACATTTATGAACGCAAATCTATCACTGTATTGTCCACTAGTTTCATTCATACTATGCTTACCTCTTTCCTTCTTTTTTTAAAAAGGGATAAGTTATTTTTCTATCTAGAAAATGACACTGCATAGATGGACAGTTTTTCAAGGCATGAAAAAGTCTTTGCAGCTGTATCTCTACATAAGCTCAGATACTTGGAGTTTTCTAACTTGGGTACAGTCCTGCAGCAGAATTTCAATATCTCTGACATGTGAAGGAAACAGACATGGATTCTTAAAAATTAACTAAGGAAATACAGCCCACTGCCAGCCAGCTTGTTCATTGTACAGGGATGCACATCATCACCACAGGGCTGAAAAAGACTTTTGAAAAATACAAATCTAAGTTAATTAAATTTCATTTTTGCAAATAAAATGTCACTGGTTTCCTTTAAACGTGATTAATGCTCCAGAAAATGAACCATCACATTCTTCTCTTAGTTACACTGTGATAGGTAAGTCTCAGTGAGTTCATTACTGAAATTCTGATAACACCTGGAAAACCAAACACATTTTACTGGAGATTGGACTGCGCTCATCTCACCAGCAAGAGGTTGCTGAAATTTGAACAGATAGGATTTTTGCGGAAATGCAATTAAGAAACAAATTACACATAATGAATGATAGAACAGGATTAACAACTTAAACGTATAACATGTTTTTTTATGACTGGCAAAGTTCCTATCCTCCTTATTTCTGAAAGATGGACTTGGCTTAGACAGAATATGGGTACAAGTTCTCATTACAATTTTTGATGGATTTCAAGAGCATCAGCTGAAGGTCCTCCACTGTCACACAGCAGTATTAATTGGATTCAACTGAAAGCTTCAGAACAGATAATACTGAACTATTTGACAAGTGTTCCTTCTAGGAGACCTTCTATTGCATTTGTCTTAATTACTAATATAAAAACCCTACAGAAGTAGAATATGTCTTTTATTAAGATAAACTATAAGGAATCTGAGAATTCTTCAGCAGTTTCATATTAACTTCAGAAAAGAAATAATGAAATGAAAATAATTTCAAAGAAAAGTCTACATGTCCTCTGTCACCAGAACTGATCTTGTCTTTTCTGTGTAATGCAAACAGATTTGTAATAAAAAGACAGATGTACAAGGGTTGTAGATGGAAAACAAGCTATACCCAACCCAGTACTGAGTATAAGCATTCTTGACAATAAAACTTCAGTGTATTCCATAAACAGTCAGCTGCATTTTCCTGCAGCATATCTGGGGAGAGAAAACAGTTTTAACACAATGGAAAGTACTATGGTCAGGAAACACAAAACATTTTCCAGCAGAACTGTTCACAAGACTCCGTTGTGACTCTCGTATTTTTCAAATTGTTACCCTTCAGAGTTTCAA
This sequence comes from Lophotriccus pileatus, assembly GCA_035583135.1. NCBI lineage: Eukaryota > Metazoa > Chordata > Aves > Passeriformes > Tyrannidae > Lophotriccus > Lophotriccus pileatus. Next base: position 23,756,975 of record JAWWES010000094.1, on the reverse strand, counting down.
CACTACAGAACAAAAGAACTTTGATGTTCCTTTAATCCTTAAGAGTCATTAGTGTCAAGACAGGCAGTTCAGGTTCCTACTGTGCAGGTAGAAAATTAGAATCTTAAGAAATCAAGGGCTAGAAAGAGTGGTTTAAGTGGACCAAGACCAAAAGCCCATGCAAAGCACCCACGAGATGAGACGGGACTCATTCCTGTATAGTGAAATATTACTATTTGTGACAGAAACTAGTTCCTCAGAAGGGGCCTTTCAGATTCATATGCTGAAATCTTTCATAAGCTGTAAGAACAAAAGAATCATGGAGAAACTGAAAGGTATCCAATCACAGCATAACACAAGTTTAAACTAGCTAAAAGTGTTAACTACTCTTCAGAAGACAAGCCTTAAGAAATCTGAATTAAGCAAATAAAAAAATAATAGTTGGCTTTTCTTGAAAATATTTCTTAGCAGCTATTTGGGCCAGTGCCTCTTTGAGTTTTTCAGTGAGAGGGGAGTAACTCTTTACAAAGTGTGCCTAGGTAGTTTGGAATTCTGCAGGAAAACCTGGTTAATGTTTTTCTTGATTACTTAAATGGTTTTCTTGTGTAAGATTAGTTTCTTGCAAAAGTTATCTAGTAAATGACTGCCATATACCAATTTGTGTATCTGTTACCATAACAATAAGAAGTCCTGAGATGCTAAAGAAACAGAGAAAATAGCAAAGTTCACACAGATCCACTGGATTCTGTAAATGTGTCCTTTCAGGCTTCCAAGGAAAGCTGCCCATCTTGTGCTCTTCTAATCTAAGGCCAAAATTTGTAGACCTAGTTACATAAGGTTAAACTATTAATTCTCCTACACAAATGAAATCTCATTTTCACTTTTTCCTTCCAACTTTAAAAAGTAATTTTCCGCTTTCTTTAGCTCTGACTTTTTCAGTGTGGATTCACAGTTTACATTACTTATTGTATGATCAGTAATGAAAGTGAGGCTAAGATAAATTTTAGTCCTTAGAACAAGTTAAATATACAACTAAGGTTATATTCAGCCAATCAAAGCATATCTTAACAGAAAATGGTGTTTCCATTTTTAGCCTTTTTATTTATTTGTTTTTGATATAATGCATCTTCCACTCAGATTCAGCTTCCCTTTCAGCAATCATACATTAGTTCAAATGAACAGTAGACAGTTTGCAAACTGTTCATGAAACTCCAGCTGTACAAAACCAGTCACTTCATGACTATGTGAGTGGCATGCACACTGGAAAAGAAAGATAAGGATGTACCTTGGTTATACAGTTCTACTACATATGCTATATTAGTACTGATAAAAATAACAAACACTTTCAACCTTTAAGAAAAAACCCAAAAGATACAAAGTCAAATATGGAGTCTAGAGTCACAATGGTAAAAATTGCTGCAACCGAAGATGTGAAGTGCAGATCTGTTTTCAGGTTTGGCACAAAGTGACCAAAAAGTCTCACAGAGAGCTGAAATTATATTTTCATTCGTCTAGTGTAAGTTTTTTTGTAGATAAACACAGGTGGATATATCCCCTTAATCTTATGCCTATAGAAGTGTTCCCCTCATTAATGTTCTCTGACAATTTTTTCACTATAATTTCCACTATAGTTTTCATCAACATCATCATGGCTAGGCTTCGCGAACAAAGATTCGGGAAGGGCTCTACCCACGCTTGCTACAAGAGCACTGATGGCTAAAAAGGCCAATGTGAGACAGACAAGTCCGGCTGCAAAAGGCACAGCAGAAAGACTCCCCAGGTGACATCGACAAGACGCGATTCTTTCTGCGCTGTCTCTTCTCCTCA
>JAWWES010000094.1:23738156-23755069 GCA_035583135.1 Lophotriccus pileatus | reverse complement strand
TCCTTCATCCTGGATACGTGCCCTGCCCAACGCAGCTGTGCTCTCAGCAGCATGGCCTCAATACTCGGGAGTGCTGCTGTTCCAGGACAGATGTATTGGTCACATAATCCGTCCAGTAGATGTTTAGGATTGTATGGAGGCAGAGCTGATGGAAGCGTTCTAACAGACGCAGGTGGTAGCAGTAAATGACCTGTGATTCAGACCCATATAAAAGGGTAGACAGAACAATGGCTCTGTAAATGCTGATCTTTGTGCTTTTCTTCAGGTGTTTGTTTTGGCAAACTATTTATGGAGTCTGCCGAAGGCTCTGTAAGCCTTTGCTAACCTGTTGTCTATTTCTGCATCAATCTTATCATCCGAGGAGATGATGCTTCCCAGGTAATTAAATTGCTGGACTGATTTGAGCTCTGATTCGCCAATGGTGATATGGGGATGATGGAGGATTTCTTGAGGTGCAGGCTGATAGAGAATTTCTGTCTTTTTCAAGCTGACTTCCAGCCCAAGAAGCTCAGCACCCTCTGCATAGCAGGATGTTAAACATTGCAGAGCTGCTTCTGTTTGGATCAGTCTGAAAATCTAGAATACGCATCTGAAAATAATCCATGCTATATAAAATGTACAGAAATCTAACTGTTACATGTCAAAGGGCATTGCTTGTTGGTACTGAATTAACGTGGCTTCATCACACTAAACTCTTCCCTTACAGCTGTTTTGTGACTACAGATAGGTTGATCGGGCCAATTTTCAAACATACAGTGACATTTCAGAAATGGACTTTTTCTGATATGAATAGATTTCAGTAAAACCTCATTTAGCATCCTTACTCTCCTGTGTATAAGTCACTTAAAGCAGCGCTTTGAAGGTCTCTGGAGACAGGCACTACACATCAGTAGTACACAAGGGTGTTTGGCCTGTGCATTGCTCCAAGAATAGCAGTGGTTATGGGATGAGTTATTCGTTTCCTGAGGTCTCTGGGAGTGAAAGTGCTTATTTACTTGGATGATATCTTGATTGCTTCAGAGTTTTAAGTGTATCCAAAGCTGCCTATTTCTGCCCCTGTCCAACTGTTTAGGACCCTAAAGACTTTATTGAGTATAGAAAAATCTATATGACCCCTTCTTCTAGCTCTGGCCTGCTGGGATTCACAGCAGATGTGTGAATGTTCACTTTCCAAAGAGGGAAGCTATTAGCAGCACAAGCTGTTCTGCTGCTTCTCTCACCAAGGTTGTTTCTATATTTAGGAGAGTTCGTGGAGTTGCAGAAGCCCTGCTCCCTTCTGCTGTTACAGCCCTACTTGTTTTAACAGTTGAAAGACAAGAGGAGAATAGCGAGAAAGCACTTCTGCTCTCTTGTCACAGACATCTTTAGCAGAAGAGCAAGAAACCCATCACTGTCCTGCATGGCTCAGTGATTCTGAGGCAAAGATTCAGGTGCCAAAATTGACCTAAATCATAGGAAAGGTGATGGTTTCCCAGACGTGATCAGCCTACACTGCCAATAAATAAGTATGAAGTGGTATGCATGCTAGTTATGGTAACTAAAGGTTTAGCCAACCCCTGTTTGAGCACTGTTCCTTTCAAACAGCAGAACTGGGACCATATCTTTGTCTTTGGGGATTAAAGGCTAAACCTTTCCTGCAGCTAAGCCTGAAATTGGCACTGTGCTCATTTCTCCCTCTATCTTCATTTCATTGGAAAAATTATGATGAAGTTGCAGCTAAGCCTGGACATATTCTAGTGTGCAAACAGGTTAATGGGCAGCATAGCCCTTGCAATTACATTTTCCTTATTTCCAAGTATTATTAAACCACAGGCATGTGTTAGCTTCTGTATAAAAAAGCTATTCATTTGCAATAAGAAATAAAATTGTGAATCTTACATAACAGAGAGGCAATGTTATGTGTAAGTAACACAGACTGTGTTCATTTCAATGCACTATAATTGTGATATTAAACCATAGTAGAACCTTATCTAAAATGTTAAGGAAAAATGGAGGGGGGGGGGGGGAGGGGGAAGGAAAAATCCCAACTCACAGTTTTGTTAGAGGCAGAAATTGCTGTAAGGTTAAACACACCACAAAGGATATTACCCATTGAATGCAACTGTAGAAATTGAAGTTGTTGAAAGTTCAGTGTGTCTGTATAATTTACATTTCTGGTAGCCTTATTTTTGGGCTCATGTAAGAGCAGTGAATGCACGGTGATGCAGGACAGCAGCCTACTCATGCTGGGTCACTGGAGAGTTTGCTAGCCAGCATTTGTCTCATGCCAGTCTTTCCTGCTGTATCATTGCCACTACTGTCACCTTCGTGGCTAGGTTAACTCCAGCTCTAATATGCCCATGTGCCTAAGTCATTTTATTTCCAAGATCCAGCCTGTTTATGAGCATTTACCCCAATGGCACAGTGTACAGTCACTTATCACACCTCTCAAAATGCTTCTGCAGAGTGAAGTACCTGATCATATCTTTTCTTTCAGTCCATGGCAAACACGAGGTTAAAAAATGCAAGTAGTACATAAAGTGGCTTTTATTACAGAAGATGTTTATTTCTTGGCATTTTAATAGTTGTTAATATTCAATACTGTTATAATACTGTATTGCAGTACTGCATTTTGAAATATTGCTGTACTAAAATTGTCCCATAGGTATTGGTATTTTTTTAAGACTGAACGAGTTTACAGGGTGTGAAGTTCTAGTAGAAAGCATGCTTGTTATGGAAAATAAACTGACTAATTTTCCAGTGATGGTCAACTGTTATGAAATGGCAGAAACACATTGTATGAGAAAGTTAAGAAATTAAGTAAATTGGGCTTATTTCCAGAGCAAAAAAAAAAAATCTCTATACATAGTCCCACCTGAATATAACATTTTAGGTCATTAACTTAAATGTCAGAGGGAGAGTAAGCTTCATAAACCAATACAATAATAATCCTTCCACAAGTAATGTTCTCCATTCATAGGTAAGTGCATGTAGCATACAAAGGGGGGATCCTGACCTGTTCAACAGAAGCTGGCAACTGAGAAGTTAATCTGCAGATGGCTTTGTGAACCACTGTGACTTTTCTTTTGTTCCTATTAATCTGTAGAGTCATATCTGTGACACATCTGTGAGAAGAATTGGGATGTGCTTCTATTTTTCTAACTAACACGATATATATACTCCAAACAGTATTGAGTTTTTCACTATGGAGGGCATTTCTCTCTTTTCTATCATGAGAGGTGGTAATAGCCTTTTATCATCTGATGTAATAACCATATGAAGAGAAGTGGTACTCATTAATATTTGTCCAAATGTTTTCCTCCTGCATCACCTCTTCAGGCTTATTATTGTCACAAAGGTTTCAGCTGGAGAATTGCTCTGTTTAGTTAAACTACAGAGTTACAGATTTTTTTTTTTTTTTGAGATGTAGTCTTAAGCAAGACTTTTTCACACTTGCCTGAACTATCTGAAAGAGAGAAATGCCTGGCTTCCAGACTTGAATTTCTTGTGCCACTAATTGCCTTGGACCTCAATAGGAATGATTTCACACATTAGTCACAATACAAACACCTCAGTGCTTTCAAAAGATACAAGTGCCAGGAAACAAAGTCTCCTTTTCTGCCTTTCTTAATTGTCCCAATTTAAAACGTACATATCAACAGTTAAGTGACAGATCTGTTTTACCATACAGCAAACCACATGTGCATGAAACACACACCTAGGGCACAATAAAAGCTATCTGTATACTCCATTAGTCTAACAGTTTTGCAGTATCATTAAACCAAGGCACTCCAAAGCTTTTAATTATGACCTGTTAATTTTGAAGGAGTTACTGAACATGTGTTAAGGTCATGAATCTTTTAAAACATTAGTATCTTGCTCATTTTTCTGGAAAATGGGGACACAGGAGTTATATTTCTCTCTTTCTTTCCATGGCTTTTATAAAAATTAACCAAAACAACCTTCAGTAATAACTGAGAGGAGACAACGAAGAAAAGTGACCTCTTGGTCTCAGGGCATGGTCCTGTAGGTCACGTTACAGTGAATTGTTATGGCTGTGTCAGCCTCGTAATCCCTATATAAATAGAAATGTATAAAAGAAATTATAACATCTTTAGTGGCAGTAACATGGGGGTATAATTTTCTCTGCTAGTTAATCTCCTGGTACAGTAACCTGTGCTGCCCTGGGAAATGTTAAATCTCTTAGAGACAGGGTAGTGAAGAGGAGGGGAGGATGTTTTCTCTTGTGTGTATGAAAAGAGCACAGTAAACTGACATAATGTTGGGAGTGATTTCACAAGTCCTGTAGAGCATGTTAAACCAATTATTTTCAGGTGCTAAAATATGTGGCTATAGTATGCCTTACTCTGTGCTTCAACCCTTCATTTTATCCAGTTATTTCACTACACAGGCAGCTGCAAACACAGCTCTTTCACCCTCCCGCTTCTAAATTTTGTTCTTGTCATGTATGTCTTGGATGTTAAGGTCACCCAAGCTAAGCTTTTACCATGTAGTGTGGGTTTCTGACTGACACAGTGCCTTGTTCTTTCTCACAAGTTATTGACACGCATCCATAATTCTCTTTATTGTGTGTCTCAAATGCAGGTTTCTCCTCCTGTGCTGCTGCACAACGAGTTTTTGGCTCCCAGCAGAGCAGCGACATCACTGGCCAAGATGCCTCCTGCAACTATCATGCCTCGGTCTGGAATTACCATGTCTTTGACCCATAAAATAAGATTTCCTGCCTAGGCTTTGATCCTCCTACCCTCTTGAGATTTCAGGGCATGCCTTGCCCACACACCGGTATATGCACAGTGTCCATTGTGCAGCAGGCTGAGATTTGAACAGCTGAAGGAAGAGATAAGCATTTAGGGGTAGACATGACTTTTCTGAATAAAATTATTAAAAGAGTTTTTTGGAGAAGTGGTGAAGGTTTGTTTCCTCTATTTTTTCATGTGTTTTCCTACCTACAGCATCTCTTTAGAACTGCCAGGTCTCTCTCTCTTACAGTTTCCTCTCTTTTACTTGTTTTTCTTTTCCCATTCTTCCCTTTTGCATTCTTGGGTGGTTGTTTGCTTTTGAATAATATGGAGCCATTTATTTCATACTTCTCCTGGTGACTGTCTCCCACCACATTTCCTGATCCACAAAAAGGGCTGCAAGGAGGACCCGGATGGTTTAGCCTGGAGAAGCGGAGGCGAAGGGTTGATCTCATCACTCTCTACCACACCCTGAGAGGAGGTTGTAGCCAGGTGGGCGTTGGTCTCTTCTCTCAGGCAGCTAACCGTAGGACAAGAGGGCATGGTCTCAAGCTCTGCCAGAGGAGGTTTAGGTTAGATGTCAGGAAGAAGTTCTTTACAGAGAGGGTAATAAGACATTGGAATGGGCTGCCCAGGGAAGTGGTGGAGCTCTGTCCCTGGAGGTTTTTAAGAAGAGACTGGATGTGGCACTTAGTGCCATGGTCTAGTAATCATGGTGGTGTTGGATCAAGGGTTGGACTTGATGATCTCAGAGGTCCTTTCCAAGCCAGCTGATTCTATGATTCTGTGATTCTATGATTCTGTGATTCAGAGCTCTCATCTTGAGGCTTCCATATTTTGGTTCCGTGACCTTCACAGTGAGCCAGTGAGCTATGTATTGCACTGTGCAAGTACAAAGCCAGAACAGTGAGGAGGAAAATTCAAGTGTGAAGGTGTTTAGTTCTTCTGAGTCTTAGAGATAAGGATGTATGGAGACAGGATTGCACTTTGTAAAGTCAAAATGGTTTTGCAGTCTTTGTCTTTATAGACTGATGTGTGACTTGTGGCCTGGAAGTGGCTTTATTTGCATTTCGGGGGATCATCCATGGGCACAAAAGCATATGGCTGTGACTGGCTTTTGTACACTGTGTGGCATGCAAAATTCATTCAACATGTGGAGACTTGTGCAGGTGGATGAGAGATTCATTTCTGCAACACACTGGAGGAAAACAGTATAATGGGCACACACTCATCTGCAAAGAGGTCATGAAGCTGAAAGGTATACTTGGTTTTCAGCTGGCCTATGAACCAATCCTCATTAATGAGGGATCACTGAGGAAAGCAGTTCATACAGAGAGTGCCTGTACAATACTTACATAAAGGAAGTAGAATTTGTTGAAGCAATATTGATATTCTGCTTCAGCAGAGAAGTTCAGGGTTTGGGGTTTGGAATTATTATGGTTGTTATTTCCTGCATTGTTCTACAAAGCATAAATCTATTCAGCTTCCTTCTTTCTTCATTATGACAAAGCCCCAGGCTTTCTTGAGCAACGGGTCAGTGAGGCTTCGTATTGTTTCTCATACAAGCAGGAAGAATCTTAAGGTTTCATGTACCTCCTTAAGGTAAATATCTCCACAATGACTTCAAGTGAGGGGACTAGTCATGGTTGCTGCTTTTGTGCATTATGCTCTCTTCTTCCAAGCAATGATTCACTTTAAAAAAGAATCATTCCTTTGCAGAATAAACTCTATGCTGTGTTCACACACAAGACAGACTTGTTCTTCCCAACATAAACTCCTATAATCTGATGCAAAGTGGCAGAATTACACTCAGTCTTGTAGTAATTCTCTCTCTTCCCAGCCCCAGATGAATTAAGGAAGTGGGAGGGAAGGGAAAGGTTTGCATTCACCTTGGAATTCTGCACCTGCAGCATTTACATGAGGGTCAATCCAGTCAAATTGAGCACCCATCCTCCACGCTGCAACTGTAACAATTCTGCAACATGAAGTGCATGACACCAAAGCACCACATGAAAAGATTCTCTACCCTGTGACTCCTTCCAAGACGTTCCCATTAGTATCTTCTGCTCACTCAGGACTTTCATCTTGATCCTCCCACTGCTCTTGAGCAGTTCTGAAATTTTGTTCTGTAGCTCCTAGAGGGAGAGCTTTGAGGTGAAGGATACTTTGCTACTACCAAAAACCCTTTTCAGCTTAAAGAACCAGATCAGGAATAAAATGTGCTCCCACACTATTAAAAAAAAAAAAAAAAAAAAATCCTTTTTAATCTCTTAAATGAATCCTGGGATTAATTGCTGATTTTAAAAGTGCAGCCTAATACTTCAAATATCATTTACCCTCACAAAAATCTTGCATAAAAACCTTGCTCTTTAAGACTCTGATGTCAACCTGAGTTAAAGAATTTTATTGGTAATAAGTATAATTCTCCCTCATCAAAATGCATTTTGTTCTTGTTAAGTTTTGGAAGGAAGAGAATATACTCCCATTTATGACTAGAAAAAATCTAGGTCATTGGTCTCCCCCAATAGATGTCTGTCTTCCCTTTCCCTAGTTACTGTTCCTAAGGTACAGATACAGCTAGCCTCCTTTCTCAAATGTGTATTTTGCTTGCTGGCTTCCCAAGTGAGAAAGATAAATTATATTTATTTACAGTACTTAAAATCGGAGGCTCAATCCCTGCTACAAACTACTTCTTCTTGCAATTCAGATGCAGGGAGACAATGCCTTGTAAGACACAGCATTTTTCATTAAATGCAGAAATGTGTGTTGTTTTAGTGGTTGCAGGGAGTTAGAATATAGGCTGTGTTTGTAGGTAGGAGGACCTAGTGTGATTAAAATGACAAAATAGTTTTTAAAAAACTGTACTGAGCTGTATTTCACATGGAAATGCCTTCCTTACTGTTGCGGAATCACATGTCTGCAGCTGAAGGTGAAATGGGCAGTCAGCTGTTGCACTGGCTGTTCTCCTCTGGAGCAGGGGGACAGCAGGGGACACAGGAAGGACAACAGAGCCTCAGAAAAGCAGCAGAGCTGGCCATACTAATAAGATTTATGGGAAAGGTGTTTGTGCTGTCCTGTTGTTTATAACTCATCACCAGGCACCTCTGACCCAGCTGGCAGGCAATAGGTATGACTTCAGAGGGCAAATCAAGGCAGTGTTTTGTTACCTTTGCTTGCCCCAGCTCTGGGAGTGGTTAACATAGTTTAGGCATAGACTCAAACAGAATTTAGCCATGAGCCTTCTTGTGTCTTGTGGATGCTGAACCATAGACAGCTGAACAGGATGGGGACAGTGGATTTTTTTACATCATGGAGGCACTTCCACAAGTAACCCTCAGGACCAATACATCAATTCATCCTACTGCTAAGGCTAGCTTTTCTTATCCATCCAGTACACCCCTTGGCATGTTCCCAGTTCAGGAAAACAGAGAACTGCCTCTACAGTAAACATGGCATTTCTATGGGAAATCATAGAGTTGGAGCAAACTGAAATAAATCTATTAGAAATTGGAAGATGGTAATGGGGAGGGTTGGGAACCATTCTGGCAGTTCTGTTTATTTGCCAGATGCATAGTCACAGTAGCCAGATTCACATGTAGAAAATTTCCAATAATGCTTTATTGTCTCATGTTTTTTTGAGAACTGTGGCAAAAATTTATGTGACAGGGAGTATCTGAGAAGGGCATATTACAGGTTGAAAAGCCCTACTCATATCTGTGCTCTCAAAAGAAAACACTTTTCCCTTCCACTTGCAGAATAAGAAAATAATACCCTTGGAATCTGTCCTTTCTGTATTATTTTGACTGAAAAATTTTCTACAACTCAATAAGAGTGCAGCATTTTTTATCTCCTGTGACTCAGGAGTTTATTATGTATTGGATTAGTGCTTTATTGAGGCGGGTGAAGGATCAGGGCCTTAATTTTTAATTTCTCTGTCTGGCTTTTGATCCCTTGTGGACTGAGAGAAGACTTACTTGGACACCTTTTCCATTGTTTCCAGAGAGCCTGTAGAGGATGCTATTCCTTCCCCTTGAGCTTCCTCAGCCCCTGAGGTACTGAAAGGCACTGATAATCATTGTACTGTAAAATGTGTATATTTTAAAAAAAGTCAGCATTTTCCTGAAAAGGCACTTTTACTTCCACACATGCAAAAAATATTCCCAAATATATTTTGCAATATCAGGTGGAAATATGGATATAAACAGGTCCAATCTGGGTTTTCTTGTAACTGGACTGGAATACAAGCTTTGGCATTGCCACAAACTCCTACCTGAAGGAAAGCCGAGGAGTAAATACCCCACAAATGTGTCAAGGGCTATGAGCACACAGAACTGGATAGTGATAGTACTTTTTAGTAGCTAGTATGACAATGTTGGATTGCAAAATATACTGTTGTGCATCTATAGCAGCTGATGAGGTAGGACTTAAAAATACCTGGTAGGATTAAATCGTACAGGAATATCACAGTTCACTTATGACAAGTCCCTTATTTAGGTGGGTGATAAGCCCTACTATGCTAGTATCTACACATCACAGTCTTTCTGATGAAAACCTGTGGGTTTAATGTTGCGTATCGTGCTGACCAGACTGTTAACACAATGTGACCAGCCAGGATAGCAAATAAAATTTGGGGATGAGGACTAGCAGGATAAAAGAAAAGAAAAAATTTAGCACCTTACAGAGAGGGTGTTCTAATGACCGAGTCCCACTATGGATGGTAATCTGGACAAATATCCCTCCAGAAACAGGTCGGGCAAAAGAAAATGCCCACATGAAATACGTGACACTGGAAACCTCCAAGCAAAATAAAAAGCATGAACAGATAAAACAACACCGGAAGGTAAAGGTGAGAAGGGAACCTCTCATATTCAAGTCGCAGTGGTTGGAAGTAACTCCAACAGAGAAGTGGAAGCATTACTTTCTTATCTGCTGTCTGAAAAATGCCCTGCTTGTTCACATGTCTTGAAGACTAGGTGTTGGCACGATAAATCTTGTGTAACTCCTCTGACGTCTTTGAAAGTAAAAAACTTTGACTTTTATTTATTTGCCTAAAATGAATATCTATTATGAAATTATTGTTGTGCACTTGACATTTTAACATATTATCCAATTAAAAAATCGACAACATCTGCTACCCTGCAATAAACTTCCTGTAACTAAAGATGTGCAAGCCCTGGAGATTCAGCATTACGTGAAATAGATTTGTTTAATATAATTGAACATAATTGTGCATGTAATGCTTTAACGTAATATTACTCAGCAGATGTGCAAATAATAGCTAGTTTATTTGCCACCAGCCATATGGTGGTGATCTGATGCCAGAAGCATTCTAATACTTGGCAAGAGAAGTTCATTAGTCTGAGTGAGTAGACGAATGCACTGAACCTGAGATGCAGGGGTGACATGGGGACAATAAGGTGCGCCCTGAGGAAACACCAGTGTCTTAGTCTGGCAAAGAATGTGCAATAACCTTTGTTGCCCTCTGTTGGTAAGAGATCCTGAGCACTATTTTCAAATAGCTGGTAATTCCACTGAAACTGATGTTTAAGATGAGCCTGTTATGAAACCCATGACAAGTTTATTGCATAAAACAAGAACAGACAAGTGACTACTCATCTGACGACTTTGGATTATCTCATGAAACTCATCAGGAAAGGGACAGAAAACTCAGTTTTCATTTATAAAAATTCTGGTCTGAAACATATTTCAAACAAACTTCAGTTTTAAAGAAGCATCTTATATTTGGGATTCTGAAGAAAACAGCGTTTCTAATTACGAGAGTAATTACTGTGAAGCTTGGAAAGTATACTGGTGTAAAGGAGATAGCCAAACACTAACATATCTTTCTTAGTAGTCCAAAAAAAAAAAAAAGAAAAGAAATAATACAGCTACATTGCCAACATTTGACTTGCCTGCTTCTAGTCATCTTTGCTAAGCAGAGAGGAATTAAAGTATTCCTGTATCTTCAGGGACTAATAAAATCAGGCCCATGGACTCTCAGCAGAAATTGGGGGTGTCTCTGTATATCTTATGTGTTTAAAGACCCTGAAATAAGACCTCCTAATGATCTAGCCTTTAAACTCTGATCCGGCAATACTATGTTCGATATTTCCTCTGACAGAGCACACCTTCCCAAGGATTAGGCTTCCTTCTTTTGTCCTGTTTTGGGTACATCCTGAGTTTAATAGCAACTGACTGAGGAATCTGAAATAAAGATGTGTATTGGTATGCTGGAGAGTCTTAAATATTTTACACCTTAAAAGAGAATATTGGCTGCTGTAAGCCTGGAGTTACCCATGGTGTGTGTTTGATCTTCTACGTGCCATGGGCAGCAGTTCCCATGGTCACATATCCATGGTTGCTAAGCCTCCCATCTCTGGGTTCAAAAGTGATATGTGAAACTGACAATACAGGAATGCAACAACTGCACTATCGTATCTTTGCTTTCCTTCTTTCATGTTATTATTCTGCTAAGAATAAGTTAAATTAAAAAAAACAAAACAAACAAACAAACAAAAACAAACAACAAACACAGCACACAAGCTTTTGGAGCAGGGAATTATTTGAACCTTATGTTAACTGACTGGGCTCCAATGCTGACTAGATTGAAGCAAAGAACTTGTGAATGTGCACTGAATACTTCAGCACTGAGTGCTACAGTCAGAGGAATTCTTCATGCTTTAAAATTGACTAATACAGCTCAAGACCAGAAAGATTCATTATGGTTATCTAGTTTAATCTCTTGACTGTCATCAGCCATGAATTTATGCCTAGAGATTTTTAGCATCAAAGAGGGAAGTTAGGCTATAGATGGACAACAATTCTATCTCCTGAATCTTTTCTCATGATTTTAACAGTGAAAAGTAAGACATTAGTAATTTTCTTTCAGTAGTAATTTCTTTAATTTTTTTTTTATTATTTTTCTATCATCTGGTTTCCTTTTCCCTAATATGTCATTTCAGGTGAGTCTGAGCATTTTAAATCGGGATCTGTATATATCTCATTGTGGGGGGCAGTACTCAGGAACAAGTCTTCTGCCACAAGGATCCTGTATAGGTGAGATGTCCACTTGGATCCCAACGGAGTACTAATTTGGATTAAATGCTCCCTATGGCAGCCTGGACAGAGTCTGCCAGTTCAGTAGACAGAGGTTCAGGCAGCTCCTGATTTCCCAGAAAAAAATGTTCATGGATTGTGGGAGTTTGAAACTAAATGAGTTTTAAGGACACTTCCAACCCAAGCCACTCTCTGCTTGCTAGAGCCCTGCTTTCTGGACAAGGAGAGTCCTATCCGTTTTATCCCTGCTCCAGGACCACTGCAGGAGAATGAACTGCTGTGGTCATTCAGTTGACTATAAATCTCTACTGTAGATCCCAGGCAGACTGTCATGCCTGGAGAATACAGTACTGTTCAGGGAGAAATCCTGCAACAACACACTGCAACAATCTTCCCTGTCAAAATCTTCTTCACTGCCAGTCTTGTCTTCTCAGGTCACTGGTGTGCTTATGAATGCCAAATGTTCCCCCTTGCATTCAGTGGATCACAGCTATTGTTAACAAACAGCCTTTATGTGAGATTTTGAGTCCTTTGGGCTTTGGTAGGAATTACTTAATTTACGATAATGTAATTAAGACAAATAATATATAAATAAAGTATTTTATGTATCAGGGCTATCTGACTTGGCTCCTTAAAGGGTTCACAGCTGAAGTGTATTGATCTTTGACTCTCAGTTCTTCTGCTGCTTTAGACAGACTTATTTAAGTCCACCTCACAAGTCTCCTATATATCCACTCAGTTTTTCACCTGCCTATACATCTTGTCCGGCAGATGATTGTTTCTTGTTTAATTTTACCTATCCATAAAATGGTAATTGTTGTGAATACAAGTTTTATTTAGCATATACACCATAATACAAGTTTTATTTAGCATATACACCATAATGCATCAAATACTATTTAAAACATTAATACAAAAGTTGAAATTAAGAAGAACTCATGATAAGGAACTTGTATGCAGTCTTGGTCTCACTGCATATTTAGAGGGGATGGGCATTCAGATAAATGTGCTTGACTTCTTGCTCATAAGAAAGTGTTAAACATATTTCCTTCCATATGAAAAAAATCTGGGATTAGTTCAGAGTGTCTGCTTTATTTTATCCAGAAAAGTACCTATGCTGAGGGATTAGTAAAGTTAAGATACTCTCTGTTCATCCCTGGAAGTGCTTGGGGATTCTTGTGTTAAAAGGCAAAATATAAATTTAAGATATTATTAGTATTACTTCTGCTAATGATAATAATTCAACACCAGAAAAATGTTCATGGCTAAGTTATTATAATCCCCTAAACAAATGGGTTTATGCAGAAGCAGAACTGCTGACACAAGCCTCCTGTAACAAGACAGTGCCAGCAGGCATTACTATAACTCAAGCAAGGGCCAGTCAAAATGATACAGCCATTGTGTTGATGTGTTGTATATGATTGTGAGTATTGGTGCCAGCTGTGTCATAAACCACTCCCTCAAAATAATAACCTTGACAGATAATAGAAATGAATCAGCATTTTCTCCTTAATAAGATTGTTTTGTAAGCCTGGCCATGCAGTCTCAAGATTCAGTAGAGAATATTTTCAGCTCCTTTCTCCTGAAAAAAAAAAAAAAAAAAAAGTTTTTGTAAGGTTATGTCCTCTATTTAATAAACTTAGTGAGCTTTATTTTCTCACACGTTCTGAAGCTCTGCATGAGATACCACTTTAGGGGAGAGTGACAATTATACAGGGAATAGCTTCCTCATATTAGCCCTGATTGTTCCATGACAGTAATGCTGGAAAGGGTCTTCTGGAGCTGAAGCCTCAATCTGTAAGTCCAGCAGGGACTCAAAGTAGACTCACTTTGTTGGAATATTTGGTGGGGGTAGGGAGCAGGGGGTGGTTTTATAGGCAATTAATGTTATGCACTTCCTTTGGCTCATGGGAGAAGAAAGGTGACAGAAGTTTACGCAAGATTAAAGGTCTGACTGAGGAAATGTGTGATCACAAATTGCCTTGTCTTCGCTCCTTCTGCAAGCCTCCTTCTGGCTCTGCTATCTAATATACCAAAGCAAAGAGGATGTTTGCTTGAATAATATGACATGTAGTTTCTTCTCTCTTAAATCTTCCACACAAAAAACCTACCTGCCCTTACTTTCCAAACAGAACCTGGATTGGTTTTTTGTGCCTACACTTCAAATTTCTCCTCCTACAATCTTTTTTTTTAATGA
Source organism: Lophotriccus pileatus (assembly GCA_035583135.1). NCBI lineage: Eukaryota > Metazoa > Chordata > Aves > Passeriformes > Tyrannidae > Lophotriccus > Lophotriccus pileatus. Next base: position 23,741,077 of record JAWWES010000094.1, on the reverse strand, counting down.
AAGTGAACGTAAAAAATCTGCCAGATAAGCCGTCTTATCCTCCCTTTAGTTTGCTGTAAATGGAAAGCCATTATAGTTTTCCCGTTACCTCAGCAATATGTTGCCTTTCTATTCCTTGTAAAAGGTATGTATTTGACTTACACTGTGGGAGAGAAGAGAGAAAAAAAAGGTGCTTTTTACAAGGTGTATTTTCTGTATGGGCAGGCCAAACTGCTGTGATAGTAGCTAGCCAAGTGTTCCCTCAGTCTTTGCTCCTTGCAAAGTGAAACTCTAAATTGCAATTCCCTCCTGATTCCCTCTGGAAGGTGATATCCATCTGGAAGATTTGGCTTTGAACAGCAGGAGAGTTCATACAGTTCATATTAAACAAAGCTCTGACTTGCTGTTCAAATTGACTTGATGGTATGACCTACTCCATTTTTCAGCTTGAGTTTTTGCTTCAGGGACGCTAATTATTTTCTGAATATATTCTAAGAGTATCTAATATCAACACAGGTAGTTATTTAATCTTTATTCATCTTTTAAGTACCACTGCATTTTAGCCTGGGGTGCCAAAAAGTAGTGGGTAAGGGTTAGCATGGACTACTCGAAGGTGTACAGGTAGAATTCAGACTGTTTGTGTCACAACTCATTTTGTAAAATTAACGGAAGTGTTGCTTAAGTCATCATGCCAGTAGTCTAACAAAAGGTTTTCACTTAGCCTGTTAGCATTGTCAGTGCCTAAGATCCACAGCAGGGCCAGGGAGCCGTAATATCGGTGCAGCATTTGGTAATTGACTTACCCATTTATAAAATCCCCCTGCACTGGTGGTAGTGACATCTAGAGTTGAGAAATGAAGGCCAAGTCACATGCAGGACAAGCTTCTTGGCCACAGAGCAATCAAATAGTGACAGCTTCACAACCATGGTATCCTTTCCCTTTCTCTCACACTCCAGAATGCAGAAGAGACCCTCCCTTGTCATTAGGTATAGGGGATGTCACTAGTGCTGTCTATGCCCTGCAACACTGATTCTTGCAACAGATCTGATGTCCACACCATGACACAACAGATTCAATCCTATTGTATCTGAGTTTGTGGATCAGCTGGAGAATCCTAATTTCCTGCCTTTTTCCTGTGTATAAAATCCTGTATCAGGTAGATTTAGATATTAGGAAGAAATTCTTCTCTTTTTGTGAGGGTGGTGAGATGCTGGAACAAGTTGCTCAGTGAATTTGTGGAAGCCCCATTCCTGGCAGTGTTCAAGGGTGCCCTGGATGGAGCTTTGATCAGCCTGGTCTGGTGGCATTGCAGGGGGTTTGGAACTAGATGACCTTTAAGGTCCTGTCCAACCCTAATCAGCCTATGATTCTATGCTTTTCAAGAGTTTGTATTCTGCCCTGTCAGTTGAGCAGATTTATGGATCTGATCTTTTTACTCTCTAACTGTTCCAACACTGTGCTAAGGACTAATTCTCCTTTGGTTTGAAGGAGAAGGGGGAAAAGGGGGAAATGCAGATGACTGTGGTCAATTAAATTGATTTGTGGCAGTGACAGCGACTCTCCTTGTGCACTTTCTGTCCATTTGGGAGAGGGTCATTCTGTGGTTGAAACAGGACAGACACAGGTTAGAAGTTTCTCACAAGAGAACCTCAGCCTTTATAAGTGATCACCCCTTTAGCAGTTTCCTGTGCTTAAATAGTACAACCTGTAGCCGGTGTAAGATTTATAACATACTCTAGGCCAAACAGTGACCCATGAAGGGTGCTGTCTTGCTTTAATTTGGCATCCAACCAAGATGTGCCTGCACTGTTACAGAGAAATCTGCAACCCAGTCTTTATGTGCACACTTGAAGGTGTGTGAACACAGGCTGAGCTAGTTACAATGCTAAGCATCACTTAAGGCTGTAATATCTGTGTCCGTAGGATGATACATGAGCTCCTGAAAGATTGTCAGATCCCTAATCAAAAGTCTTTTGCCTTGGGGGCTTCTAGTAACCTCTCTGCAGTATTACTCATTCTGGCAGATAGTATTCCAGTAGCTCACAAATACTGGATGTCCTGAAAAATTAGGAGGTAAAGAAACACCTTTTTATCCAAAGAAGCAGTATCAGGACTACTACTGCTCTGGTAAGCTTTGGACTGGCTTTTAGCAAGTATACCCACAAGAAGGCTAGAGTGTAACCAGTTGAAAATCAGTAAGGATCATTTCTTTCCATCATAGCATGATGAAAAGCGATGTTTCTTTTTGTAAAGGGAGGTCTCTTTGAGTTCTCAGACATAAAATGTGTCTTAACACTGCAGAGAGTGTTTACAAGGAAAAAAAAGAAATAAACCCACAAGTTTTATATATATGCCCTTGAAGAATATTTTTTTTAGCCTGTGTTATCATGCCTTTATGCTGCAACTTAATATACACAAAGGAAATTTCAGGACTGTTGAGCATGCAGATTTTCCTAGGGGATGAGTGCAAGGTTATTTAGCACAGGTGTTTCTGTAATTGTACAACACTCCTTATTCATATGCCCACAAGCTCTTATTCCCTTGTGAATGATGCTGTTGTCTAGTATTAGAGCACCAGGTTCTAATGAAAAGCTCAAATAATATTGCTTTACAGTGACCCCTTCTGTGAGTCATCTTTCATTTCATGAATGCATGCAACTCAGGGAATAAGCACTTGTGCTGTAATTATTATTTATTTAAACAAGTGTGTGTGCAGTTTTCCCTCAGTTCACGCACCAGGTTGTATGTACTGTGTAGAACACAACACACACACACACACACACAAAATACAGAGAGAATCCCCTTGATTCTTATTACTGAAATGATGAGGTTGTTCCCCATGTTTGGTTACCACAACCTACATCTGGCATGTCTCCACTGAAATGAATAATATTATACTCAAGGTACTTAAAGAAGCTGGCGACCACTGTTGTCATGCAGA
>JAWWES010000094.1:23703455-23728542 GCA_035583135.1 Lophotriccus pileatus | reverse complement strand
GGATGCCTGCCCAAGGAGTCAGGAATACTGAGTGTCTTATATATGCACAGGGAGAGAACTGCAGCTTTATTTGGGTCAGAGTAGGAAGATGTGTTGGACCGTCATCCTCTAGCTCTAAGACATGTGATATTGATGCAGAATGAGTGCATAGATAAAGAAACTTTCCCTCGCCATAATCATCATAGAGGCTTTGCAGCAAAGTAAAACATTCCTCCAAAATATCTGTTTGCTTCTGAGCAGTCCTGCAATGAGACCTAGCACATGCCGTATCCCCAGGAAAGAAGTTTTTCTTTGCAGGGCCACGGATCTCTCTGTGACAAGCGAGAACACAGCACGCTGCTGTCACAGAACATACTCCATGTGAGTGTGCCAGAACAGGGGAGATGGTGTGTTCCTGGGGGTGCCTGTTTCAAAACAGGCCCTACAATGCCATCACAGAGACAAGCAACAGGCTGCTTGCCAAGCTGACCTGAGGCCAAATCAGCTTAACGTGCTGACAAGGGCACCAACATGTAAAAATGTTTCTCATGCTCCTAACAGCTCCCAGGAAGAGACGAGAAGCCAACACCCACAAACTCAGCGGAATGTTTCAACTTTTGGAAAAGTAGTGGCAAAAAATTCCAAATCCAAAATTCCAAACAAGAACTGTAGGAATCTGCAAAGAAATCTCCCATTATTATTCAGATAGTCAAGCATTTATTTGATATAAATATTACACACATAAGCACATGTACAGATTTAAGTGTGATATGTACATAACATATACACTGAATTAAAGGTCAACACTGGCAAAGGGTTGAGAATGTATCATAATGAAAGCATGCTTCTAAAAATCCAGACATTTGGCTGTATTTAACATTACTTTATGTCACCATAAGAAGTCTGAGAGTGGAGAAAAATGCAATGACAGGTTAAGTTTCAAAATTGAACAGGTTTGCAAAAGACAATACTGCGAGCACAAATAATTAAAAAGCATATACACAGTAATTATGTGGCAGCCATAGCATAGCAGCTACGATGTAATACATATTTTGGAACAAGTACACTGTTTTCCATTAGGAAGACACATAAAATACTACTTGTGCTTCTGTATGTCCACTTTAGAAGCTTCATCTTGACCTCAGGTTGTAGTCAGGCCATGATGGTCTGAAGAAGAAAGAAGTTTGTACCCCACAACTGTAACAGCTAAAAGGGCTAACAGGGAATCACAGAATTTCAGTGCTCTACAGATGGGGATATGGTTTGCTGTTAGTTTCCCTCTAAAATTCAATCAGTTTCTCCTTTGCTGAGCTCCCATGGCCTCCTACAGATAATTTTTTGCTTAAATTTTAAGGCAAGTAAGGATCTATATAGTGTGCTTTTCTGCATAACACAGATCACAGATCTTTACCCAACAATTTCTGTACCAGATTCATAACCTTTGTGCTGCAGCATCTCTCTGGGAGAGAAAAACTTGATTTCAAAATGTCAAATGATATGCAATTATTTGCTAAGCATTATCATGAGTATGATATAAAAAAAAAATGTGAAATGAACCCTGATCTTCTACGTAGAGAACTTGGCATATCTTTGGACCAGCTGAACATATTGTAGCGATCTATTTCTGTACCTGAAAGTCCGAGGGAAACAACTGGATTGATCAAGCTAGCGCATGAGAATTGGAGAAGCAGACTGTGCACAAGATGCTATTTTTTGCTGTCAGTTCCAAGGCCCTGGAAATGGTTGCATGTATAAACACGTCTGCTTGTCATAGATCACTCCTGTGTAATGAGGCAAGCAGCACATGGTGCTGTAGAAATTTAAAATGTGCCAAGATGAAGGAACTGGCACCAACACACAAGCACAAAACCAGTCATGCAGAAGATTACCAAACAATGCTAACTGGAAGCTTAAATTTGAATCCTTTTTATTAAATATATATATAATCTGTTTTCTGTTTACTCCATTGTAGTCATATTTTACTTTATGAACACAAATTTATCTCAATTACAGTGAATGCTGATGACAGAAGTAATTCCTAAGGGCAGGCTCTTTATATAAGGACTAGACTTGTGCAGTGTTACATGCAGAACAAGGCAATTCCTATCAGAGATAGAATTAGAGAAATAGGTAGTAATGAAAACAGACAAGTATGGTAAACTCTCTTGCTCTTTATTTGAAATAAACTACTGGCAACGTCTCCATGTCAAAAAATGTGAGTACTGACTTTCCTATCCCACAAGCAGTTCATGGAGGTGTTAAACAAAGAACCAATGCCACCAACTGTAGATTTAGAGGAACAGGCAGTTTGCACCATAAAATTAGGGCCCATCTTCTCAAAAGATGAATGAAGAAAACCCCACTACCACCCTTTCTCACTCAAACACTCATGCTCAAGTTCCCCTTCTATTTCAAATTCACTCATCCTTCTAAAACATCACTTTTCCTACTTTTGCAACTCTATTTTCAAACTTGTACTCCTTCTCTGCCAATATCCCATTTCCCTACCTCTAGCCAACAAAGAGTTTCTACTGAGTGTGCTCCTCTTTCGGCCAGAGCCCAGCACAGACTTCCCTTACCATGTTCCCAAGCAGCTCAGCAAGCCCAGCAAAGGCATCAGCCTGTCCCAGGCCTCTGCTGGCCTTGGGCTGCTTTGCTGCTCTGTAAGACCAAAAATGTCATAAAACTGCTCACATTTTCTAATCTGTTCCTAGAGAAATGACCCACTTGATTGTGTTGGACTTCCAATCACTGAAATTTAAATCATGTCTTTAAGGGTTTTTTCCTTTTCCAGTATACTATGTTTAGTGAAGATATAATTTAGGGGTCTGAATATATAATCTCTGGGGAAATTCTTGAAGGTTTTTATACCATTTTAATTGACCACTGATTTATAGAGAGCTGGTCATCCTCAACAGATTATTTCCAAAGTCAAAGATGAGGTCACTTGGTTTATTCAATCTGGAGAAGAGGAGACTGAGGGGGGACTTCATTGTAGTTACAACTTCCTTATGAGAGGAAGCGGAGAGGCAGGCACTGATCGCTTCTCTCTGGTGATCAGTGACAGGACCTGAGGGAATGGCCTGAAGCCGTGGTGTGTCAGGGAAAGTTCAGACTGGATATAAGGAAAAGGTTTTTCACTCAGAGTGTGGTTTGGTATTGGAACAGGTGTCCCAGGGAAGTGGTCACAGCAGCAAGCCTGACAGAGTTCAAGAAGCATTAGGACAATGTTCTCAGGCACATGGTGTGATTCTTCAGGCTCCCTGTGCAGGGCCAGGAGCTGGACTTGATGAACTTTGTGGGTTTTTTCCAACTCAGGATATTCTATGATTCTATGCCAAATAGCTATGGCAACTTAGAGGAAACTAAAATATGAAAAGCACAGTGTTTCCAAAGAAACTCCATTTAAGACGGTACATCACTTTAAGGCTCTTTTTCTTCACTCCCTCCCCAAGCCTTGTGGAAATATATGTTGTGTAGAGTCAAAAGGTGTTTCCCAGAGAAAACATTTCACATTTATCTCTGTTCTGGGGAAGATGAATAATCTACCAAAACTGCCCAACTACTTTGCAGCAAAGAATCAGACACATATGCACGTTAAACAGACTGCAAGATTGCTGCATGTGTTTGATGTGTTAGCACTTAGTATTTCTGTAGCTTCATAACTTATAAGCTTTGTGCAAATGTTTTTTAGCCATTAAACAATCATCCCAGATCTGTGCAAGGCTGGGGTGTTTTGTTCATCTACAGTCTTCCAACACACACTTACGGCCCTTAAGATCGGCAGTGTACATTTTAGGCAAGACTGTACATTTTAGAGCTCTTTCACGACAGGGTGTTATGCATTAGGAAAATGGAGAAAATTGAGAAAAGCAGTTACACAGATTTTTATTGCTCTGAAGGTACAGCTCAGGTAGTTGTGCTTTGTTGATGCAGATTTGGCGAAGATGATTTAGCTTTCAACAGTGACCCCTTCTGGTGAGCGCGAGGAGAGTCTCCATGCCGCACACACTGGCCTGAAACTGTCATTTCTAATATGAAATACTTTGATTATAAAAAAATATTGCTTTTCAGTGATCATTTTAAGTAGCATAAGTGGAAAAAAGCAGTCTGCCACAAAGGCCTTCCTTCCTGACGTTGCATTATTAAGTCATCTCCGTATATTCTTGGGGTTTTTTAACACGAAATGTCATTTAACCAAGATCAATGCCTCTTAGCAGAGCTGCATTACTTAGAGAACAGGAATCAATGTTCAAACCGATGCTAAACATAGAAAACATATAAGTAGGGGTGTCGGGCAATAATACCTGCCAAACAACTAATTTTCTGTCTGAGGGTGAAATACTGAAATTTCCATTCTTGCAAATCCATTCCTTCCATCCTCACTTTTGCTCCTTTCTTTCTGAATTAAGAGCCCTAATGCCTTTTAAGAATTTAACGGCTCCTTTGGAGACCATTTGACTGTAATGATCTGTGTTGTAGAGCTTTTAGTCTCTGCTCCAGCTCTGAAATAGTCTTCATTAATTTATCAGGCAGGGCCCTGTACTTTTTAAGCAGAGGGGTTATAATCCCAGTACTGCAATGAAGTTTCAAATACATGTAATCCACAACATAGGGAGAAATTAAAATCTTGAGCAGACTCATTCTTGCTGAGGTATTCATTTTTGCAGACTTTTAGCTTGTCTACTGGGCATGCTACCACTTCATCCCACTTGATAAATCTCTAACATTTGTGCCTCTTTAGATGAAAAAGCTGTTGGTTCTTCTGGACTGGCACGAGAAATTCTGTCACATTCCTCTGCAAAGTGACAATGTTTCCTCATCAATACAGCTTTGCTTCCTCAGTGCTGCTCTAGCATTTGGTTCCATTTTTTGATATTTTGAGTCGGGATTTTTTGGCAAGGGGTAGAGGGGCTGATCTAATTAGATGCAGTTCCACTGGGAACACTTTATACCTTGTGATATTGAAGAGCTGCTTTTTTCTTCTACATGTTGCAATACACCTGTAAAATCATAAAACCTACCAGGAGTTGTAATCAATTTAATTACCGCCCTGCCCTGAAGCTGAAGCAGCACCACCACAGTCACTCCAGCCCACATATATCCAACCCACAATGTCCCAGGATGGTTTGTTCCAGGGCTTGAATAATGCCAGAAACTACTCCTGATTTCCAAGCAGATTTTCCCTTACTGTTATTTAACACTGCCATGCTGTCAGCCTGCCCTTCATGGATGCAGAGAACAGGTATCTCCACAGTAATACCTACTTCTAAGTGACTTGGGCTCATGACTGTATTTGTCTCATAGTCATCTCTTCATCTCAGGTTTGATCAGTGGGAGCAACTATTACAATACCTCTGGGCTGGGAGACAAAGAGCCAGACAACAAAGCATGTGTGGGATACACCAAGAAACCCAGTGCGGGGGTGGCTGGAACCTCTTGTCAGCTGAGGTGAGTTGGTCATTACATAAATCACTGAGACAGTCTTTCCCACACAAAGGATGAATGTTTGTCACCGTTCTTGAACTGTGCTTCTTTCATATTTCCATCTCTATCTCTCCTGAGTTGCGAGTTTTCCCGCTTACTTCTTTTCCCCCTTTCCTGTTGTGGATGTCAAACCATGTCTCAGGTCTAGAAGGGTTGCTCTTCTGTGATAGCTACAAGCAAAAGCTACAAGCTCAGATGAATGTTTTCAGTGGGAGCTGAAAGGTATTACAGCTCTTTGGGAGGCCAGGACAGGCCAAAAAGCAGTGAGCACTGAGCACAACCCAGGCAGATAGATCTTTTAACTGAGGCTAGGGAGAAAAATGTTAACAGGGAACACTGTGTAAGGCCTTTAACAGAAGTTTTTGCCATGGCTGAGCCTAAGATGGGACAGGGAAACTGGGAAAGCTATGATAGGGCCAGAGTAACCTGAAATGATGCTCCTGGTGACAGGTTATGGGACTAGATGGGACAGATAAGAAAGGAAGAGCTCTTGATACTCCTCACAAAAACCCCATCAGACAACTGACTTGTAAACTGTTGTAAACTGACTCTTCATTGCTTATTGATTACATTCACTGTGGAAAGTAGGAATATGGGGATTATTTGTTCCCCGTTTCTCAGCTACTGTAGGATTACCTTTTCCCCAGACTCTTTCAGGACCTAATTCCTCTGCCAGAAAAAAGAAAAAGCAGCATCTCCTGAGAATTCTGTTAAGAACATCCAGTTGCTGCCAAAGGCTGTCATATGGCTTACTCCTGCATGATATATCCTCACAGCCTCTTTGCCATCCACTGAGGTTTATTTCATGACAAAAATCACTGGGAAATCCTTCTGATATTGTTTTTAATATCATTAGGCCACGCAACTACGCCACAACTTTCCCAAATGGAAGTATGCTGATGTTTGAAAAGGATCACAGTGCTCCTTGTAACATTACTGATGATGTTTATAGTACCACCAGAGCACTAAGAGCTCTGTTTCAAAGTGTCCTTTCTTGGTTTTAAGGTTCACCCTCTTCTAGGGTTATGATCTCATTATTTTTCATTGCTTTCCTTCCAAAGGGGAGTAGAACTGCTTCTTGAAGAAAAAAACAAAAACCAGTTTGAATACAGTCAAAAATTGCAAAATGAATACGACTTGTAATATTTTTCCTGTGTTTTATTGCTACCTATGTGATGATTTTTTTGTTCTGTTTGCTTCTCAAAGTCATTGCATTAGATTGTGGAACATAAAAGCTTTTTAAGGAAAACCTCTTGAGAACAACCACTGCCAGGGAATTTTTGTAGTCCAGTATCCTCACAAGAGGAAACATAAAGAGGGGTGACCCCATACCTGACAATTTGTCTCCAGAGTTAGCTTTCCAAATTTTTTTCTTCAGGTTCTTTGACAGTGAATAGTTTTTAATCAAAAATAAACAAAAATTATATATGTTTAAAACCAAACAACATTAGTGCCGAATAGAGTTTTTTTCCCATTGTTACATTTCAGGGCCCCTGATCCTGCACTGTGACATAGGTACGCAGACACCTACAACATTTGGCAGCTTAAGGTGATCTGTAAACATGAAAAAAATGCTTCTTAAAAAGTATAGACTGCAAAACTACTGGTGCCCACTTCCATAAGCACTGAGCCAAATGAGAGGAGAAACAAGTGACATAAGAAAAAAATGTAGTTTACCAGCACACTGACACTCTTCCCTATACAAAGTAACCAGTTACACAGTGAATAAGTTCACAGGTGTTTCCACTTACAATAACCTCCCCAAGGAAGATTCTAGTTTAAGATACTACAAACTAAGATCTTTTCTCCTCTTTTTTGAGTTTTTGCTCTGATTGTTATCAGATGTATTATAGTTTTTTCTCTTTTGTTCCTTTTTCTGCCTCAATCTGCAGCAGAACACAGTGAACCTGTCAAGAATACTTCTAGTTGACTGACCAGTCAATGGCAACCAGCAATTTCACAAATGAATCTGCTTAATCAAGGTACCTAAGGTGAAGAAGATACTTACAGAGCTCTGCAGGAGAGGGAGACAGACTTGTCACAGCTTCTTATATTATTCTTAAATTCATAAGAGCAGAGTAATTTAGGTCAAGGAGGAAAATCACTGAACAAGAAATAAGTCACTGAAGTGCTTTGCTGAATCAGGTTTTAAGTGTGTACTCAGAGACAGTGAAAATTGTCCATCAACTGAAGTTTGTACAGAATGGAAACTTTTTTAAGTTTTTCACATTCTTAACTGATGTTTTGAAGGACCATCTGCTAATTCAATGCTTAAGACCTGGTCTTCAAGCTGCCATGTTCCCTCCACTCCAGCGTAAATATCTTTATGGATGTTTAAAGGGTTTGGGCCGAGAATTTTTCCCCCGGCAAAAGGTATCTGGCAAACTTACTAATTTCTTTTTCCTCCTTTAATAATATAGTTGTCAGTGCTGCTGCAAGATTGCATGTTTCTTTCTTATAACTGATCTGCAGGCAGTCTTCTGAATGTTCTGCAGGCAAAAAGCCTTTTCTCCCCAGACCTGCCCTCCGTTGTGCACTCCAGAGTGCACAAAGCCAAGGGTCCCTGCAGCATTGCATCTGCACCCTGACACTGCTCCACTGAACCTTGCCAGCTCCACTTCCACCACCCCGTACAGCTCAGCAGGCATCACAATACAAACTGACAGCATAACAGCCATGCCAGGAAGGTGATTTTAAATTTAATCAGATACATATCTTATGAAATTTATACAGGGATCCTCCTGCCTCCCTGTATAAAAACAAAAGCATTCAGATAGGACCATGCCAAAACTTGTAAAGGGAAACCATTTTTTTTTGCTGGTCTTTTACAAATATTGTCTGTCAGACGGAGCCCTTTGGAGAAAGGGCTGTTCTTTCCAAAAAGTCTGAGAGACTGTTATCAAGTCCAGCATTTCCAAAGCCACAGCTTTCTTGCACTACTTGTTCATGCATTTTCATCTTCATAGCTCTCCCTTGCACTTTTATAATTTGTATTAATCCCTTCTAAGCCTGGTGATGGAGAACTAATTTTATGCTAGAGAACTGAATAAGCTTGGATTGTTTTAACCAGCAAAAAATTACTTCAAAAAAGCATGTGATTTTCTCTGAAAAGAACACAGTAAACACTAGGGAAAGATAAGAACTATTTAACTCATGGATGATGATGCAAGTTACTGTGACAGTCTGTTTGCAGACTTATGGAAAAACATCCCTATAGATCTTCATAATTCCTTTCCTTTTGGAAAGTTTTCTTTGTCAGCATGGCACTAGAAATTATCCCCTCTCCTTTTATTACTCTCTCTCAAGTGGGAGATTTCAGTACTCTATGCAGTTTTGTAGCAGGTGGCCAATGCAGCAAAAGGAACAACCGTGGAATTAAGAGAATGATTAATCCAAGTCATTCTGAAAATCAGATGAGAGGATCTTTTTAACCCATTAAATTTTACAACACACTTATGTTGGCAGTGCTTATGCTCCTGGCTGCTGTTATGCCTCTGGGAAGCCAAACTGGCCTTGTGCTTCATACCAAAATCTTTGTATGACAGAGAGCTAAGGCCATTCAGTCCAGAGGGAAATGAACTCCAGAATAACTCACAGGTAGAAGACAACAGCTGTTTGTGATGGATCCCATCACCCTGCTGCAGCATAGGGTGGAGCTGGATGTGCAGAGAGACTGAAGCAAGCTGGGTGCTGTCTGCAGTGGCTCTGATGGTCCACCTTTCTGCTGTGGTCAGTGGTAAGTGTTGCTCATCTGCCCTTCTGCCACCACAGTTCCCCTTCCTCATGTGATATTTCAGGATGGGCATCACATTTCTCCCCCCAAGCTTCATAGCATTTAGAAAAGACTCTGTTATTCATGTAACTGCCCATTACCACTACTGTGTCAAAGACCCACAAGTACTTTTTAAAGCACACATTTGCAGCAGGATTTATAGCTGAATTGAGAAGCTACTCTTACAGAAATGATGCTGTCCACAGTAACTGCAGTTCTGGCTGACATCTGGTGCCGCCAAGGTCCTTTGGTTCCTTTTGGTCCTTTGGTCAACAGGGTGGCTTGGCCAGGACCATACCAGAGCAGAGCCAAGGGCAGACTAGTTCCCAGCTCTCTGCAGGGCCAGTAGCACCATGCCATGTTCAACTCTTTCTGTGGCCATGGTGAGTGTGGCTCCTGGGTTCACCACCAGGATATTACACACAGTGGACCACATTAGGAACCCACAGGTGAACTATATGTGTTACAGAGGAGATAAATGGCACCCTTCTGCTCAGCAAGAACAGTAAGTGCTGAAAAAATAAACCACTTCACTGCTAACTAACTCAGGACAGTCCTTTAAATAAACCAAATCTACCATCTCCTTTAATGTCTGGTTGTCAGACAAGCATTTGTCTTCCTTTCGTACTGTTTCTCTGCAAATGTCCCCTGTCCTTACTCGTTTGATGATTCTTGATACAGATGATATAGTAATACCTAATTTACATACAGATCAAAAGTTACCTTGAAGCTTATTTACCCCTTGATGAGGAAAGACAGTGGAACACCATAAGGATATATAGGTTCCATTAATCCCACTTGGTTCAGTTGTCTGGATCAGTACTACAAACTGGGCTTTCGAAAAGGGCTGTTTCCATATCTGTTCAGGTATAAAGAATTACTCCAACAGACACTGCTCAACAGTTGCTATTTCTTTAGAGTTAAAAAATTACTAGGTTTGCTCCAGGTTATCAAAAATAACTCAGCTTGTTCTCGTACCTTGTTATGTTAACTTCAGTACGTTTTATGAAACTTTCCCCTCCCTCTCCCGGTCTCAGGCATTGTGAGCCCAATGTGCTTTCAGATCTGGCACCATGAAAAAACCCCACCCCGCCTCCCCACTTCTCTCCCCCAGCTTTGTCTCCCAGCACTGTTTCTTGTACCAGGATACCTCCTGTTGATCTCCAGAGAACATTGGTGGTCATGGAAGAGTACTGCAAAAGCCTGCCACAGCCAGTCTTACAGTGTAATTCAGTAACAATGGTGAAAGCTTTTTTCCAAAAACACACATATGGTTGAACCCCCAGCTGTTACCATGTGTTCAGTAACGCATTTTCTGCATAGTGAACAAGAAGCAGAGATGGAAAAATAACATATATCCATGTAAATCAATAAAAAACTCCCTTTTCCATTAGTTTCCTAATGGAAATTATTCAACTTTTCTGTGTTCATTTACAAAGGTCTCCATATCTTCTGCCATACATTAAGCTTCACTCTTACAGAATAGTACATATCTTTTAGCAACTCTGACTACTTGTTTACAGTTTATCAAGAATAATAATTGCTGAGAATGAGATGGGAATATGTAGCATTCCTAAGTTTACTAATTTTCTTTATGCCCCACATATTATTGAAACTTCATAATCAGCTGAAATACATCTTCAGTGATGGAGTTTTTTGATCCTTTTTCATTAGAGAATAATGTATATTTTCCCTTTTGAAGAACATTGCAAGCAGAGCCTGAAGCTAGTCTTTGTAAATGCATCAGAAAGGCTGCCAGTACGTTGTCATACAGCAACTCTGGTGGAAAGGTGAGCCTGAGGCCCTGACTGGGGCACTTGACAGCAACCTACTGCTAACAAGGGCCACTTCTGCCATACCCAAGCACCAGCATCTTCATCGCTTGCTGGTTGGTATTAGTGACATTAAGACATTAAGAACAATGATTACGCTCAGTTTTAGCACACAGTGCATGCCAGTGGACTATTTTCATTCCTCTGTAATTTTAGGTCTAGACTGCAAAGGCTAGTGAAAGGAGGATACTCACAGCCTCCACAAACAACAATAACTAAGATTAAAGGCTGTGTGAGTGCACAAGCTTAAAGCCATGGCTGAGCACCATTAAACACTTAATCCAATATTCATTTTTTAAATTAAGTGATACTTCCTTCACAGCTAGAGGAATGGGACATTGTGTTAAAAAGAGACTTGGATGAAGAAAACACATTCTGTCAACGTGTTTATTACTGAGTTTAAAATGAGACCTTCATGAAAAAGTATCTTTAATGATTTGTACATACTCCTTCAAAGAGGGTCATATAATCAATCCTCTAGCATGTGCCAAAATGTAGGTTTAGAGCATCCTTAAACCCCAGGGCCTTGACTGAGCCTGTAGGCTGGAAGCCCTCGTACCTTCTCTCACTAAGAGTAGTTCACCTACAACAGCATCATTTGAAACCATCGGACTAAATCAAGTAAGGAGGAAGGCCACACAAAAAGGCACATCAGTATGGTGAAATGACTCTGTAGAGGACTCTCCAAGCTCCCAGAATGGCTGCACTTAGAGCTTACTTGGTACTAATGGAGTGACTGAAGTAGGATCGCTTTTCTGGGAAACAGTAGTGGCACTATAGTCACATCCTTTCTCAGCTCTGAAGATGCAAGGTGAGAGAAGCACCTCTCACTCCTGTTCTCTCCCCCACTTCTCAATCAGCAATAAGCTCCATTCCTGGCTTGTCTTCCTTCTACCCCACTGCATCCTACCTAGGCCCCTACCATGCTTGCCACCACAGAACAAGAGGCATCACAGCAGAGAGGACAGGAAAGATATTAAACAGCTTTTGTTTTTAAAAAAATTTGCTGCTATTTGTTGTTTGTCATAAACATTGCTGAAAAAAGAGGCAGCATCTACTGCAGAAGACGGGGTGCACAATGAGAAGAGTTGGCTACACCACACATATTTTTCTTCCTTCACTGTAAAATAGAAGGTATAATAAAAAATTGCACCTTGCCTCTTCAACACAGTATTGAAACTGTAAGTTGTGTCAAAAAGACATGTGAAAGGCCAAATTTCTGGTTTCATTAAAATCCCGCCAAAGAATATGTTTTTTTAAAAAAATTCATATATCCCCTTCACTGCTATCCTTTCACTTCTCTGTTTATTTTGACACAAAAACATGATACAACTTTTTAACACCATCCACTATGGACCCATTGTGAGAGCAATAAGGGAAACCCTATTGCAGAAACTTTAGAAATCACCCCTTTTTGCAGCAGTAATTTTTCTCAGTTCTCTGACCTCTTTGATTTCAAAAGAAAGGTGACCAGCTTTATTTTTAAAGGTTGCTGCCATTTTTACAGCTATTCACATACTCACCAAATTAAAGAAAAAGGTCAACTGGGTCAGCAAGAAAATAACTGAGGAAAGTCCTAACTCATAGCCTGTATGTGAAGCAGTTAAAGAATAAGGATTATAAATGAGGAAGCCGCAATTTCATTTGAACTGCTGCTCAGCAGGGATAAAGGAAGAAGCACTCCAGTGCTGATCACTTAGAGACAGATGGATTGGCTGACATGGGTGTCTACAGACAGAGTGAGGTAATCCCCTGGGCAATGACATGCAGCTCTCCAGACACCACACTCGCTCCCCAAAATCCTCCACTTTCCACATAGGTTCTTACTGCCTGCGCCATCCTGAAGCCTCCAGCTGACAGTATTGCAGTGACGGTACCTGTCTCACTACTCATGGAGCATATTTTTTAGATCAGACAATACTGTGATTTTTTTAGGTTAGTGACTCTGTAGCCTTTCCTTAAATGGTAAAATGATGTTTTCCCCCTGAGTAAATTAGGTATTAGTTTATAACACAAAAACTCAGCTTTTTAAAAGTTACACCTTAGAAACACTCTGTTTTGTTCCCATTTATTTGTCTCTGCAACTACTACGGGACTTGTCCTAAAGACCTTTTTTTCCCCATTGAATGAGGGGACAAAAATTACTGCAACAGCTGCAAGAGCCTCTAAAAGGGTGACTTTCAGTGTAACTTGGGCACTGAACTACTGTTGTCTTGGAAAATGTCTCACTTAATGACATGCTTTGGCATCTGTTTTAATTTTAGTTGTGCTGACATAGCAGAGAGGAATTTGTTTCCCCTCATTATTGTGTTCTCTAGGGAGTTTCCACAGAATGTATATCACACTCATATCCTTCTCTTACAATGCCTGTGAGATGGATAACACTAGGAGCTCCTGTATTCTTTCTATACCTCTAGTCAGATCTATTAAGAATACCTTTATTTAGTCTTTGAGAAAACAAAATATTTCTTTTTTTACTGCCATCCTGAGGAACTGGTGATTTCTCTGCACCATGCTGTGCAACAGCTTTCAGTCATATCACTCTGGAAAGTACCCATGTGTTTTTTCTCTATTATAATAAGTATAAGAAGATTAAAGTTACATATTTCATTTAAGGTGAGATTTAGTTTCACATGTTGTTAATCCAGAGTGTTTATGCTCAATTAGATACTCAGGAGGTCTTATCACTTAAAGTTTTTTCAGCTGGCTTCAGAAGAGTAACATCATTTTTTAGACCTAGCTAAAATTAAAACCTAAGTCGTTGCAAGTCATTTGAACTGTGAATCACAATCTCCAAGACTGAAAGTTTCCAGATGTACAGGTGCTCAGTTCTCCTTCAGAGCTTTCTGAAGGGAAAGGATGCATTTCATACATGTATACTGGTCTGCATTAAAAATAGTCTGCAGTATGGGAATGGTACTGAATAGCACTAGTATTCAGTGCCATGCCTTTGATCTAAACACATAAAAATAAATAAGCCATGCATCCATATCTTGCCTGAATTAGGCACACAACCAATGCAACTGCATAAGGACAGCGTGATCTCAGATGGTATATTTTCACATAAAACAGGATTTTAAAACAATATCTAAGGATGACTGAGTTGCATTAAATCCTAATACCTTTTGATAAACACAAAATTTCATCCACATTTTGGTTTTTATTGTCTTTTCATTCTCTTAACTGTGGTATTGTTGATCTGAACTTGGATGAGAGATACGTGTCTCTGATTTGCATGTGTGTGTAGGCTTTTACATTCTCTTTCAGACATCTGTCTTCCTTTGGTATTTCAGTCATACTAAGGGTGGAACATATGAGAACTATGCCATACTTTTAGCTGCCCTCTCCACCTTGCTTCATCAAAACTCAACACAAACAAAACCAGGATCTGGTCTCAAGGCAGTCAAGGAGTACCCCTGGATTCCAGAATGCCATTTCAAAAGCACTGCCTTTAAAGCCTATTTCCTCTTGTGTGGACTGACAAGCATGAAGTTAAAGCAGCTTTCCTTATGCCAAAATAGATGGGCATGTTGCAGTACTCCTGTCTCAGAGAAGCACTAAGCTCATTGTAGCCAAAGCAGAGATTTGTGACACCTAGAAAGTGACTGCACACACACTACCTAGGGTATAACTTTCATTAGCTTCCCTTGAAACCTATGTAAATGTAATGAAAAAGGTAACCAGAAGCAGCTTATAGGTATTTTGTGACACTGTGATAGGATGGACACGCACAATGTATATGCATTTTACATGTGTATCTGAGTAACGTGACCACCAACAGGGAAAACAAGTACACGTAGAGTCACACACACAGGATGCATTCAACCAAGAAATGTTTGCTGAAGGACAAGGTAAATACAAAGGGCTGCAGGAGGCAGGACATCCTGCTGCATACAAATGAAGAATGACTGACAAAAACAGGATCAAGGTAAGCGGTAAGAGAAGCAGATGAGAACCCTCTTTCAGGACACAGGCAAAGACAGGCTGTGAGAGAAAGGACATTAGGCAGTCAAAGAAAGGACAGAGAAAGAAGAGGACAGGCCCACATACGACCAAACTTCGCTTATTGAAGACCTGTCAAGTCTGATTGCCTGCACCTCCATAAACAAGGCTACCAAGGACTCAGCCACCAGCCCTGACTTCATGGCATCAGTATCACAGTATTACATGCACAGCAGTGACCCGAGATATCTGTTTTAAGGACAGACACTTCTACATACGTAGTGAAGATGATTAATATTGTTTAATAGTAACCTTTAGCACAAAATTAGTTGTTAATGAATGAATCTAATAAAGGATTTTGAGTTTAAAATTGGCCTGCTTTATCAGTCTGCTAAAAACTCCTATTAGAGTGATCTCTAATTCCCTACATGTAAACATATATTTAGTTGCAAGATTACACTCTTTTTAGCTTTAATGATCACAAATTAAGAATATGAAAAAATATCTTTTCTGGCTGCTAGGGTACTTGATTATGAAATTTAACTCATCCTTGCTGTGAGGGTACTGTGCCTGAATCCTATCAGGACATGTGCCTCTTTCTTAGTGAAAATTGTTAAACAGATGTCATCCACACCACACTGCAAGCATCTTAATGGTCAGAAAGTGGCAAACTGACTGTTACCACTGCAGTAACCAAACATATAAATTTTCAGTGTAATCTGACCTCTGAAATGTTGTTTGCAGGACATGTCCTTATATGGGGGAGTGGTGTGGACCAGTGGTGTAAGTGGCCAACTCCATCAGACACAGCTGGTCCCACCCATGAAAGTTAATGCTTTGCAGTTCGATCACTTTTCAAATATTTGCTAGAAAAACGTACTCCCTGAAGATTCTAATAACTCATCTCCTGTCTGCCTGTGTGTGATTTTTAAGGTGTCACTACTTATGTATCTAATATGGAATCTCCTGCTGCTGTCAACATATGCCCCACGTCATTTTCAATCAGCTCCCATTTTGCATAAAGCGCACTCTTGGGCAACCCTATAGTTTTGCAGCAGATTTGTGCATCTCTCTGTGCTTCAATAACTAGAATTTCACCTTCTCTTCCCGTTCCGCTGTGTGTCTTTGTCTGAAGGCTTTTTCCTTTTAACTTCTGTTCATAAAATTCAAGTGGAAATAGGAGTAACTGATTACAGCAGCCTTGTGTTTATTCAGCAGTGCTTCCTATGTGCCCAAAGCATTTGATTTGCATAATCCTTAGTTAGATGCCACATCTTCTTCAGTGTGATGCAAGAAGGATATAACTCTACTAGTCTGCATCAGATGCCATTGTTATTACATTTGTGGGCTGATGCTGGAACTGAAAGACTTGTCTGCCTGAATGATGGGCTTACAGTTTTTGTGTGTTTACTTGAAAAATTGCTCAGGCATGCCTCTAACACTGCATACAGTTGATATTTTTTGTCATACTCATTTTAAAAAATATAAAAATTGAAATGATACTTCACTAGGTATTAGGAAGTTGATGATATCTTAAAATACCTAATAATGCACTCAAAGTTCAGTTGAAAGTACATCTGTGACTTTGTAGGCTGAAACAGAATGACATTATAAAAGATCCCCAAATAAGGTCTTTCAAAGTGAAGGTTAGAACCAGTTATGCAATACTAGGTAGAAAAGAGTTTGTTTGAGTTTATAAGCTGCTTATGCTGCTCCCTTGCTCAGATTAAAGTGCTGTGGTTGTCCCATTTCAGACTCCACTGAAAGTGCAGTCAATTTTCAATTCCTAGAATACATATTTGTATATGTAATGCCACTAGGCACAAGCTTAACATCTCTGATC
The DNA here is from genome assembly GCA_035583135.1 of Lophotriccus pileatus. Classification (NCBI taxonomy): domain Eukaryota; kingdom Metazoa; phylum Chordata; class Aves; order Passeriformes; family Tyrannidae; genus Lophotriccus; species Lophotriccus pileatus. Next base: position 23,711,687 of record JAWWES010000094.1, on the reverse strand, counting down.
ATGCATTAATCATAATTTCTGTGAGACTTTGTAGGTGTTTGTGGATCTAAAACTTATGACCTTGTGAGACACATGACATTTTGTCTGGTGCTTGCTCCCAGTGGGAGTCAGGGTCTGACTAGGATTCCTCCCTACAGGCTTGTTAAAGCTTTCTCTGCTCTTTCTGACAATCCTGTGTAATGTAAGGTACAAGAGAAAGTCTAGGCAGTAACAGCTCATGATTTAAGTCCCTGAGGATTCACATATGTTCTTCCATATCTCGTTGCATGCCAGAGTAGTCAACCGAGACTCTGAGAGGTTGTTTCACTGATCCCAGGGATAGCAGGCCTCAGACCAGCGTGCTCTGCTACCTGCTACATGTTCTGCAGCTTATACATATTGCTAAAATGGTTCATTTTTTTCAGTTCACAGATTTAACACACTGCTCCCCCTTATAAGAATTGATGCTCTTGTCATATAGCTCATTTAAAATCTTCCTTAGAATAAGTCAGCTTTCAGTGAAATACAAAGTAGCATCATAACTTCTAGCATAGCATCATTACAATGTTCTTAATAAAGTAAGCAAATAAAGTTGGGGCGGGGGGTGTTAGAGTGGATACTGAACACACTTGTGTGATAATCATCCTTACATTCCTATGTTTCAGGCTTCAGGCATTAGAGAAAACCTCCTGATGGAAGAGCTTTCTGCCCAAAGCCAGGTCTATTAGTTGCTTTGGGCAGGGAATCATTCTGTGATTGGACCACAAGACCTCCATTCTGTCTGCCTATGCAACTTACTCCTTGATGTCACATAAAACTCCCACCTGGGTGACAAAGGGTGCTGGTTTTGCAGAATGAAGCGTCTTCACCGTGTTGAGCAAAATATTTATAATAATTTGCACACTGACAAAATGCTCAACAGAAATACTTGAATGGGAAAATGCAAGTGGCTTGTTACCAGCTCTTGACTGAGATTAGACATGACCGTAATTAATCACTGCAAGGTGACATTATGTTTCATGTGGCTGACTTCCTCCACAATCTTTGAGAGAGTATAACAAATACCAAATGTAGAAAACAGCACCGTGTGTCTTCCTGTCTCACTCGCCTTCTGCACCGTTAGCACTGTTTACAATGTTATATTGTTTCTTCTATCACCAAAATAGCCTAACTGGCTTTTACACGTGTCCTCTTTGCACAAGGTAATTTTCTCAGATTTCTTATGAAGATTAGATTCATGCTTTACAAGAAAACTCCCGGAGAACCGCTCAGTAATATGGCTACAGAACTTATGGAGCAAGGGCTGTCAGAGCAATCTTCAGGTGTATAGCGCACAAAACTCATTCGATACAGAGCCCCTCTAGATTTAAGACCTCAAGATTTGAATCAAACTTTGCAGTTTAATTTTTTTTTTAATGGTTAATCAGTAGCTATAACCAGACAGCTATGATTAAGCAATTGCATTGTGAATACTGTATTCTTAGCTAATCTTCTAAGGAAAAGGGAAGACAATCCCAAAATGAATGGGCTGTCTGGGTGAGAGCCACCAGGAGTGATGTCAGCAGGACTGAGCAGGACTGCGGAAAGGTAATTTTGGCACTGGGAGATTACGACTCATTGACCACCTACTCAAAATGGACCCCAGATGGATCAAATGGGAGGAAGAACTCTGCCTGCAGACTAACTGGCATAAGAAATGAGAGATATAACAAGCAAATAGGGGTTTGAGTAGCAATAATGAAAAAGTTATGGAAACTGTAACCAATGAATGCTTATGCCTTTGTTTGTTAAAATGTATAAATAGTGTAAAGTTTTCATGATCAGAGAGCTAGCCTTTTGTGGGTTACCATCCAGCTGCTTTGCACAAACTAGAATTAAAAAATAGAAATACCTCTCCTCAGTATGTGAGTTGGTCCTGCACTCCAAGTAATCAGCCCCTGTTCAGGGCAACAATTTACGTTTGAAGTTTCAAGTGGCAATCAAAGAACTGGTGAGGTCATACCATCCCCAAAGACATCTTAACACACTTTAGCGGTAACACACTGGGAAACAGGCCAAGAAGGACCTACCTCACTTATTCAATAACTTTATAAATAGTATTATGTCCCAGAAGTTCTTGGATTTTTTGAATTAACTATAATAATTGTTTGTCTATTGCCTGCTAGAATAGTGTGAGTCAGGTAATCTAGTGCGGAAATTTTTTGTCTTTATTTTTGACACACATCCTGAAAGATACTCTGGAAACTGAACTTCTATCTTCAGAAGAGGTTTAGCAAAAAAGCATGTCTCAACATTGTTTGAAATGTCATCTGAGAGTGAAAGCATGTAACTTGGTCACAGTCTTTAGGTTGTCAGCAGCATTACCCCAGAGGCCATGGATGCTGGTGCTTGACACCTAGACATTGGAAAATCCTGCTCCTCATCACTGTCAGGCCACCAAAACCACTCCCCAGACAGGACAAAAGCAGTAGATAAGAGGAAATGGAACACTCATTGCCTTTTTGCTGATAGCCCTGAAGGTCAGCAGTACTCCACCTACTCCACCAGATAGTAGAAACCTCTGCACTTCAAATTCAGGTGATCTTTCTGTAAAGGAGATATCAAATGAAACCACAGTGTTTCTTCTCAATGACCTTCTTGCCACAGACATTTCAAGCACATGAGAGCTGCTAAAGTCAAGTTCACTTCATATAATGACATTGGTGTGTGCCAAGTGTTTGGCTCCCACATGAACTACTGTGGCAGAGATGCTAGTTCTCTGAAGTAATTTCTTCTGCTGTGTATAAGTTCCCATGGTATCTGATTGGTAATTACACAGACAGAGTTAAACAACTGACAGTGGCAATGTTACTGAACATACCTTTGACCAGATGAGTACCTTCACTTCCATGTATTCAAAAAAGGCACTAAAATTAAAAAGTGTCTGCTTATTGTAAGTGAATTTGAGCAGAAGGGAAAGATGTGAGTCTTGGAAGGGCTCTTGCTAGCCAAAAAAAAAAAAAAAAAGGATACAAAAGGATGGTTTTTTTGTTCTTCATTGAGTGAAAAGCACACTCCAACCAACAGGTCACAACATACCCTGTCCTTTTTCTTTAGCTGTGCTGCAGCATGAGAGAGCGAGCATTCAAATTTAAAATTTTCACAAAACAAAACTTGAAACACGACCTTGAGTGTCAGGTAGTAACTGTGCAGTGGATTGACCGTGGCTGGACACCAAGTGCCCACCAAAGGTGCTCTACTGCTGCCCTCCTCAGCTGGACAAAGCAGAAAATAATCAAAAGGCTCCTTGGTTGAACAGGGAGATATCACTCACCCTTTACCATCAAAGGCAAAGCAAACTTGCCTTGCGGCATAAATTGAATTTATTACTAATCAAATCAGAGTAGGCTAATGAGAAGTAAAACCAAACCTTAAAACCCCTTGCTCCCACCCCTGCCTCCTTCCCTGGCTCTACTTCACTTCCCCTTTTCTCTGCTTCCTCCTCACCAGAGGTACAGGGAGATTGGGATCAGGGGCTGAGGTCTGTTCATCCCATTGTTTCTGCCACTCCTTCCTCCTCAGGGAGAGTACTCCCCACACTGTTCCCCTGCTCCAGCATGGAATCCCTCCCGTGGGAGACAGCCCTCCACAACCTTCTCCAGTGTGACTCCTTCCCACAGGCTGTAAGTCTTCATAAACTGCTTTAACAGGAATTCCTTCCACAGGTTGCAGTCCCTTAGGAACAGACTGCTCCAGCCTGGGTCCCCCATGGGGTCACAAGTCCTGCCAGCAAAGCTGCTCCAGCATTGGCTTCCCACTGAGTCACAGCCTCCTTTGGACATCCATGCTGCAGCACAGAGTCCTCCATGGGCTGCAGGAGGATATCTCTTCCACCACGGACCTCCATGGACCGCAGGGGGACAGGCTGACACCAAGGTCTTCACCACAGGCTGCAAGGGTTTCTCAGAGAAACCACCACCCCTGTAGCCCTCCTGCTTCCAAAACCTTGCCATGAAAACCCAGCACAAACTATCATGAAGAGCTGTCACTTACCCATCTCCCTTACATCCTCTTAGCAGTCCAGCTGCTTTGAACTCATTGGTGAGGGACATCTTATTTGCAAAGACTGTTAACGCCTGTTACAGGTTCTGGTCTCAAATACCTATTTTAGTAAGAGGTGAGTTTGTTCCTTGCTGCTTTTGTTACATTTCCTGATAGAACATAATAAACATATGAAAAGGTGTCTTTCACAAGTGTTAAACTATCACAAGGATTGCAGATTCAGCATTTCAGTGTGTTAGGTTTCTTGTAAAGTGTGCTATTAGAACATGACAAAAAACACAGGGCAATTTTCCTGTCTTGCTTCAGTAACCATGATGACTGATAGATTACTTTCATCTGTCTGTGAACAAGGAAAAATTCTCAAGGTCTCTAATTTATTTTTTAAGCAAAATTTCAGATCTTACATGCTCATATGGTTTTGAATAAAAAATATAAACTATAGCCTTTTAATCCTTGTTTCCAACACCTGAGTTTAATACCTCGGACATTAATAAATCCTGAAAGAAAAATGAACCAGTAGTGAGGAAAATGTGTCACCTTTTCCTTCAACAAATTCAGTCCTTCTTTTAGTATTTTTAGGTGTTACATTATGAGAATAAAAATTACTCTGTTTTCACTCACTACTTCTCCATAAAGAGTTTATTTTTCAGCACCTGAACTTTAGTTCTAATACTTCATATTTCTATTACCCATTTCTGCCCAGGATACCAGCTACTTTGTCCTGCATTTTGGAAAGAAAACAATTATTAACCTCATCAGAGAGAGTGTACAAATCTTACACTATGGTGAAAATTTAAGAGACATATGGGACAAATTCCTATGGAGTTAAGTGTTCCAGAAATGACAAATTCTTGTCACAAAATGGCAAGAAAGAGTGCTCTTAGAGCTGTAATTCTAACCTACCAGTTTTATTGCTCCCTGGATGCATTATTATTTTTAGTTATTAATCCAAGCTGCTTTCTCAGGCAAAACTGCCTCTTGAAGTTTCAGCATTCTGCCAAAACAGAAAGAATGGAGACCCCATTTTTGAGTTGTGTTTCTCTTTGTTTTTGAAGAAAAAGCAGTACTGTATGTTCTTTGTTGATTCTATATGAGTATTTTCTTATATTTCTTAAATATAAACATCTGTTACACTTTATGTTGTACCTCACTGCTATAACCAGTCCTTAAATTTCAGAACTTAATCTCAAACAGTTGATTATTTTCAGCATCATCTAAAAGTAAATCTGCTTTTTGCAATGAGGCAATAACATTGAGGCAATAACAACAAGGCCTCATTAGGCCTCTTCCAACAAGCCACACTGCAGAGTAGCTTTAAAATGCCTGTTAAAAATTTAATCCCAAGTGTAAAATTATTGACATGTTTCCAGAAAAAATGGATAAGAAAGTAAGGATAAGATTCTTCAGTGACAAGACAAGAAAAATTGAAAGCAGACCATAGAATAATTAGGGGTTTAGACCTTTTAAGTGTTGGTATTTTTAACTGTCATGGACAACACCTTAGATTGTTAACATCAGCGGGTAGAAGACAGCCATAGGTATGAGGAGTGATTGTCCAAAACTAAGCACCTGAGTACTTAAGCGTAGGTCTGCTATTTTGCTAGCTACAACCTGTATAGGCTTGTTGTAAAACATAGTAACGTCTGGACTAAATAGAATTGACATGTCCAAATCCTCCAGTGAGGAAAGACACATGTCATGACACGAGGCAAACCTCTCCATTTCGAGGCAGATCACATGTGTTTCTACATACATAATATTTAGATGGAGAAAAACAAGTTTGCAAAAGTACCTGGAAATGGGGGAAATTCCTTGGAAATGCACCCAAAGCCCAGGGATGCTCAGGGACTTGGCCACTGTCACCCAAAAGCAGTAACTGCAAGTATCAGAAAAGCAAAAAATCAACACTTTCTCCTCAACTCTCCAGGACAAAGAGCAAGTGAGAAGGAAGTCAAGACCGAGTGAATGTGACTTTGGGAATGAGGATGTGTGTGAAATTATCAAGGACGGTAACAGTGCCAACACCACCTGTTTTTAAAACCTCAGTATCCAAACATACTGTATCTTCTTCACCATGCTCATGACAGTGATACATGAAAATAAAGTAAAAATAAAACATCTAGTAAAAGTGTATTACTAGGTAGACAGAAGCTTCTGTAAGAGAGAAACCTACCAAAAATGACTGCAAGTTTAGGCAGTCAACCAAGAACTAAAACAAATATTTGATGAATCACAACACATTTCTTTCAGTATCGTTTAGAATATTTAAACATACCAAACAAGACCATCAAGCCTGAAAGATAAGGACAGAGAAATAAACATTGAAGTCAACAGAATGCCACAGATGTGAAGTGTGAGTCTGTTATCAAGCTTTCCTTGCAATGCTGCAGAGCAGGATCAATTAAAGAAGGTGCAGAAAGTTACCAAATCTTTTCTGCAGTGAAAATAATCATACACATTATGAGGCAGTGTTGAATTGTACCCACACTGTTGTTCTAAGATAAAGCTGTCATTGACAGCTGCAATCAGCATCCTGCACTGCCTCAAGGCAAGGCTCTCCTCTCCTGCAAATCTAAAGAAATTTTGCCACTGATCCCAGAGGAAGTAAAAGCAAATGCAGAGAATGAAAAAAGATATAGCAAAATAAAAACATCTCCAACACAGATTTACTTCTGCAGGCTACATAAATACCCAAGGTTCGCCTGTGTTTCGTGTCACTGTTTTGTTTAATTGTAAGAGGTGAATCTGTAATCATTTTAGGTATCATAAAATGCTATTTGTATTCCTAAATTGACAGCACACACTGATCAGAATTCTTTACACGTAGCTCAGAAGGCTTGCTAAATGCATTTGGTGTGATTGTTAGCCAGCTACGTGGGTGCTTGAAAAAACCTAGTCACCTTCAACAGTCTTAAGATCTATGCAGCCTGTGGTTACATACTTGCATTGCACCCACCCATATGGAAAGACAGACCCATATGTGGCTCCTTCCAGCTGATTATAATAAAGTGCTGAACTGTATCTGGATTTTAAGCACTTTCCCATACGAAAAGGCTATGTGATTTGGCAACTACCATGATCCTAAGAAACCATCATGTTTTTTCACTGCTCAGTTCAGTGTAGGACTGGAAAATTCAAATGTAGTATTTGTGCTGGAGTTGCAGCCAGTGATGGCAGCAAGGAGACAGGAGGACAGGGTTGCTGGATAATCAAGTGTCTAACAACAAGTGCACCAGCAGGGAATACCAAAGTTGGCAGTCCTTCATTGCTTTGCTGTCTAGCTGAATACCCAGCTATCCCTCAATGAAGAACTACTGCCATTTTCTGATTTCAAATTACTCTCAGGGCTTCTGCTTGGAGGTAGGTGCTATGTGTCTTGTGGATCAAGGAAGACTTGGATACACACTTTTAGTCTTGCTAAGTGGAGTGGAATATATTTCTTTTGTCCTTGGAGCTGTAGTAATTTTGTTTAGCTCAAGAGGAGGCACAAAGAAGTTTACATACCTAAGAGTTCACAAGAATGCTCTGCATGAAATCCAGCTGAAGAATCTTCTATCACAAATGGATGGAAAAGCAGCAGAGAGGTAAACATATTGCTCTAACAACACATAAATTTTGCGTACCATACTATTTTTGTAGGAATCAAAAATCAGATTCTTCCATGCCCATAAACCTCTCAATAATGGCAAAAGAATTGTAATGTGGAGATTTAAATGAGCTGGCACTGAGACACTAAAGCCAAATAAACAGCTTGGTAGACTAGCTCAACATTTACAGTTTCATAAACTTGTGATCACCCTTCAGCTGGTGCCATTTCAGGCACAGAACACACTAGTATCACTGAGACTCTTTTGAAGTATTTTAACCAAAGGGCTACATGTTCAAAACAGTCAGAGCAACAGAGACATTATCTAGCTTCTAGGAATTGCTCCCTAATCCTTTGAACGGGAAATTCCGGTAACAGTTTGCTTTTTTTCTAGAAGTAGGAGCTTTGAATCAGTGACACAGAGATACAGAAGGTAGCAGTAAAGCCATCCCCAGTTAGTTGTTGGAGTTTTAGTACAGAATGTTATGTCATGCACCTAAAAGGGAGGAGTTACTAGCACTCTGTGTGTGGAAGTATTTTCCACCTGGAAACAAAGTGACAGTGTGTTTAATCCAAAGTGTAAATCTGCCCTAGTTTTAAGGTTCCATGCTTTGGTTTTTACTCTT
>JAWWES010000094.1:23690840-23703355 GCA_035583135.1 Lophotriccus pileatus | reverse complement strand
TATCAGAGAGTATGCCTCTACCTTTTTTCCATGTCTTCCAGTTTTCTGGACAGTTTTAGATCACTATTTTTCTGGTCCTGTTGAAATAAAATGTTTATGCACTAGAAAATTTTGTCTATAAGCCATTAATGACTCTTCAGGTTACACGGAGAACAGTGACAACCAGAAATTCAATTTCTTCTTTGTTTTGGAAAAAAAAATGAAGAAAAGACTCTCTTTGCTGCAGTGTTCTTCTACCTTAAGGTTTGAAATATGCTTCTGTGAAGTTGATCCTGGCTGGAAATATATCTAGCATATGAGTAAGGCAAAGTATTGAATATAAGAGTGGACTTTCCGTGACTAGCTACTATAACAATATAGTCTCATTTGTGAAAGCTTTGCAAGTGATGTATTTAACCAGCACATTTTTATGTTGGACTTCAGTCCAGTATGAATATTAATACCAGAGTTGTAAATCCCTTCACTGAAAATATGGGCATATTCTAGAAATGCTGATTCAACTCAACAGCAGTGATGCAGCTGTTACTATTCTAATAAAAGAAGGAAAGGAGACTTCCATCTGTTGTCTGCGAGTCCTGAGCATATACATGATGATTTGTGGTCAAGTGGGCTACCGAACTGAATACCTTTTCTAAAAAAGGGGCATTTTTCAATCCAGTAGTTGCACCAATAAATGATTCTGCGTTCTGCCACTGTACCTGATAGGAAAATAAGAGCCTTTTCTGGTAGAGTAGCATTATAATACAAGATTAAAATCTAGGAAACTTGTCAACAACAACAACAAAAAAAGATAATATGATGGAAAATACAGCTATCAAATGAAAATGCCTTATAAGTAATTTTTGTAATGATCAATTCCATGTAATTTGCTGTTTCTTTTTTCCTCTCCCAAGTGAATGGGGTGGTATTGAGGTCATTTTAATATTTTTGGTAAGTATAGCAGGAAAGTAGGTATTTGAATATAAAAGAGTAAGTAAGACATTTAACACAGCTGTGGCCAGACTTCAACCTTGGTCTTCTGTCCCTGTGAAACACTGGCCACTGTGAACAATTTAAGCTCAAATTGTAAGAACAAGCTGCTTACATTAAACTGGGAATACACTCTTCCTTGTTATATCAAAATTATAAAACTATAAGAGCACAATGAAAACATACACATGATGGAAATTCAGGTCAGGGCATTACTGAGCCAGAAGTGGTGTTGTATACTTAGGAGCACGCTAGGGACTTCTTTCTATTAATTTTCCCAGTAATTTTTTACCAATATGTGCTTTAGTCATCAAAATATCTTGCAGTGAGGGAGTACACTACATGCTGGATGAGGGGATATCTGCTTTTCATCGTGTTGAGTCTACAACTAGCAGATTTTGAGTTAAAGTTACCTGTAAAGGAGGGTCTAACAAAGTCCCTAAAATGAGGTATATCATACACCTGTCAGGATGTTTTGTTTATGTAGGTGCACAGAGTTAATTAAAATATTGTTTAAATTATGTATTCTTTAGATCATCTGTAGCATTTTAGCTCAGATAAGAAGGAGCAGCTGTCAAACGTGTTGTTTCCTTTCTGAAAACTGAATCTAAAAGCTTTGGTTCAAGTCCTGTCTTCAGCATTGGGTTCTCTTCCATTTTCCTTTCAAACTTTTTTTCTCATTTGCCCTTTTTCCTCAGCAATTTGGTTATTTTAATTTAGAATTGAAGCAGGTTTTTTTTTTCTTTTTTTGGAATGGACAATTTAACTCAAGCAGATACTATATTTCAATAACTTTTCCTCCCATTCTTCTTTTCTGCTTTGACGTAAAATAGAGGATTACAGGTTCCTTGCCTGTTTCCTTTTGCTATTTTCACATTTTCAACATCTATCTGTTTTTGTTGTTAGTAACCAAAAAAAAAAAGGTGTAAATTTTCTCAGATCTGACTTCTCAAAACTTCTGTAGTCAAAGGTGATTAGAATCATACCTAGTATGATTTGGCTACTGATGTTTTAGCCTAATTTTGTACAACCATTTGCTACATTAATTTGAACAGATTTAGCACTATTTGGAAGGGCACTATAAAAAGTATTACTTGTAATAAATAATGTATTCTTGTAATACACAATGTATTCTTGTAATGCATAACCACATACTGCACTACAGCTCACCCAGAAGGTTTTGCTTTTTTGTCCCCCTTTGAAATAATTTTTCTAGTGGTAGGAGTTTTAAAGGAGGGATAAAAGTAAATGCTTGACTTCTCAGACAGACATGTGAGAAAGTAGAGATGTTCACCTTGAGATTTAACTTTTATGATCCAGTGTGTCTATCTTGGAGAAAGCTGCAAGGTAACAAATCCTTTGTTCATCTGTGTGATTCAGTCATATTTCCTTGTTTCCTTCTGAGTCTTATCCTGCCCATGTTGAATGTAATCACACTTTAAAAATATCTGCTTGGTCATTGCCATGGTGGGTTTAAGAACTTTGTTTAGGAGAATGATCAGGCTGAATTGCAGTAATCGTGTGAGTGATGGAAAAATCCACATGGCAACAGAAGAGGGACTGCCACAGCCATGATGGTGCCAAAAAACTATTAACAATGTGAGAAACTTAATGTTCATTGTAGGACCCAGTAAGTATGAAGAAGTTCTTCCTACAACCCAATGTCATCAAGGCATACCTGGGTTAATATATTGGGATGCTCAAACTTGTGGCAGTTTCTACCTGAAACTCTATCACGACATTTGAACTACAAAGCATAAACATAGAGTGCATGTATGAATGCACTAGACTATTAAGTCTGCATTAGGATAAAATATAAAAAATAGGAAGGCTAATTTTTTTATTTTATTATTTATTTATTTATTTATTTTAAGAACCAGAAATTTCACAGAGAAAATATGAGAAAATTGTACTTCTTCACTCTCTGTATTTTAGTATGTTCACATAGTATTTTGTGTGTTCACATAGTATTTTTGGTGTGGTGTCTTTTATGGAGTTCCCCAAGAGAATTTGCAGCTTCAATGTTGTGACGCTGGTATATAAGCCTCATCCCTTTTGGTGTTATGATTCATAATATTTTCATGTGCTCTATTTAGACCACTGTGTTGAGGGTCTGATATTCTCAGTTACTCAGAGGTAACAGTTGACGTGTAATAACTTCAATTTGAATTGTGCTGTGCTGTGGTGAATGAAAGGGAATCCAAACTGAGACAAAAATATTTGCTCTAGAAAGGGTTCAATGCAGGATTAATATAAAATTTATATATGAATGATCTCTCACAAAACAAATGTCAGGAGTCAGACAGTAGGTATGGGTCTTGATATTCTTGCAGTTGTCTGCCAGATAAATAGTGTTGACACATATATAGGATATTATGAGTAAGTCCACAGACATGTTGTCATCCAAACATACTGAAGCAGTTTATACCATCAATATTCTGGTGCTCTTACAGTACCAATAAAGGTTCACTAATGAGGGACAGTTTTTTTACAGAAGATTAGATTGTTTTCCTAAGGCAGTCCTGGAAATTGGTAGCATTAGCATGTCTGATAAAATTGGCTTTTTTGAATCCATTACCATATTCTTTCTTGCTGCCATAAGGCTACAGTAACATTGCACATTGGTGGACTGTCTTCTTCTCTGTTAAAATGTTACTGCAGTAATTGATATTAAAAACTTACTCAGTTCCTCAGAGCTAAAGCTTTAGGATTTATTAGTATGTTTACAAATAGACAACATGTATTGTTAAATGTTAACCTATAATTTTTCGACAATGCTTGAGAAAATCAGACATTGCTGCCAGTTCATTGATTTTTTTGAAAGTAGGGGTTCATAACTAATGTTTCCTTAAATGTATCTAAGACACATTGTTAAACATGCTGATTTCAAAGTAGAATATGATACATTTGTAGAGGTTGCTGTTACCACAACTGCTCTGTGCTCTAAATACATTGTAAATTATATAGCTCCAGTATGTTTATAAATTTATTTATTACACCTTGTAAGACATTGATTTGTATTCCTTGTAAAAGATGGATATATCTTGGGCTTTGGCTTCTGTTATGTCACCTTCTAATGTGGCAACATGCCGAGAAATACAAGGCAATAAAGCTTGTAATTTACAAGACTGTGTCAAGCCTCACTTCTGATAAATAATTTTGTTAAGTTTGTGGAGATCATTTATTCAGTCTATTATTGAAGCAATGTCCTCCTTCTGACAGATGAATCAGCTTCTTATTTCTAATCACCTGTACTGCATTCACTTGATTTGCAACACCACTTAAAAAGGAATGTTTTCCACCTTAGTGCAAATCAGGAAGTCAGATTCATAACAAATATCATATTAGAAGGTATAACCAAGAAAATGGTTGTCCACAACAAACTTAACCTGGCATAAAAGTATTAATTACATTTGAACATGTAAGAAATGCAAAATTGGTGGACAAAGTCTATTTCCTGACTCTCTCTTGATTCAAGGTTGGGCAGAATTATGCCTTTTTACCATAAAATGCTACTGAAGGTAAAAACCTGGATTATTTTAAACAAACCAGTAAAGATTACAATTGATGATATAAAATTAGATTTCAATAATTCATGTGCTTTTTATTCAGTAAAGAATATCCCCATTCTGTTTATTCAATTATGGAACAAGAAGACCCTTTGATGTTATGTTTTTCCTTAAAATTCTAAAATTGACTTAATTGGGACTTGTACCTATCTATGTTCAGCACCCATTACATAAAATATTTAAACTTAAACTGACAAGGCATGGTGTGGTCCATTTTTGTTCTAGCTCCATGGGGATTTTGTGGTCACAGTAAAACTCAGTTACAACAGTTCTAGCATCACAGTACATCACACAGATAACTTTTTCTCAGAAGAATGTTCAGAAGCTGATTTGAAGAGGATGTATACTTTAATAAACATAGAGAGAGAAATATGTGCAACTTACTAGTGGGCTGACAACAACAGAGAGGCACATCAAGAATAGATTTCTTCAGACTAAGAGGGAGCTGCAAGATTTGCAACTTGGAGTTTTACGGCCTTTTGCTCTGCCTTTATGTTCTGCATAAAAATAGGGTGAAAAACGAGTTTGCAATGAGTCCTATAGAGAGTACTTCCTACTGAGGTAGTTAAGTGAGTATTAATTGACCTCAAGACTGGAAAACCAGGCCCAAACTACATCTGAATTCAGATCCTTAAAACTTTGTATATGAAATTTTTAAATATTATTTTTTTTCTGAAAAGATGTTTAGAATTTTCCGCACTGAGTTAGCCATCAGTTGCTGAGTTTACTGATTATTCTATTGTGGTTATTGTCTTATAAGAAAAGATCATCATTTTTTGGGGGAATCTGGATGTGAGTCTCCTGCTATAAGAGTCTTGTCTTCAGTCAATCACACTTTGTTGTTCTCACATTTATAAAATCACATTTTAGCCTTGAAAAGAAGCATATATTGTATTTCTTGTATTGATGAGTTACAAAAACAAAAGACTAGTTTGAATTCTAGTATGAGTTCTCCAGTGCAAGTCATGACTTTATGCTGGAGATGAATTAAAATTTTTTAGTTCTGTGTTATTTTAACATAATTTCTATTTTGGTAGAGAATGGTTGAGAGCTATTTTAAAAAAAGTGAATATTTATTGAAGTCAGCTACTCCAATTGTATCTTTTCAGTTGACTTAACTTGCTTGCAAGAAAAAATGTATTTACAGTAAATTATGGAGTTGTGGAAGCTCTGTACCATTAAGATGAGATATGACTGATTTATTTTTAATTACTTCTCTTTGTCCATTCAAAACTCACAATGATACCACATATTGCTGTCTATTGTCCATATCTATTGTCCTCCAAAAGCAAAACACAGTAGAAATATTGTTTGTCTGTAGCTTTCCATTTGGTTTCCAGTTGGAATTTCAAAAGGATTTTCATAAAAGGTTTAATTGTGGGAAAATAACTTAAGATTCCTTAGAAATCCAAAACTGTATCAAACAGTTATACAGTTATATTTTATTTCTCCTGCACCTGTAGGGAGAGCTCAGCTGTTACAGAGGACTCAAAGATCATTTTTTTCCTCAACTTTAAAATAAAAATGTATCCAGTCAGTTCCTTATCTAACTGGAAGCAGAACTCTTGCAGCAATTTGCCTTGTAATATATTTCTGACACCAACTGCTGCATTCAGCATATGTGTACATTTCCCAAAGTATTTAATTCACTCTCAACCACCAGTAGATTTGTATTTATGTTAAAATAAGACTTCATACTATTTTTGCCCTCTGTCACTTCAATATCACTCTGTTCTGTAGCATGTTGGAAACCCTGCCTTGTCTCATATTTCTAACCTTTTGTAGATAAAATGGTATCAGTACTAAATAATAGCTTAATATTATTGCTTAAGAATAATTAATATTATTCTTATTGCTCAAGAAGCAGGCCAAAAATGATTGATTTTCTTCTGACCTCTCTGAATTGCAGGAATAACACCCTTGGCTTCATAATTCCTATTGGACCTATACCATAAACATCTTAGATTCACATCCATTCCACTGGCATTGAGGTTTAATTCAGATCTGTGTCAGGTAGATAAAGAAGAATGTGAACTTTAAATCACAGTTAATCTTCATGAAAGTAATTCTCTCTCCTAATGAAGTATTTGCTAGGTAGTGGTTGTACAGTGGATTATGACACTCTATGTGAATAAAATAGATCTTAATTTTTCAGCCTGGCTTTTCTATCCATTAATAAACAAGGCATAGAAAATACACTTTCTAGAGTAATGTGATGTGATGTGATCATAACTTTTTTAAGATTGATATAAACTGAAATAACAAACATAGAAAGTGTTCTGGTTCCTTCTCACCTTTTATTTTGATCCAAACAGATTATTTCTTCCCATATCTCACTTTATTTAGCTATTTTTCCCCTAGATGTCAAGTGAGCCACATTCCAGATATATTTCACACCTAAGTGAGTGGACTAATGGAATGGTGTTTATAAGGAAAGGTGTACTATATACAGACTATGAATTAAGCTCTGACATGCCTTTTTTTTTTTCTTTTCTGTAATATATATGAAAATTGTTTATTTACCTCCACGTTATTACAAGAGAAAGAAACAAACCAGTTCTAAATGGTGATACACCATAGTGTGAAGCAATTAACTGAGTTATAGGTCCTCTTCATTCAGGATAATTTTCTGTTAACTGTACTAACTCATAGACACAGAACAATATGAACCACAGATGGTGAGCTCCTCAGCTAGGAGTAGCAGCAAATAAGCACCTTCATAATAATGAAATGGAAATCTGGATGGAGTGAGTGGATCAACAGACAGTAAAATTGTCGGGTGAATGTGTGACTGTAAGAGAGACTGAAATGTTAAGTTTTTTATGTTCTGGGTCAATGCTTATCTCTGTGAAGATTCCTACTCTCAAAACTGTTTAGATTTTACTCTAGTTATTGGAAAGTTGTCTTGTTGCCTTAGATTGGGCAGGTACTGTTCTTAAAATCATACTTCATCCTGTGATAAAAACAGACCCTCTCTAGCAGCTAACACTGTTTCCCTGGGCTGTTCCCTGCTGTTAAATTCATTACTGGTCACTTATAGAGTGATACTTGATAGGCCTTGATCTATAAGGGAAAACCATTCTCATGATCTTAGTTACTGCCTCAACTCACTTTACAGTTGAGGTAGAAAAACAGCTGCTTCGAGAGTAATCTGACTTACTGTGGACACTGAGCAGGATGAAACATGCTGTAAAAGTGCTACTTTCCCCTGATTACAAAAGAAGTCTTGTGAACTGGTTCACATGTACACTTCTTTCTTTAGGCACCCAAGTGAGCATGCCAATTTTGAGGACAAAAACTATGGCAGCCAGGCAACTTTTGTTCAACATTTTTAACATATTTGAAAAAGAGCTTATGTTCATGGAAAAGAAAAAGTGCATAGAAAAATTAAGAAAACTGGATAAGATCTTGTCTCTTTTGTGATTCTTAAGTGATGTTTGTCACTTTACTTACCAGTGGAGACTCATTTCCTGTTTTAAATAAAGATCTGATTTCATCACACATACATTATGTTTGGAGACAAAGCAGCTCAGTGCTGCTTTTGACACAGCAAGCAACCACACAAGTGATGAGTGCTTGTAAAGGAGACTTGATACAGAGATATGAAAACTGAAAACTTCATATACTCTGCAGGACAGAGAATGGCCACAGGTTGTTGGCAATAAATTGAGCAATTAAGTGGTTATTTTCTAATGTGACAGAGAGAACCATGTGAGATTGTCTTCATTTCAAGCATCTTCTGAAAGTCATCTACTGCCTTATCCTAGAAAATAATTTCATATAGTGACTCTGACAGGGCTCTGACATTTCATACAGTGACTCTGATTTCAAGTGCTTCCAGGCTAGAGACTGCAGATCTTTGCTTTTCCTTACTGCTATATTTTTGTGTCCTTATGAATAATATTTATTCTGAACTCTCTTTAGACTTGAAGTTTCTTCTTCTTGAAGACATCTCCATTAGAAAGGCAAGATAATCACAATAATCCTAGAGATTGTGGGACAATTTGCTTTTACTTTCTGTCTGCTCACTTAAAACTAAAAAAAATCCAACTCAGACCCCCACCTATACAGCACAGAGTTCCAGACACACTCCTCTGCTTATTTCATTCTTTATGTGCTTTCATGGTATCAATTCCTCATTTTCAAAGTCAGAAGAGCTTTTCTTGCAGCTCTGTATTGTTCCATCAGATATCACTTTGCACTTTCCTGCATCTCACTCTTCTGTTTTTATGTTAAACACGTAACTTCTGAACAAGTAAATAAACAATGTGAAATTTCCTGAAATTTCATATTATTTTAGGAGAAACTATTGTTTCCCCTCTTATGTCTTTTATTTTAAAAAAAACCAACAGTGTTCTTGATTCAGAATTAGAGTCTTTACTTGTAAGACTCAAGGCACAAATTCTGCTGTTACTCAGCCACATTCTTCTATGTCGTTATTGGTCTGACTTTGTTAAAAAGGTTTTTTCAAAGTCCTTGTGGTTTGTCCAAAAAAAAAAGAAATCAGGAAAAGAATTAACATGACATTCTTCCTACTGTTCACAACACCTGCTAACCCATGATTTTGAGATCTAAGCCATGATTTCACAAGGACTAATAAGAGATCTTCAACAGTAGTATCTGACAATGCAAATGTATTTCTACCAGGAGCAGGCACACCGTCACAGTCTAGTCAAATTACCCAGTGGATATCTTAGTAAATTTACGAATATCATGGTTTTGAACTGCTATTATCCTTGCTGCAAGAAAAGATGACCTGGTAGAAAACCCTAAAACTAGGTCGGGCTGAAGGAAAGTGAAACTGGAATGCAAAGACTGCACTACTCTTACAGATCCTGATCATATTCATGCAAGACTTCTGAAAGTACTTCTGAAGACAAAGAATGATCGTGGCTCCTGTTGGGGCCAGGAGGAAGTGGAGACAATTCAGTCAATGCAAGGAAAACTTTGGACTCCAAATAAGCAGAATATCTGTTGTGGGGTTGCTGCATGTGGAGAAGGCTGGTGGCTGTTGGAATCAGTGCTGTCACAAAGGATGGAAGTAGAATGTCACCACTTAAAGTACTCAGATGTTCTCTGCAATCTGGTAACACCTGTGTGAATAGGAATAAATAACATACATATTTCATATATATATGAAATCCTAAATTTCATAAGAATCTTGTTTGTGAGTTTGTAAGGCTAATTTCAGGGAGGATGGTTGAAACTGAAGTACCATAATTTTTAAATAAAAATGTCACTTATTTTTGCCCTGTCCAACTTAGACCAGAACATTCCCTGCATACGTATTTTTTTTTTATTTCGGTTTTATATGAAGTTGAGAATGAAATTAGAACACTTTGGCAATTATGTGATATAAATGCAAATAAATCTGAGAGATAAGTAAAAATTATTTCTAAAGTTGGTAAGTGGAAAAATACCTCTTTTTTTTTTTTCTGTAGAGCAATTATGCTGTCACTAAAAGTCAATTTAATAGTAATTATAGGCAAAGTAATGGAGTTACTTTAGGTAAATCCAGAATCTTTTGTGAGACTTTCCCCCTTATTATTGTAGTTTTAATATATTAAATTGTATTTTACTGTGTAATGGTGTTCATTGCACGTAAAGCTTTTCTTTAGTGATGAATGACTTATACACATTTGCCAAATGACTACAAAACACAGAGAAGACTTAGTTAATATAAGTTTTTGTTCCTCAGAATTTTTAACTATTTCATGCAACTTTGTTATTTAGTTATGAACAAAATAAATATTTTGAATTATGGAAAAGAAACATTTATATAACTCACACTTGTGATTAAAGCCATGGGAATTATAAATTGCAATGTTATTATATTTGATGTGGGTCCCCAAAGACAGTTAATTTTAGAGAAAACTTCTTAGGATCTTTTTAAGGAGTAACCATTATTGATCTGACTAGACTGATCCCAAATATAAATAAGTTAAGAACTTCTATGTTTCTCATGAAATTCTGGTTCTTGAAAATCATGAAATCATGGAAGCTAGTTTTGGTTGAGATTTTGTTGTTGTTGTTTGTTGTTTGCTTGGTTTTGACTCTTTTGTGGGGTGGTGGTGCTTGTATTTTCAGGGGTGGGGTTTTTTTGTTGTTGTTGGGGTTTTTGTTTGTTTGCTTGTTTTTTGACTTTGGGGGTTTTGTTTGTTTGGTTGTTTTTCGGGGTTTTTTTGGTGTGAAAATAACAGTTTCTGGGTTTTCCAGAGACTTCAGAGAGTTTTAGTTCCTTCCTCAAGGGAGGCAGCAGGGAGGCAGATGATGATCTCATCTCTCTGGTGACCAGCAATAGGACATGAGGAAATGGAAAGCAGATGCTTCAAAGGTAGTTCAGATTTGACATTAGGAAAGGGTTCTTCACTGATGTGGTTTTTGGCCACAGGAGAAGGGTTCCCCAGTGAAGTGGTCATAACACTAAGGCTGTCAAAGGATTGTCTGGATGATGTTTATAGTCTTGTGATTTTTCTTTAGGTGGTCCTGCGAGGAGTGGAGAGTTGGACTTAATAATCCTTATACCTCTCTTTCAAATTGAGAAATTGTATGATTCTATGAATATCTGCTGACACTGAAACACCAAAAGGGAGGAATGTCTTTTCCTCATTTTACACAATTCCCATGTCCAAATTAATTCTTCAAGAGATGCCGAATGAAGTGTTTCTTGGAGATTGAAGCTGAAGGTGAGGAGAATGCTATTAAAACAGCAAGTGTTTCTTCCACTTCATGCAAAAGAGACTTGCTCCATTAGGTCCTCAGCCAGTATAAAAGCTTATAAATCACCAGCAGCCCAACCTGAAGAATAATGAGATTGGTTTACATTATATAGATTAGTACTGTTGCCATTACATGATTACTACTGTCTGCCATTACACTCAGGACATTTTCTTTTTGAAATATCATAATAAAAAGGTCTTATTTATATTTTTAAAACCCAAACTAGTGATATTTGTTGATTGTGGAATGGTGGAACTTGGTATTCAATTTATTAGTTTACCAAGCAAGCAGCAGCAACAAACTGAACTAAAAAAGAAAGAAAGAAAAGGAAATTGGACAGGACCTTAATGCTCTGGTTTGGCATTGGACGGTGTGTTTTCAGACTCCCTCCTTGATAAAGGGGGAAAAAAAGTTCAGTTTCAGAATATTCCTGAATTAGTGAAGAGGCCATAGGATACTATGTTTGGTATCCTAATGAGAGGGTGGAAAAGCAGGAGAGAAACGCTGTCATACATTACTAAATAGACAAATAAGTGACATCCCATTCAGGGAAAAGTCAAGCTACATGAAGCATTGAGATTTGATATTTTTAAATTCATGTTTTTCTTGCATTTACCAGCCACTATCAGACATAAGCAGACCTTAGACAGAAGTTCTGTTATTCACTTAAACCAAAACCAAACTAAACTGAAGGATGTAGCTTTGCTGGATTAGTTTGAGTAACAAGCAGTTTTGTCATAAATATGAAATGATGTAATGAAAGTGTACATTCTATTCAAATAGAACATTGGCTATAGGGAACTACAGTATTTCTACATTGTTTTCTAAATTATATTTCAGGTTGCTTATAGTTGGCTTTCTAGCTGACAAAATGCCCTGTAGGGGTCCTTCTGTGAATCAGTAACCTATAGAAATAATGGTAGTTGCAAATGGGGCTAAACTCCATTAGTTTAAATACTCCTTTCTTTAAACCAGTACTCTCTATTGTATTTAATTTTCCTTGCATCAAGAATTCGAGGTGGGAACTAGCCTTAGTCCTACACAAGGGCAGTGGGTGGCCTTTGGCCAACAAATAAGCTGCAGTTCAGGTGGGGAGAATAAAGACCAAGAAAGGTGGGTTGTGTGGCCGTGGAGGAAATTAATAGCTTGCTTTGAGATGAGCAGATTTCTCCCAAGAGAGAGAAGGCATTAGGAAGGTGTAGGAAGGGACATACATTGGGATGTTTGCAGGCACACCACACAAAAATCTGATACAGA